>OZ007595.1:162202628-162422628 GCA_963931845.1 Maratus michaelseni | reverse complement strand
AGAATTGTATGTATATAATAAAATTACAACAATCATATGAATGGACAATACAAATGAAATGGTAACTGAATTAATCCATAAGATTGGGTCAAGTAGTAGATGAATATCATAAAGTTACAACATCATGAATGTGTCATGTTTTCAGATTGCTAGGACTGTTTTTGTGTCCATCTAAAATATTTGTCTGTTTGCATTTATTAATTAGATATAGTGCTGAATTCATTCATTAATATGTGTAAATATTGTAAAGTTGAAGACATGCCATTTCATCGAACTCAGAAGAGTATTGCTATTATATATATATATATATATATATATATATATGTATGTATAGATATACATTTGTTCCTTTTGGTTTGTTTTGGCCTAATTTTGGTTTCAATTTTAGTAGCACTAGATATAATTAAATAATTTGAAAAAAAAAAAAAAAAAAAAAAAAAAAAAAATCTGAGAATGTGGATGTACAGTTTTATATTGGATTAAACTCTTTGCTCTATTGGTATATGGTTGATATACTCATATGTATATTTTATCCAAATCACGTGTATCTATAGGATTTTTTTTTTCTCAACAAAGTATAGAGAGGTAGAGCTAGACAAAAACTTTTATTGCTCTATATAAATATGTATATATATATACATATTTTGAATGTATACTCATTATCATAATTTTTCTCTCAGGTATCTTACATATTCAGTTATGTATGTGTAATTGTAAGATTTTGCCTGAATTGGGTTTTATATATTGTATGATGCATGTATTGTGTTAAAAATAATTATCAAGAATCATTGTAAAGTTGAATACTGATCCTTACATATCACAGTGTATTATATCTTTTTGTTTTGTATGGTCTGTTTGGCTATTTAGATATTTTGGATTTGGTGAGTGCTCTATCTTAGACACACCGGTTATATTTAACCACAAAATTTAAAATTTTTGTACTAATGATAATATTTTATCTCTAAATTGTTTGGGAATACTTAGGAAATGTGTACATATATGAACTGTTCTTTATTAAAGTCACACAAGTAATTTACAAATGAACATTTTCCTCTGCATGAACTTTAGTGTACAATATGATTCTGTATAGATGAACGTGGACTGATATCATCTATGTGATCTATAGATTATCTGCAAGGGTGATGGACTTCTTGGAAATGCAATGCTAAAGAAAACTGGACGTTTTCTTTCTTTTAGTACGGGGGGAAAGATAATGTAAGGAAATTACATTATCGGGACTTTCCCATAAGTCGCCTCAGTTGAAAGATTTAGGATGGCAAATTTATGACCAGAGACTCGCTGGCGACAATTTTAAGCCATAAAAGTCAAATAAGAAGGACTTTGATTTAAGTTGGTCTGGGAGATAATATCAAAGAACACACACGTAGTTCCGAGAAAAAAAACAACACGCTACAGAAACAACTGATGCATAGCCATTGGTTGGGGTTGGTAAAGAGGAGGTGAAACTGACCCTCTGTTATGCAAATTTCAGTTAAGACGGGAGATCAACTACCCAATGAAAAAAAAGAAGGATGGGCTTAAAGCACTGTCATGCAAATTTTGGGCAGAACGAAGTACGGCCCACCGTGGTGATGAAAAAGGAGTTGTGAAAAAGAATGAAAACAGAACACACATCGATCTCAGAAGCGAAAGTAAGAGGTGAAATAAAATGACGCGATGAGTTTTGTGCGGTCCGAAAGAGGAAAATAGAGTGAGTGGTATTCTGATGGTAAGAAAGCAACGAACCCGAACAACATATATGGAGAGTGGTGAAGTTGCGCTAAGTTTTGTGAAATGAACATTTTCAATAAGTGCAGCGCTATTTAGTTAGCGGAAAGAGTGTTCTGATACAAAGAGAAACCTTCTTCAATCAATGTGTGGAGGTAAATATGACTCTGACCTAAGTAAATCCCCAGTTTATTTGATTTTATCAAAATATTATAAGAGAAGCTGGTAGTGTGACCTTAGTCACAAATGGAAGTCAGAATTTTAATTGTAAACAAATAATGTTGTCAAAGATTAATTTAAATATAAATAAAAACAAATATAAGTATCCTTTGCAAGGATCAAAGTGTTAATGCCAATATTATAGGAGAAATTTTGTTAGGAAATTAAATCAGATGTGTTCTGATAAATCTTTTTTTTTCTTGAAATAACTGTAAATATTGTAAATAAATAATAGTGTTAATTATTTGGAGTCTTCTCATTTAAATTATCTAGTATGTGTTTGTTTATTTAGATTTCCATTTTAAAAGTCAGCTAGGGGCAAGAATGATCATTCTCAAAAAGGGTAATGGGCTACTTCGAAATTACACAATGCAATGGGGGAACATATCCAAAATTTAATCTCTAAGGATTCCTTTTATTATTATTTTCTGAATAAATTAATTTATTCTATTAGCCAACCCCAGAGAAACCTTTATGTATTTAATTCTAAGCTTTAATTTTGATCAACTTGTCCCAGCAAAAGGGTTATGTTGGAATGGGCAGCAATTAGAAGGGAAATTAAAGGATAAAAATCTTAAATAAATAATATAACTGAGCCATGCATATTTCTCTTCAACACCTATAACTCGATAAGTAATTTATTTATCAAAAATTATTACCCCTCGGGCACGAACCGGGGCGCAAATTCACAATCACTCAACGTCCTACGCACTTGACGCCAAACGGTTTGGCGAGAAAATGAACTGTAGCACGCATTCGCGTGTCTTATACGAATTTGCAAACGGTTGAAACTACTTCGACATTTCGACCGCGTATTTCTTGTTTATGTAAGAAGTATTTCTGACTAATTATAATACATATGTATGCATATATATTGTGAACATGTGCATTATTTAATGTTTTAGATTCGCTTTATAACTTTACCTTTCTTAAAATGATCACAATAAATAGATGAAAGTTTATTATATTTACCGTAATTACTTGTTGAGGAAATGCTAAGATAAGTGTTTTGTTGCTGATTGATAATAGGGTAAATGTGACATAACAGTAATGGACCTCTCCCCCTCAAAGTTTTTGCTTTATAAAAAAATATTCAATAAAAATTCATCTTTTATTTTTTTTTCAGAACTTTTCCTTGCATGTTTTATAATGTGGTATCGCAAACGACGGTGATTCGATAAACAAAAATTTACCCGATCTTATATTATCACCATTCAGAACACATGAAAATAATATATTTCAATAAGATGAGTGAAAATCATATAAAACTCAACAACCTTTTATTCACTTTGATTTTGTGCAATTAAAAAAACCATTCGACACACCTCAAAGTTACAGCCGCTCAAAATACATTTCCGTAAGAGGGAGGAAAATCTATCTCTTTTCATTTAATCAGTGTATGGTGCTGCCCTCTCTTATTACATTAGATAAACCAATTCGAGACTCAAACTCAGGGATAGAGAATAATATTCAATATATCTTATTGAATATACAATATATCTGATCTCAATATCGGATATTCAATATATCTTATTGAATTACTCAAGTATAAAATATTGCTTCACTGTTCCATTCAGTGAAATTTTTACTGAACAAGCTAAAGAGATGGTTTTACTTAATTCATTTATATCTTCTTTGTTTTCTTACAAAAATTGCATGTTTTTTTTTCAGTAATAGAAAACTGGATTTTTTTATACTAATGGGCATTTACAAAATTTCATTGATTTTTAAGATTTAGTATCCATTACTGGAATGCTCAATTAGGCTTCTTCTCCAATCTACTAACAAATTTATTTAAATATATATAATTAATTAGGATGAATTTGAAAAGTAAAAACCTAACGATCCTAATTATTGTATTGAATTTAGTGTTATTGCAGTGCTGTATTATCCCTTTAGAATGTATCTCATTCTATCAATGCTTAACAAACTGTATAAGATTTTTTTTTTTTTTTTTAAATAATGTAAAAGTGAAAAAGCGTTTAACTAAATATAATAAATAAGTATCCGTGTTTATTCGCGATTAAATAAAGTAGTATAAAGGTAAAAAATGTATATAACATTATGTATTATAAAATATATTTGTATTTCTTTTTAAGCTTATTTTATAAAAACAATTATTGTTTATTTAATACTAGCCGCCACTGGCGACCAGTTTGGTCTCCCTTAAATGTATGTTAAACATTGCAACACGTTACATTTATTCATAATTTAATTTTCCCTTAATCCTTCGCCAAATCGGAAGATTCTAATAGACAAATCATGAACTTTTGCGATCATGGTAGCATTTCGCATATTTTTTGGGCACAAATGTCACATACGCACGTTGGCGCGATTCCCCCCCCCCTCCCCCGCCAATTTGGCGAAAACTTTGTCATGGAAATTGTTGTTTATTTACTTTTATTTTTTATTTTAATTCTATAAATTATTTTTGATATGTATATCAATATTTATTTACAACAAACTATCATTTATTTATTTTTATTCTTTTTTTTAATTATGAGTATTTTTGTTAGCCGGGAGCAGATGATAATTCGCCAAATATCGTTCCCATCACCGTCATTCATACTACAATTAATTTAATTTTAAATTATAAACCTGTCACTCATTTCATTTAAAATACTTAACTTTAATCTAAAATGCTTATATTACATAAATTTAAAATACTTCACACTTTTCATTTAAAAGAGAAAATAAATAAATAAATAAATAAGAAATAATATCATAAATCAAAACATTTGATTTCAAAATCAAAGTATCATTTCTAATTTGTACACGCGATAAATAAAAGCTGTATTAGCGATTTTAAAAATGCTAAAAATCTGATTCATTAAATATTATTACATGAGTTCAATTTACGTCAAGAAAAGGTCCGAAAGTTGAGTTGTATAGCACATAATTATGGTAAACTTTGATTGTCTCACTGGTGCGAATTATTTTTTTGACGCGAGGCAGCGGTCCAAAAATTCATTCGCGGAGAACTTGCTTTGCGAATGATTACCTCCATGATTTAATATTTTAAATGTTCACGACGAATCAATCTTTTTTTTGTTTACTTTTATGAATAGAGAATTTGAACTGCGAATCTTTCGACTGAAGTTATTGCAGAATATATACATAATTGAACGCAAGTCATCTCTCAAATATTAATTTATTTTGAACGATCTTTCTTAAAATGTAACTTTTATGCAGTTTATTCGAAAAAATAATTTTGAATAAAAATGGCCGCTTGGCATATGAAAAAGCGATGCGGCATCCCGGAACTGTTGAGGACAGTCACATGACTTACAGTTTTATTAGAGATTACTGTTTACAAAACAGGAAATGATTCATTTTCACGAGCTTGGTAGACTAAGCTACGATCTTTGTAATATCTTTAAAAAATGAAAGCTTTCATTTATTTTTAAAGCAATTTAATGCTGACGATAAAACTCGAGGTAAAAAGGTAAGAGGAATGTTGTAGGATGTACAATGGGGAAATTTCACGTTTTTCAATTTACCTTGCATCTGATAGAGTATAAAAATACGAACATTTTGATACCATTTTTACCTATATTTGAAACTTGTATAATTAATTAAATTAACTTTTAAAACGCATTTTTTGTCGTTGCGGAAAAAAGCCGCGTCACGTGATAAAAGCCGTTCTGACGTCACTAGCCATGAAACAAACCCTCGCTGTATTTCTCCCTGTTATTTTCTATGGGGGATGGCTTGCTTTACGCTTTTTTCGTTTCTTAAAAATGATTAGTATAACAAATTAAAAGTATTGTAAATTGCTGTAATGAATAAATAATACTGTGAATTCCATGTGAGATTTTTATTCCATCGTGTTTCTAAGAATTTTCATTTTTAGATCTCGATGTAGAAATAAAGTATCGGTACAAGTTAATAATCGCACTACAATATTATATTTTATAGAATAAGGTATACTTTTTTTATTTATTTATTTTTTTTTTTTGTACAATATTTCAATGCAAAGGTGCTACGTATTTATCAGATCTGAAAAAATTGGATTTGTCTTTTTTTAAGTTCACTGTAATCTGAAAGCTTAGTATCCAACTTTTAGCATATATGAAATTGTGAGCGTCTGCGAATTTATTTTATTATGATGTTAACATGATAGAAATGTTTTTGTAAACTTATAATCTGCTATTCTTCATTTGTATATTTATTTATTGATCAAATCTAAATAAAATTTTAATAAATGTATTTTTTTTTCTTTTTTGGAATATATGAATGAGAATAATCACATATGAAACAGAAAGAAATATTTATGTATCATACATATAGTCATTCATTTTATTTATGCATATTAAGAAGTGTCTTCAAGCGATTGCTTGAAGACACTTCTTAATATAGTTCATATTTGAAATGTATATATTCATCATTCAGTAATCATAATGCAATTTTTTGGAAACCCCTAATTTTGATATCTATCCTTAATGTATAATTTTATTAATGAAAAAAAAAAATGCAATCATTTATGAAAATAAATTTTAACTGAAATCATACATTCTGAGCGAAGCATGTTCAGAATTCTTAATAAGTATTTTTACAATAGTAGCCTAGCCAGAAGAAAAAAAATGAAAAAATGGGGGGGGGGGGGGGTAGGAAAATGTTTACTCTATATTAATATACTGAAATTTAAATATATTGGAGAATTCATATTTTATGGGGTTAGAACCTCCCTTAAAATTCTCCTACACACCCTTGACTATAGAACTGTTTTTAAAAAGAATATTGTTTAATGTTATGTTTATGTTGTGTGATATTATTAAATATTAAGAAATAATATAGTGAAGGTTTGATAATCTTTAAATAACTAATAAATTTCTAAAATTTGCAGGACTTAATAAATATAAATTGTTAAACAAACAGGCAAACAAATTCTTAAGCAAAGAATGAATCTTCAAAATATGTACCAATAAAAAATATATGTAATTAAAAATGAGGACTTTCTAATAACTCTGTTACATCAAACAGCACAAGAAATTTAAGCGGAGTATGCCAAAAATGGCAAGAATAAAGTCTCAGAATCTTTAACAGAAGATTTTGTAATGAATTTGCTGACCATAAATGATAAAGCACTAACTACTGCACATATAACAGATGCTGAAATATTCCATAGTGTTTCAGCTACTGACTATAAAACAAAACTAGTCGGATGTGCCAATCCGAAAACTTTCTTCTATCTCACACTGTTTCGCATACACTAAAAATAATCAGCACCAATTTATATCAAGGTATAACTGAATCTAAAGTTTTATTAAGTTCCATGCATTAGTTCTTGAGATATAGCTATCGTATAAGTAATGAAAAAAGTAGTATAGTAGCGCCACCTATCGGGATATCTACACCAAAACGTAATCAGCGTCCATTTATGTCAAAGTCTAACTGAATGTGAAGTTTGATGAAAATAAGTGCATTAGTTCTTGAGATAGAGCTATTGCGGAAATCTCAACAAATGCACCATAGCAGCGCCACCTGTTGGGCGATTTTCACCAAATACTAATCAGCACCAAATTATATCAGGTACTAACTGAATATAAAGTTTTATTAAATTCCGTGCATTAGTTCTTGAGATAGAGCGCCCACAAATATTTTTGTCACATACAGATAGGAAGAGTCGCAGACTCACAGACAGACAATTTTTAAAAACAGTCAAATCGTGTTCAGGACCTTCTATAAAACGTATAAATCCGTCGAAAACCGGAAGTCGGAAATTTTCATGAATCCAATAAGAAAGTAAAAATAGTTTGTTTTTTTTTAAATATATATATATATATATATATATATGAAGCAAAAATTGGTGGTTAAAAAAAAAAAAAACCTTGAACTTTTGGGGGGTGAAAAATATGAATAAGTAAACATATAAATGCTTTAGGATAAGAAAAAGAAGGCCATGACGAAAAAAACTTTAATTTCATGGAAACTTTTGAAAGATAGAGCAAAAAGGAATGTCAAAGAATGAATGCAATATTTTAAAGTTTACAGAGAAAATTTTTACTTTGAAAATATATATTAAGTACTAACTAAATAAAAGGCCTTTCTTATTTCTCAATATTTTATTTTATAACAAATATACTTATCAGTATTGTAAATTAATCAGTATTGTAAAATAATTAAAATTTCATTTAAACTGAAATATGATGGAATAAGAAAATAATTCATTTCAAGAACAACAATCAAGAATGGCGTACTATTATTTTAGCTTTTAATCATTATTATTATTTAATAAATCAAAGTAAATGTAGAACAGAAATATATACCTTTTAGATTTAACTCCTCGCATTTCTGCATCCATGAAATCAAAATTCTTTCCTAAAAAAGCAAACATGGAAAGAGTATCTATTTTTGGGAGATTGTCCGATTGCCCTTTCACATATCCGGCCGAAATCGACATTTTCTAATCAAAATTTTAATGAAAATAAAAAATAAACGATATATTTTACATTAAGATAAGTTAGATGTTACTTTTTCACAAATTTGAAGTTGATAACGTTAAATGAATTTTAAGAAACAGATGAAACAAGATTGCAAATGGGAAAAAGTATACGCGCAAAGCGTGAACATTTCAGTTTAGCGGCAAATGACGTCACAACCAATCAAATCACGTCGCGTTTTTGTATCATGTGGTTTTGTTTATGTTTTTGCATTATTAAAAACAGTAATTCAAAGTTATTTTCTATTATTTTAACGATTCTGAGTGAATTTTTGAGGATTTCAAGATAAACTTGATCAGTTACACACAAAAGAAAACGTATTCCTCCCGTGTGAAATTTCCCCATTGTAGTAAAACATCTATCTATTCAATGGTACTTGTACGATTTTGAGTTTGCCGGCCAAATGCCACGCATGCGCGAAGTTCATTTTTCGCCAAAGTGCTTGGCGACAGAGGTTGGCGGCAAGTGCGTAGGGCGTTGAGTGATTGTGAATTTGCAACCGGGGCACCTTTGTGCCTTTGTAGGTGTCCTGATATACCCGGGGGAAAAGCAATTCCGTGGGATAGATCTCTGGCTGGTTATGGGTCTCTGGTTGCTCTTGTTGGCTCCAGAAACGCCCGTAACCAGGGCCGTGCTTACGGGGGGGCAAGCCGGACATTTGCCCAGGGCCGCCAAAAAGTTGATGTTGCTTTATACTTTTAAATTCTCATCTGTTCCTTTTAAATTATACATTCATAAATGTTTTACGAGTCACTAATTTGTAAATTTTCGAAACATGCATGTTTCTTGAGACGGTAGTTTGCCTATTTAAAAAAAAATAAGTATTTTGTAATTTCTCTAACTTTTGCTTATCGGATACTTTATGGTACTGCCCGTTACTGAAATCTAAGTTATAGAAGTCTACTAATTCTACTATTAGTATCTCGAGTACTTTAGTATTTAAATTTGTAATTTTTCGATTTCACGCAGTCCAGCTGGATATCCGAAATTATGAATGTTTTTTCGAAAGTAACGTAAATACGAGCCATGCCAGACCCCTCGCAATCCCCCTTACTTTTTGAAGACCTCCACTGATGGAATACCTCCCATTAGACCTTTATCCTTCGCATAGATAATTTGAGTTAAAAAATCAACCAAACGTAACCTACCGAATTCAATTTTTATTAAGTTATGAACTACAACTACCACTCTAAAGAGCTTGGAATTGCCAAATAGAAATTTTTCTTAATGCTCCCGATAAAGAATATAGGGCAGTTGCAATTGACGTCACGTTGGAGGTAAACAGTACAAATAGGCAGTTCTGATTGGTGGAATTACCCTTACCTCCAAGTAAATACAATGGTTGATCAGCTGATTGCAACTGCCCTATACCGAATGCATTAATTTTGCAAATCTAAAATTTTTTGACTCAATAATCTGTAAATTTTTTGTCAACAATTTGCCAGTTTAATTTTCCTATATATATTTTTTTAATTTGTCGACTGAAGCTTAAGTTGGGTGTTGTGACACCTCCCCTCCCCCTCCACACCTTAAGACATATCCTGATCATTCCTCGAACGATTTCCAAGCAGGACAGAACCTAGAAGCTATCGGTCGCGTGTCGTAGCTAAAATTAACATGTTGTTTTGAGTGATTTTATTTTATTTTTAAGGTACTCATCTTCTTTTAATCATTTATATATGCATTAATTCTAGTCTATATATTTAAAAATTAAATTTGAAATTCTTATTCTTCAAGAACAAAACAGAATTGTTGTTCGTATGCAATGAACACGGGAAGCTGGATATGAATAGAAGAATTTATATTATTTTATTTTTAAGCAACATAAAATTATATGACAAACAAACGTTTCACATAAACAACAACAAAAAAAGTTTTAATATGATTTGTACACTGTTAACCCTAATCTTATCTTTTGGCTAACATTTATTTCCCAACATAACGGCATAAAACACGTGGTGTGTAGCGTAATTTCTCGAAAAAAGCAAATATTCTTTGTATTTAAAAAAATAATTTTTTTAAATTTTTTCTTGGAAAACTGTCAGTGTTCCCAATGTGATTAAAAAGTCTTTAAGAAGGCCTGATTTTAAGAGTCAGTGAACAAGAGTTAATATTTAAAAACTTATTTTAAAAACAAAGGGTTCAATTTGTAGGAAAAAGAAAAAAAAAGATACGCAAGAGAAAAAGAGTTGGGAACCACTGATGTAGACGTAAGTATATACAAGTTAGCATGAAGATCATCCGATTACTTGGATGCGAAGCACCCTTCGCTGTACGAGCAACAAATTAACAACACAACTGCGAAAAATCGAGAAAATAGCATAAAAATCGCTATCGCAGCTCCCTCTTCTGGCGGAATATTCCCAATTTCAACTAGAACCTGTTGGCCGTAGCCAAAAACATACAAATGGAATTTAGTTCAATTCTGTTCATAATTTTAGAAGATACAATAATGTAAATGGAACAAAAATTCCTATCACAGAGCCCTCTTCCGGTAGAATATCCCGAAATTCATCTGGGACCTGCTGGCCATACACAAAAACATATAAATGAAATTTGTTTCATTTCTATGCATAACTTCATACACTTTTCGATCATACGAAGAGGTCACACAGACGGACACACAAAAACACATAAATTTTGTAAAAACATAATTTGCGGGATCACTGACCCCTAAAATGTGTAAATCCGTCGAAACTGGTAGTTGAAATAAATGTCGATTACAATACTTTCTTCTATTATATATAGAAGAAAGTAAATAAGTGCAATGACCTACAAATTTTGATGGATGATGTAAATTCTTTAGAATTATTCAGAGAATAGAAAAGTTTATGTCGCACAATTCCAAGTGATGTAAATTATTATTTCGAAACATTATAATAATTGTTCAGCTATAGATTTCAGTCGAATATTGTAATTGCATTGAGAATTTTACTCACTTTTACTGTAACCGTTACTTCAGAAGAACGCTCTTTTTCAAAGTTAAAACTTGATGAACATCTCACCTGCTTTCGCTCTTATTCCGATTCAAAACGATTTGACCAATTCTATAAATTTTTCAGAACTAATAGATAACATTGCTATCAAAAAGGACAAGAAAAATTGCTTTATCATGAATAAATAGCTTATTTAGTACATTCCACCTGTTTCATTAATAAAAGGTGCTTTACAAATTCTGCTTTAAAAATACTTTATTTTGATTTTGACTGTTCGGGTGGATGCTGTTGCGGAAACGAAGTTTAGTTTATAGATTATCTTACTATGTGTGTGGCAAAAAAATCTCATACCATCGGGCTATGGGAAATGGTTTAAAATAAATTTTAAAATAAATGTATTATATTATTTTACTTACTATTAATTATACTAAAACCTGGATATTCAGGTGAACTCATATTTTTCTGAATATTTCATGGGATATTAAAGTAAACCGTCAAAAATTTATGATTTATTTTCTACAGCTTTTTGTGTTAAAGAGTGCGTGCTAATTCACCAATTCACCCTTGTGATATGTTTTGTACAATCTGTACTGTATTTAATATTTCATATCAGTTTTAAAAAAATCAGAGAAAAGAGCCGCCAAAATATATTTTGCCCAGGGCCGCCAAAGTCCTAAGCACGGCCCTGCCCGTAACGAGGATGTCACGGACCACGTCCCCGGGACCGAAACCTGGATAGCGCCGCTGGCGCGTCGCGCTTGGTGGGACGACCTATCGTTTCGACCGTTTCGTCAGGAAAAAACTCCTGCGATGGTCTGCATAGACTGAAAGCATTATCTATTGGCTTTATCAAGAATTGGAAAACTCATTTCCATTCCAAATCGCTTCAATAGTCAGGCCTGTCAATTTTATGCCTTTGCGTTTAAAAATAAGCCAGAAATTGTGTCAGAAAGTTTTTCGTTGTTCAGCAGATTATTTGATACAATTACTGAAATACAAATACTGAAATACGATTACTGAAATGTAGTCTACAATTATATCTCTAAAATCATTTTTTTTTCCTTGTATAAAAATTAACACATTTACATTTATTCAAATATATAGTTTTTTTCATTTGCAAAATATTCACGCCTTTCTTTTAAAAAATCGTGTCAACCCTAACCTGATCTGAAAGAGTCAAAACCCAACCCAAAATAGACCCGAATCAAAAACGTTTAAAGTTGACTCTACCCGCAGCGAATAAAATTAACTTCAACCCGACCCGATACGAACAGCGGGTTGGTCGGGTTTGGGTAAAATCGCATTACACGATGCAATGCAGAACTCTAATCTGAAACAATATTCTGGACACTTTTTTGAAAAAAATCAGGTAACTCAAACACGATGTGGAAGAACCAAAATTCAACTGAAACAGTTGCAGTCAACCCGACATGCAAAGAAAAAAATCAGCGCCAACCTAACCCACGCGTCGTTTATTTTATAAACACTAACTTCGAGTCAGTTTTTAAAAACTAACCACGACCCCACTGTCGGGTGGTGTGCTGGAAAATTGGGTTACCCGACTCGACTCTACTCCGGAATCAAACTATTTTCCCCTTACAGCAATTAAATTTTAACGACAATTTTTTTTTTGTATACCCGAAATTCGAAATACTTCTGTTCTAATCCGACCCGAAAAAAAAAAAAAAAGATCTATAGTTTACTACAATTATGAAAAAATAATCTACAATCATTTTACTACTATCAATTCTACCTTTTATGTAGACAAATAAACATGTAAAAAGACTATCTAGTTTTTCATCTGAAACAACAACGTAGAATTCTATTGTAGAATCAGGTTAACCCGAACTCGACGCGAAATTATCAAAACACAACCCGAAACAATTACAGTCAACCCGACCCGAATCCAACAGCAACAACAACAACAAAAAAAAAATTAGCTCCAATCCGAATCGCGGGTCTGGTCGGGTTCAGGTAAAATCGGTTTACCCGACCCGATACAGGATTTTAATCTGAAACAATATTCTGGACAGTTTTTTGAAAAATCAGGTTAACCCAAGCCAGGCACGCAAGAATCAAAACTCAACCCGAAACCGAAATAATTGTAGTCAACCGGCTTACACAGAAATAAGTCAGCACCTACTTGACCCACGAGTCGGGTTTTTATAAACTAACCACAGGTCATTTTTTAAAAAACCTGCCCCGACTCGGGTCGTGGGCAGTTCCCTGACCCGATGCAGGATTCTAGCAGGTCATAATATTTTCCCCGACGACAGTTGAATTTTGACCCCGGGACCTCGAATATGATAAACCTCGTCGAACCTCTGGCTCGGGTCCCCGCTGCCTTTGACACCGCATAGCATTGTTTAAAATGTATCGCGCTACATATATCGTGCAAACTAATATAAAAAATAACGACTACTGTAGTTTCGCAACTTGTAGCGCGCTACTTCCGACCCCTGGTTACACCCAACTAGAGCCCTGCTCGTGTAATAAGTAAAATTTGCGGCCTGCAAATTTTATATATATATATAAAAAAAAAAAAACGAACCCCGACAAGAGCCTAACAAAAATATTTGGTCCACTCGCCACCCGATTCGAAAACGAAATAGTACTTCAACCTGAACAAGAAATACTTTAGTTTGAACCCGAAATATTTCAATTCAACCCGATCCGAAAGCCCCAATCGGAGAAAATTAATCCAAAACTTAATGTAATTATGGAAAAAAGCCCTTAATGATATTTCTAATATCGATTTTGTCCTTTATGTTGCAATATAAACACGTAAGTAATTATTCATACCCAAAAATATATAGATTTTCATCTAAAATAGGTTGAATAGTACCGACCCGGACCCGAAAATTCCGTTTAAAGCCAACCTGAAAGCCAACTCGAACCTCACGAAAAAATGTCTTTGCGCCCAAAATCGACAAAAAAAATTTCATTGACCTCAACCTGAAATACTTCAACCCGAAACCCGACTCGAAACAATTAATATTAAAAAATATATAGTTTTTCATTTTAAACTATATTTTGGGGATTCTTTTGAGAAATCGGGTCAACCCGAAAGCTGGAAGTGTCAAAACCCAATCCGAAACCGACCTGAACCCGAAACATTTAAAGTTAACTCGACTCGAACCGACCCACAGTTAAAATATACAAGTCCAACCCGCAACAAAAAGACTAGCGTCAGTTCGATACGATCCAAAACACGATCCGGGTCGGGTACAGTTTGCCCCACGATGCAGGACTCTACCCCCAACTCGAGGCTGATAAAAAAAAAAAGTATCGTCCTTCGCATTCCGACCCGACCCGAAATACTTCAACCGAAGCCGACCGAAATCAAATATTAAATTACAACTTTTAAACAGCAAAATTAAAGGCGTCGCGTCGGACAGGAGCAGATGGCTTGCCGAAACAAAAATAGGAACATTAGGATGACTGTTTAAGTTAAACGAAATGCATCGAGATGGGAAACACGGTCACCTAACAGATAAACTGACAATTCTTTTTCTTTCTTTTTATTTTTACAAATCACAGACAATTGAAGGCCTGAACAAATTAATCACTGCGAAAGGAATAAATATATTAAAGCTAGGATAATAGATTGCCTTTTGATTAGACTTAAAATAGATTTTTGATATAAGATATTATAGCCGAAATAAAGGAATCTAAATTAGAAAATAAGTTATTTTGAGTATATATCATAAGAATATCAACTCGACCCGACCCGACCCGACTCGAATTGAAATCCAAAAGTCAAAATATTTTTCCCGATGACAATTGAATTTTGACCCCGGCGGGAGAGCCAGGTATGCCCGATGGGGGGGGGGGGGGGTATAATTCCCCCGGACCCCTCTCTAGCACCGCCCTTGGCAAAGATACTAGTAGCAACAGCTACTTAACTCTCTGTAGAGAGTAGAGATGCAAAGGGTGGAAAAAAACGGGTTTATTCCCGGGTGTTTTGGGAAGGAAATATTAAAAATTCCCGGTAGTTTTCAGAAAGTTTTAGACATGGATTTTTTAAATTTGTAAACAAAATATTCTTTTACATATGTAAAAAAAAAACAATAACACAAATACAGAAAAATGGCACAGTTTACATGAAAACTAATGAAATACATGCTTAAGCTGCAGAAATATTAAGTAAGAGAAATTAAAATAACATAAGTAAGTTGATATTTTAATCGTGTATAGGTAAAAAGTGCGAGAGGTAGATGACAGATTCATCTTACCTGGCATGAATATAAACATCACCCCTGTTCTCCGATTCAGATAAACAAAAAATAAAAGTAAAAGAAACCAATGCATTGCACTGCAACTCACAAGAAAATTAATATAGAGTATACCTGGATAGTAAATATGCCAGCTAATAGAAATTAAACTGTTTTTTTAAACTGTCAATTATTAAAGAAACATTCAAATACTTACCAATGCACAGCCACCATTGTTAAAGCAAATGATATGTTATAATGAATTATAAAAACTTAGAGCGCAAAATCCTAAGTTTTGTGAATTCCTAATGAAAAACCTATTATAAAATTTTCAGAACAATGCCTGAAATTTCAAAAAATAAAAATTGAAATTGAAAAATGACTAGTTTTGTTTACTTTCAAAACTTCTTCAAAATTTCCAATATTCCCCAAAATTCCGGGTTTATTCCCAAAAATTCTCGGGTTTATTCGGGGCCTTCGAGATGACGCTGTGTGTTTTCTGTTCAGAAAACACACCAGCGTCATCTCGGAGGCCCCGGTTTATTCCTGTCTCTCAAAAACTGTGTGTTTTTTGCAACTCTAGTCAGTGACTCTAGTAGAGAGTCAATTAGGTGTTGGTAGAGGACAGATTCCTTTGTTATTTGGTCGAAAAGTCTGTCCCAGGATCAGCTTGGATTTGGCGCTTTAGAGGCTGTCTGTTTTGGCGGTGATCGCTTTCTTGGCAACTTCGATTTCATTCTCACAATAAAAATAAACGGAAATAAACAAACGAAAGCGAAACTAAACTGTTGCCTCTGCTGTTAACTTATTCTAGGATAAGATCTCAGAGGAAGAATAGAAATAAATCAATCTTTGATTTGAACTTTGAAGGGTTTCCATGGTAATTACTATTTTCAAAATAAGTACTTGTAGTTATATTTACATTTTTATTGTATTTTCTTTTTATAAGAAAGAAGTTTTTTTCAGTCATTCTTTGATGCGGGCTGGGCATACTATGTCATAAAAAGAGTTATTAAATTATTTCTTTCGAAATTAGTTAGTTTTCTTATCTCTATTTTTATGTGTAGTTTTCCTATTCGTTGCTCTGTAGTGACCATAAATAAAAAATCAGTCATGTAAATTATTCCCCTTCTCCTGAAATTTCCGTTTCCCCTCCTTCCCCCCACCCGCATACAACATTTAAAATCTTAAAACCATCTTTTTTTTCTTTTCTTTAACGAGCTGTATTTGTTCACGTGTAATAACTGTTGCGTTTTATCACTACTTCCATGGTTTTAATTTAATCGTTTCTTTTTTGCGCCTCGCGCAGACGATATTTTTCTGTTGATAAAAAATGGATCTGTCTTAGAATGTATATGAAATGAACTAGAAAATGTAATACGGAATATAAGATGTAATATTTATGATGTGCGCGAAAAATGTGGTGTATATTGTGTTCGTGATCGTCAATATATTTGTTTGTGTGTCTACATTGTGTAGATTCAATTATTTTTTGAACAACATGAACATTTATTCTCGAAAAGTTAGAATAATTTAAGATATCTTATCTCCCGAAAGAGGACCGTTTAGGTAAGCCTAACCTATTCTTGTGTTCTAGTTTTATGATATTTTAATTTTGAAATGAATATTGATACTTTAATATCAATATAAATAATATTGAAGATATAATTTTACAGACAGGGACAGATTCAATATTATTTTGGCATCCCTGCCGGGATATTATATTATTTAAGAAAATAATATACGATAATGGAACAGATTAAAAAATTGCGTACTCCATTAAGAAGCGCGTTTACGCGAATTGCTAATTTACTTGAGAACAAATTAACTGATGAAAATAAAGATATTGAAGAAATTGAGATTTTATATGCTCAATTAGGTGAAAAATGGACAGATCTACAACCAAAAGAAAAAGAAATGTTAGATCTTCTTTTAAACGATGAAACATGTTCTCAAGAAAATTATGATAAAGAATACGAAGGTTTTAGCGTGTATGAAGAGAAATTTATTAAGTTAAAAACGAAAGTTCAGAAGATTTTAAAGGTTTTTGAAACTGAAAATATCACGAAACGGAAGTTTAAACTTCCTAAGATAGAATTTAAATTATTTGGAGGAGATATTAAGGAGTGGTTAGCCTTTTGGGCTCAGTTTGGAAAAATACATAACGATTCTGAAATCGCGAAAGAAGATAAATATCAGTACTTGTTACAAGCAACGTTAAAGGGTTCTAGGGCAAGAGAAATAGTCGAGTCGTACCCCGCTACTGGTGATAGTTATGAAAATGTTATTGAATGTTTAAAGGCTCGATTTGGTCGTACTGATATGTTAATAGAAGTATATATAAGAGAAGTGCTCGCTTTAATGATGAATAATGCTACAGGAAAAGGTCCAAGAATTCCTCTTTTTAAATTATACGACAAAATTGAAACCTATTTAAGATCATTAAAAATGTTAGGTGTTTCAAGCGAACATTATTCTGCAATTCTTTATCCATTGATTGAATCGTGCTTACCAGTTGAAATATTGAGAATTTGGGAAAGAAACTTAAATTCTATTACTTTAAATTCAAAAGACGAAAGTAATAATAAGTTAGATTCTTTGATGAAATTTTTGCAGCACGAAATCGAAAGCGAAGAAAAAGTCCGTTTGGCTAGAAGTGGGTTTAATTTAGAAAATGTGAACAAAAATATTTATACAGTGTCAAATAGGCGAGAAAGAGATATTTCAACGGCCACGGAATTACATAATTCATCAAAAATGAAAAGGGAAACGTGTATTTTTTGTAACAAGTCACATTTAAGTAACGAATGTAGACATGCTAATAGTTTATCTCATGAAGAGAAAAAACAAATATTAATGAAAAAAGGGGCTTGTTTTAAATGTTTAGAGACAAGAAAACACATATCACGTTTTTGTAGAACGAAAATACCACCCTGTGATTGCGGTAAATTACATTTCAAAATAATGTGTCCAGCAAAAAATGATAATGAAAACCCGATTATGGAAAAGTCAGATATCGAAAGTAAAAAAGACACTGCTTTATCCAATAAAACAGGTACTCGTCGCGTACTTTTACAAACGCTTATTGTCCGTCTTAGATGTAATAATAAGATGAAATACATAAGAATATTAATTGATTCAGGTAGCAGTAAATCTTATTTATCATCTTTTGCATTGGCCGAGATGGGATATGAATGCATTGGGGAAGATAATTTGACACATAGTTTATTCGGTGGCACGGAGATTGTATTATCACATAAGAAATATTTGATCAGTCTGAGCGACTTCTTTGATAATTATCGCTGTTGTGTCGAAGTATTAGATCAAGAAAAAATTTGTTCGAACATTCCTATAATTCCTCTTGGCTCATTTATGAGTGAAATTAAGAAACAAAAAATCTTTCTCTCTGATTTGAATAACTAGGTTGAATTGCTATATGAGTTTTCACCTAACGAAATTCATGGGCTTATAGGAGCTGATGTAGCAGGTAAATTGTACACCGGAAAAATCAAACAATTGATTTCTGGCTTAGTATTGATGGAAACACGTCTTGGTTGGACTTTGATGGGAAAAACTGACCTATGTAACATATCCGATAGCACAAACAGCGTCATGTCACTTCATGTAAATGATGCAAAAATTTCAGATTTATGGCTGCTAGACACTCTTGGAATTCTCGATCCTGGCGAAAGCGGAAGCAGACAAGAAATAGAAAAAGCAACTGAAGAACATTTTAATAAAAATATAAAAATAGATGCAGAAGGAAGGTATGAAGTGAGCCTCCCATGGATTGAAAACCATCCTCCCTTACCAACTGGTCGAAAAACCGCTGAACGACGATTAAGAAATTGTGTTGAATCACTAAAGAAAACTGAAACATTACAAGAGTATGAAGATGTATTAAAAGAATGGATACAAGAAGGCGTTATTGAAGAAGTTAAAAACTCCTGTAATGACGAAAGTGAACACTACTTGCCACACAGAGCTGTGATCAAAGAAAATTCTACCACCAGAGTTAGACCAGTTTTTGATGGCTCAGCTAGACAAAAAGATTCACCTTCGATCAATGATTGTTTAGAGAAAGGTCCTAATATCGTAGAGCTCATTCCGACTATATTAAATAAATTTCGATTGAAGAAAATAGGCGTGATTGCAGATATTCGAAGAGCCTTTCTACAAATTGGTTTAAATGAGCGAGATAGACCATTTCTGAAGTTTTTATGGTATGAGGAAGGTGACTCCGAAAAGTTCAAAATTTTCCAGCATAAAAGGGTTGTTTTCGGTCTTACATGTTCGCCTTATTTACTTGGTGCAACTATCCGATATCATCTGAAGAATGTGCCTTCTAGATTTAAAGAAACAGCAGACAAGTTGTTAAAGTCTTTTTACGTAGATAACTGCGTCACTAGTGTTGAAAACTATGAGGAGCTTGAAAGATTTATTGAAGAATCCACAATTATTCTCCAAAATGCTAAATTTGATCTTCGAGGGTGGGAGTATAATCTCAACAAAACAGAAGCAGATAACTTCCCGTTATTAGAAGAAAAGAATATTCCAGTTTTGGGACTGATGTGGAATGTAAAATCTGATACTCTGAAAATAGATTTACGAAAATGTTTTGAAGATTCTACTAATGTAACGAAAAGAACAATCCTGAGTGCTGTTCATAGAATTTTCGACCCCATTGGCTTCACGTGTCCTGTCACCTTGGGGCCAAAGATTCTCCTTCAAGAATGTTGGAAATTGAGAGTTTCGTGGGATGCTGAATTGCCTGAATCTATTACCAAGAAATTTGAAAAATGGCGGAAGGATGTCTCTAAATTAAAGGAAATAGAAATCCCTCGATGTATTATTTCCAATTATGAAGCGCCAGAAAATCTTTCTTTGCACATATTCTGCGATGCAAGCAAGAATGCATATTCTACATGTATATTTTTAAGAAGTGCGACTGAAAATACAATATCTTGTCAGCTTGTACAGGCTAGGTGCAGGGTTGCTCCAATGAAAACCATTTCTATTCCTCGATTGGAACTACTTTCCTGTAGTATAGGAGCTAGACTGGCACAAAGTGTTATACACGATCTTCAGTTGAAAGATATCCCGAAATTTTTCTGGTCTGATTCAGCAAATGCTATATATTGGATCAAGGGAACTGAAAATTGGGCTCCTTTTGTTTTCAATAGAGTTAAAGAAATCCGATCTTTGACAGAACCTGATAATTGGTATCACATCCCTGGATCATTAAATGCAGCAGACCTCCCTTCTCGTGGTTGTAATGCAGAAACTTTAGCGAAATCGAAATGGTGGGAGGGCCCGGAATGGTTGCGAAAACCGGAAAAAGAATGGCCAAAATCCAACGTTGTTCCTGATTTCAACATAGTATATTCCGAAAAGAGAAAAACTGTTGTTAGCACTACAAATCATGAAGAACCAACTGAAAAAATTTATAACAGAATTTCGTCGTACGACAAACTGATCAGAACTATTGCTTGGATTTATAGATTTTTTTACTAACTGTAAAGTGGAACGTGCCAACCGGATTTCTGGACTCTTAACTCTAGAAGAAATAAATAGAGCTGAAATATCTTTGTTAAAAATAGTACAAAAGGAATTCTTTTTAGGAACTGAAGATAAACGCTTAAAATCACTTCAGTGTTATGTAGAATCGAATGGACTACTTAAAGTAAGGACACGTATTCTGATGAGAGAAGATAAAAGAAATTTCCGATTTCCGATACTGTTACCCTGTATCCATCCAGTTGTGGAAATACTTATTCGGACAAGACATCTTAGTTTAAATCATGCTGGTACCCAGATATTGATGAGTAATTTAAGAGAAGACTTTTGGATTTTGAAATGCAGGAAGACTGTTAGAAAGGTAATTAGAAACTGTGTACGTTGTAAAAGATTTAATTCAAGACCTAAACCGATTATAGAAGCACCTCTTCCGGAAGATCGTATAAAAGAAGCTGCAGTATTCGAGGTTGTAGGGACTGACTACGCCGGTCCTTTATTTCTTCGAGGTGGTCAGAAAGCTTGGATAGTTATTTTCACATGTGCTGTCTACAGAGCCATACATTTAGAGATAGCCACATCCTTATAGACTGACAACTTTTTGCAAGCTTTTAGAAGATTTATAGCACGAAGAGGTAGACCTTCGACAGTATATTCTGACAACGGTAAAAATTTCATGGGTACTGAAAATTTGCTTAAGCAAATTGATTGGGATGTTATTTCTCAGTACAGCACAGCTCGGAAGATCACTTGGAAATTTAACCCTCCATCTGCGCCGTGGTGGGGTGGATGGTGGGAACGTTTGATAGGCGTAATAAAAGGGATCCTTCGAAAAGTCTTAGGACGAAGCTCTTTGGACTTAGAAGAAATGCAAACTGTTATTTGCGATACTGAAAATATTGTTAATCAGCGGCCTTTGACCTATGTTTCAGAGGAAATTGATGATTTAATACCACTTACTCCTTCTATGTTTTTACAAGACATTAGAGAATCAGGTATTCCTGATCTTGACATTTTGGATTCATCGTCTATTAATAAGAGACATGCTTATAGACAGCGACTAAAACAAGATTTACGAAAAAGATTCCGCACTGAATATTTGGGATATTTAAAACAATCCTCGAAATTTGACAAAAATCAGAGACCTGTCCAGATTGGTGACGTTGTTCTTGTGACTAGTGAGAATGTTAAAAAACTTGAATGGCCACTTGCCAAAGTTATTGAACTTTATCCTTCAAAAGATGGAAATGTACGATTGGTAAAGGTAAAGATGAAAGGCGGCGAATTTCTACGTCCTGTTCTCAGATTGATTCCTCTAGAAGTAACCCATGAAAGAGGTACTGAACTCCATTCTACAGTTCAGTCGAATGATAAAGAATGTCCTTTAGATCCTGCTCCTACCAAACCGACGGTAAAATTGACTGGTTAAAACTGTTATTTAGACCCTGCTACGAGTAAGCCAATGATCCAACATTCTATTAAAGACTGCTTTTTAGATACTGAATCTACTGAACCTATTTTCCATAAAGGTGCTAGTGACTCTCCTGTGGTGACTGTACCTGAAAAACGATCCCGATATGGTCGGTTATATAAACCCAAAGTAAAGTTTGAGTTTCATTGAATTCGAAACTCAAAGGTGGGAGTGTGTTGCGTTTTATCACTACTTCCATGGTTTTAATTTAATCGTTTCTTTTTTGCGCCTCGCGCAGACGATATTTTTCTGTTGATAAAAAATGGATCTGTCTTAGAATGTATATGAAATGAACTAGAAAATGTAATACGGAATATAAGATGTAATATTTATGATGTGCGCGAAAAATGTGGTGTATATTGTGTTCGTGATCGTCAATATATTTGTTTGTGTGTCTACATTGTGTAGATTCAATTATTTTTTGAACAACATGAACATTTATTCTCGAAAAGTTAGAATAATTTAAGATATCTTATCTCCCGAAAGAGGACCGTTTAGGTAAGCCTAACCTATTCTTGTGTTCTAGTTTTATGATATTTTAATTTTGAAATGAATATTGATACTTTAATATCAATATAAATAATATTGAAGATATAATTTTACAGACAGGGACAGATTCAATAATAACAATAAACAAATAATCAATTATCTAAAATATATCCCCGCCCCTGAGCCTGTTCCGCCATAGAACACTGTTTAAATGCTTTAAAACTCTAATTTATTTAAAAATATATTCGAAAAAGCACAGCGAAATAAAAGCCCACTAATACACTTTTATTAGAGAAATTTAGACTAGGATAGAGATGGTTTTTGCCACCCAAATAACCCAGCAGCTGAAGCGTGACGTCACATGGCCGTGCTCCGAGGCTAACGAAAAAGACAGGCTACCGCGGTGCATTCCACTTATCTTTTTTTACAGACCGCTAGAGTGACGCAATGCTCTTTTCGTACACCTTCATTGGTGCATTCGAGCATCACGTGATGCTTGAATGTACCAATGGAGGTGTACGAAAAGAGCATCACGTCACTGTAGCGGTCTGTAAAAAAAGATAAGTGGAATGCACCACGGTAGCCTGTCTTTTTCGTTAGCCTCGGCCGTGCTCTATACAAATCGATCTCTGTTTAATCTTCCAACCAATCACTGAACCAACTTCCGCTGAAATATTTGCTCAACTATCCACTCGTAATGTAAGTAAACAAAATTTTAAAAGTAGTTGGAAATGTTATGAAAATTTATCCGTCAGTTCGTGATCGTGAATTAGTTCTAAAATCAATTTGTTATTAAATTTTATAGATTTTTAATTACTATGGCTGCTGCATTGTTTTCTAATGCTGTACTCAAAGCTAAATTTAAAGGCAGTATGATAGGTGCTTTATTAGGTGATTGCCTCGGTGCGCCGTTTGAAGGAGATTCTCATGTATCTAGAAGAATTCTCACAAATTACATAAATAATTTAATGCGTGAAGGTACTTTTAATTTATTTTCCATCTATTAAATAAATGTCTGTTTAATTCTTTTTCTTCTTTTTAAACTAATCACTGAAATTACATTTTTAGAGACACTACAGATATTACCCTATACTGATGATACCAGTATGACTTTATCCGTAGCTTCATCTCTTGCTGATAAAGGGGAAGTTAATGCTGAAGATATGGCTGAAAGGTAAAATCTTTTCACCATTAATTTTGAAATTGTGTTGTATTAACACTTCTCCTTACCTCCATTTACACTATTTGTACTGATTAAAAAGTTGATGTTCTTCTGACAATAATAATATAATTCGGACTGATAACTGTATGTTTAATTCACATATTTCTCCTTCGAATGACTGAGTACCATGCTTTTTTATTTTCATTTATTATCATTGTTTTATCATTTACTTAAAATGTTCACCAAATGGGTGTACATTCATGTTCAATTTATGCCTGGATCCTCCAATCATAAAATTTTTAAAATAATATGTTTACCAAGTTTTATTATAGTTTACCTAATGGTAATGATTTGTTTCTCTTTGCAGCCATACCCTAACTTTAATTAATTAAAAATAAATAGGGTAGATGTGCCAGTAATGGACACCCTTAAGGAATTTCTTTACAAATTATTTTTTAATAAATAGTTATAATTGTTATATTCCACATTTTTTAGTATTATATTAATCTATCAACAATATTTAACCATGCTCATAGTCACATTTCCCAATGTGAATCGAAATTTAATTGGGTACTTACGTATTATCCGTGCCAGTTTTAAGCCAACTGCGCCAGGCATGGAGCCAATATTACTAATTATAGTAACCCTTATATATTTTTTTCTTGCTACATGGTACAAGCCTGGGAATAATCTATAATATTATTCTTTCTAATTTACTGTGCTATTTACTATTTATTAATTTAACTAAAATAATGTTATTTACTATTTTTAACAATGTTATAAATTTAATAAACATATATTACATTTTATTTATTTTATATTAATTACCATTTTAACAATGTTATTTGATAATGTTAAATTACTGCGTTTGAAAACATGATTGGCAACGATAAACAAGATTGGTACTTGACAACCATTTTTGGCGATCAATCTCCTGGCACGGATAATACGTAAGTACCTTTAATTGTAGATAACAGAAATAAATCAAAACACTCTAAATTCCAGTAATGGACACCCCACAAAAAGTAATAGATAATTGATATTATGATTGTATTTAAAACTAGAATTTAAAGAAAGCATATTAATGAAATAAAAAAAGCTGAATTTTTATTGTTTATTTTTTTATAAACCAAAAATGTTGAAGGTGGCCCATTACTGGAAGGCGGTTCATTACTGATATATCTACCCTATATTGCTAATTGTTAAGATAGAATAAACATTTTCCCTTTCTAAAATGATCCTGTTTTTCTTTTAGCACAAGAGATTATGTATTCTTTCACTCTGCAATTTAAATAATAATAATAATAAATGCATATAGCAAATATTTGATTAGAGGTCTGTCCCGGCTTTTCTCACAGGCACTTGTTTTTGTAAAACTGTGAACAGCTCTTTATATTTGTGAAAAATCAAGTCATAATTTTGTGAATTTGAATTTATCATTATAGTCAGGTTCTTGTTTATACATTTTTAAAGAGATCCTTTATTTATCTAAAAGATAGATAATAGGTTCTTTAATAGCTTCAGCTGTTTTGTGACAGGTCAGATTTTAAATTTGTGAAATGTTCAGTTTGGATATGGAAAAGTTTTGTGAAAAGTTTATTTATAAGACAATATTGTGAAGGGTTCGGTTTTAAGACAAAAAATTTCTTCCTAAACAGATACCTGTTGATGCATATTTTTGTAAATTAATATACAGTAGCATGCCAAAAATCAGGGTTGTAAATCGATCCCGCGATCTCCTGCGTAGCAAGCGCGGACTCTACCTCAGCGCCACAAAGAGAAGTTCAAACTAATGGGTATTTAAAACGCATGCTGCACTTTAACCTCCAACTTTCTCAAAAACTAGGGCACATTTGAAGGAAACATTTGATCTGAATAGTTAGAGGTATGACCCTTACAACATTCTTTAAAATCATCATGTTTGGCAGTCCCCTTGTTAGTATAGAATTACAGTGATCGGTGAATAATAATTTAAAAAATTACACTCGCTAAAGTGCATCAATTGATTGTGAACAAGATTAGGAATCTTTCCCCAAGCACAGCATATAAAAGCCTCTGTTGATTGATCACAGTTAAAATTGAATCAGCAACTATTTATGTCAGTGTTTAAGAGGATATGAAGTTTGATGAAATTTCACACATTAGTTTTCATGATATAGCCATTGCAGAAATCGTGAAAACCGCAGCATAGAAGCACCACCTGTTGAGTGATATACACCCAAATGTTATCAGCATCTATTATGTTAAAATCCAACATAGTATGAAGTTTGATGAAATTCTGTGCATTAGTTTTTAAGATATAGCTATTTTGGAAATCATGAAAAATGCAGCATAGTAGCAATACCTGTTAGGCGATATACCACAAACCCTAATCAGCACCAATTTATGCCAAAGTCTAAATTAATCTGAAGTTTTATCAAATTCCGTGCAGTAGTCTGTGAATTAGAACACCCGCAAAATTTGCATCACATATACAGACAGACTCACGACAGACATTTTCTAAAAACAGTGAAATCATGTTCAGGACCTTCTAAAACATATAAATCCATTGAAAACCAGAAGTCAAAATTTTTCACGATTTCAATACTTGTAAAGATAGAAGAAATAAAAATTTAGTCAGTTATTCATTTGTATTGAAAGCTGGTTTTAGTTTTCATTTTGTTTGTTAATTTGTAACGTCAAAATTGTTTTTAATCATTTAATTTTTAAATATTTTTAAAACATATAACTTTCATTTATTTTAAATTGTGGTTATTTTTTAATTTTAAACTGTAGCTTTTTTATTTATTTATTTATAAATACAAGTTAAAATGTACTGGAAAAAAAAAAGTTGAATTTTTATAATTAAAAGAAAAATTGTTGAGCATTGGCTCTTTTTAAATGCACATATGTCTGTGTTTTTACTATTTATTTATAAAGAATATAAAGTTTTAGTATTTACTTGTAATGAAAATTAATTCAAAGTTACATTGCTTTCTCCAGCATAAGACTTTTTTTCCCACTCTAAACATTAAGGAAAGAAAGACAGAAAAAACTATGTAATTTCACTTAGATTATTACAGTATTAATCTGAGTGATAGATAACCGTGATATTAATTAGGGATGCACCGAATAGTGATTTTGGCTGAATATCAAATATTCGACCTACAGATGAACCAAATACTGAATATTCGACCAGCCAAATAGTAACTATTTGGCTGAATACTGAATATTTGGCTGGTTGAATATTCCTATATTTCAGGGTTTTAAAAGTTAAATTTTAAAATAATTTTGAATCATATTAATATTAATATAAAGACAATTTTGATGAACAAAACCTTTTCACAATTAAACTTTACAATTAAAAAAAAATCTATGCTTTGAATTATTGTTTAAGTAGGATAGTTTAAAAACTTTTTTAATTAATAAAAAAATTAACTCCACAGCTTCTTCTGTGAACTAAAATAAATGAGTACAATTTTATATATATATATTTTTTATATTCTAAAACAAATATTTTAAAATCAAAAAGAAATTTTGAAGGAAAATTTTACTGTAATAGTGTTTATTTTCCAGGAAGTGTGTAAAAAAATATATACATATTTAAATGGTGGCAACTTATCAAGAAATTTTTGAATGTACCAGAGGGCCTAAAGTGAAACAATGTCTAAAGGGAACAATTATTTTCAGATGTTGAAAACGTACAGGGTGTTCTTAAAATTTTAGAACAAACTTTCAAGGAAGATAGTGCAGTCAAGATAAACATTTTCTGTACAGGAAACCAGTATCACAATCCATTTATTCAATCAAAAATACAGGGTGTTTAACTACAAGCTGAACTCAAAATTTTGTTCACAACTTTAACAGTAATGATGATATTTTGGTGAGATTTTCATCATATTAAGTTTGCTTTGTATGAAATATGATGAAATCATTCGAAGTGGGTGGATTTTAGTCAGTGATACAGTATATGTACTGTCTACATTCTGAATAATGGAATGTCTGGCTTAGTGTTGTTTGCAGTGCAATAGAGGCAATTTCTAGCACATCTTGTCATATGTTACAGAAAGCAAAGTAAGCCAGATGTTTGAATACATTGTTACAATGTCTTCATTATTTTAAAATGAAAATGCAAGTTTGACTTCGAGTGAGATACACTGTATTTTTTAATAAGTTGATTGCGATCTTGGCTTTCCATACAAAAACTGCTTGTATTGTTACTCATAACCCCTGAAAGCTGTGTATTATCTTCCATTATGTTTAGAAACACCCAGTTGTGAAAAAGCAGAAAATACTCAGGAACTTGCATTTATGCATCTTTAGTTTCTATGAATGTCATCATTATAAGTTAATTTTCTTAATTGTTACTTTTCAAACAGTAAATAAATAATGTAAAAGCAATCTCTGTTATTTAAATATGATTCTGTTTCTTAATTTTCCTGAATATCTTTATTTATTGACAGTTAAAAATAAAGGTTATCTAAGGTGTTTTTAGATAAAATTAAAGTGTTTTCTTTAAGTATTGTTTGGTTTAATTTGGTTTGGCTGAATATCTTGATATTCGGCAGGCCAAATAGTTTGATATTCAGCCTAATTGAATATTCGGTAGTATGGCTGAATAGGCTGAATACATACCGAGTATGTGGTGCATCCCTAGTATTAATAATGCCCATTTAAGTTCCTCTTTGGTAATATTTCAGTTTTACCTATCATTATTTATTTATTCCTTTATTTTTTGCATTTAAATAGATTTAATTTAAAAGTTTACTTACTCTTTATTTACAATTTACACTTATTTTATAATTAGGTTTGTCAATGAATATTATAGTCAACCCAGAAGAGGCTATGGAATGAATGTAGTGGATGTGTTTAAAGCTTTAAGAGACTCCAAGTATGAAGATGTATTTTTACCTGCAAGACTACAGTTCAATGGCTCAGGATCATATGGGAATGGTGCTGCTATGAGAATCGCTCCAATAGCATTATTCGGAAACAGCAGAGGTGAAGAGTATATTATGGTAATACTTATTTTAAATCGGAAACATTTGTCATTTAATGTTTTCTAAACATACTTATTTTGTTGAAAATGATTATTGTATGTCATTCTCATTTCTTACTAATCAGAAAATACAAAGTTTAATAATAAAAAAAATTTGTCTTTAATCTGGAAGTGCTTGTGTATCTACAATCAATTCTACAACTGTTTCCAGTTATTTCACTATAGCTTATCATCCCTTAAAACTGCATGTATCTTTACTGTCATTAAATTTATTTAGTGTAATAGCTTAAATCAAAATTCCAGAATTTCGTGGAAGGTTAAATATATAAATCATATCAGCAATGCTGGTATTAAATTGATATTTTGCTTTACATCAATATAAAGACTTTTGTAGACCTTTTGCTTTGTCACATTGTGATCAATTCCAGGTCTAATTAAATCAAAATGTGAAGCCAGTTTAAATTTGTATGGTAAGTTGGACTAACCCCCCCCCCCCCCCCCAAAAAAAAAAAAAAAAAAAAAAGTAGATGGGTTTATTTTTTTTTGTTTGTATTGCCAAAATAAATTTATTATTAAACCAGTAATAGTAGTATATATTGTGAATACTTATTATGTAAAAAAATAAAAATCTATTTAAGACACAAATTGACAAGCTAAACCTTCCCAAAGCTTATAATTTTATTTATGGACTAGTATATAACCCCCGTAAAAAATGACTGGATGTTGATCTGTGTTTCATTTTCATAAGACTTCATGCAAACACACAGCATGAAGATTTTATTATTGAAAGGTTTGTATTGTAGAAAAATACATTTTAAAAATAACAAATGATTTCTACAAATACAAATGATGAGGATATTGTTTTTACTCAATGTTCAATTTCTGAAATAGTTCAACGAATGGACAAAATATTCAAATTAAATATTTAAAAAATAATTCATGTACAAATTTTTCTGTAAAAAAGTGTTATCAATGAGATTCTAAAGATCTTGACTCACCACATTGCTAATTGTTTAGTTACATAAGCAAAATTAAATGTAAATTCAGGAATGGTTTAACAATTGCATTAACATTAAAATTGTGTTAGTTTTAAATTGTCTAAGTTAATACGATAGACTATATATTTTAACATTTCTTGAAGAACAGTTTTCCAGCAATGAAAAACCAATATATAGCAGAAAGATACATAAAAAGAGACAGAAAATTGCATGTTTATGAATAAATATTATGCAATAAAATAATAAAATAAAACTCAATTTAAACTGCAGCATGGAATTATAAATGTCGTAGTCGTCATATCGCAGAAAAACTTTATTTATGAATAATTCCATAAACCTGAAACAATTTTATAGCAATTTCTTATCATCAGATAACTGCCAAATGGCTAAAGCCATCTCAGAGTCAATGAAAAATATAATTTGTAACTTAAAATATATTTGTAATTCAAAAAATAGCAGATTAAAATATTTCACATGGATATGATTAAATAATAATAATAATAAATTGATTCAAGTTCAAGAAGTAGGGAGTAACGATGTTTGGCATACTTCTAAAACACAAATTGGATTAATTGGTTGATAGGTGAATGACGTCAAAAATCTTCATCACTAGAGAACTTGCTTTGCAAATGATTACCTTCATGGTTTAATATTTTTATCATTCATGTAGAATGAATCTCTTGTATTTGTTTACTTTGATGGAATAAGATATTGGCTAATTTCAACTGAAGTTATCTCAGAATATATACATATTTGAATGTAACCCATCTCTCAAACATTAGTTTTTTTTTTTTAATGATCTTTCTAAAAATGTAACTTTTATACAGTTTCATTCGAAAAAATGTTTTCTAAAAATGGCTGTTTTGTATATGAAAAGTGAAGTTGTCGCACCCGGCATGGTTACCAACACTTTCCTTACACTTGGATTTTATTATATATAGATTTATTTGTTGATAAGAAGTGGGTCAAAATGAGGAATATAACATTTGACCTATGCTTGACTCTATATTACTATCTCTTAACATTTAAACACACAAAAATATTTTAATTGTAATTAAAAAATGTACTATCATAACATTAAAATGTTCTACTTTGAATGGCTCTACAAAGGATGTGGAATTTTTTTTTCACTTTGCTACAACAGACTGAAAAATGTGGGGATCGAAACTAGATACCTTGGTGTAGTGCACCAAGTACTTTACCATTTAAGCCATCTGGACAACATCCAGTCTGGCATTTTTCACTTATATATACTTTAAATTCACATAGTGCACCAAGTACTTTACCATTTAAGCCATCTGGACAACATACAGTCTGGCATTTTTCACTTATATATACTTTAAATTCACATCCCTTATAGTGCCATTTAAAGATTTATGGCGTAGTTTCAGTTCTGCTGAAAATTGAATTGGAAATTTAGATATATTATCCGATGCTGGGAACTTATTTGTCTCATGTACACCACTGAATAGTGTGCTCATGTATGACATTCCATCTTGTGCTGCAAAGTTGCAGCCTTGCCAATGTATATATAAGTGAAAAATGCCAGACTGGATGTCGTCCAGATGGCTTAAATGGTAAAGCACTTGGTGTGCTATACCAAGGTATCTGGGTTCTATCCCTGGCCTGGACACATTTTTCACAGTGTTGGTTGTACGCTATTTAGCAAAGTGAATTTAATTTGGAAATTTAGATGTTCTACTTTGGTTAAGTTATAGTCTCCATTTTAATTTGATACCAGCCAGCTGACCCACCCATCATTTCCTGGCACTGTGATAATAACTTTAAATATACCTAAAATCAGTGTTGAATTATTTTACATTTTTAAATGAAAATCTTTCCAAATGAACCCAATGTTGGGCTCCTACTGCCTTCAGCAACATACATCTTCAAATTTGTAGGATTTTATATTTCGTAATTAATATTCATCCTAACAAACCTAGAGTTGGAGTTGGTAATGTCTCTCTCTCTGTAATGTCTGCCCCGGAGTCACAGAAATCCCTCCCGGGGAAAAATCTGAATTCAACACTGCACTAAGGGGTTTCCGTTATAGTGATTGCCGAATAATTCTGGCATTTAGGTATATTAAACTTTTAATTCTGACCTAAAGTTCCTGAGAAACCTAAATAATTTAAAATGTTCATCAGCCCCTCACTCTTTTATAGTGTTCGTACGGTCCTTGAATATCCTTAAATTTTCCAAAGTAATTTTTGGTCCTTGAAAATCCTTATTTTTATGCAAAATCTGCAAAAAGTCCTTAATTGTACCCTCCTATTATTTTTTAATCAAGGGTGAAACTCTTCTGAGTTTCAGTGAATTTCTGAAGTTTTAAAAATTATCTAAATTCCTCTTCATCTGAAATTTTGCTTTCCTCCTTTTGCTCCCCCCCCCCCCCAACACACAATACCCAAAGTTTAAAATCTTTAAAACTCTTTATTTATTTATTTTTTTAACTTTTTCTGCTCTGTTTGTTACTTTATTCTAGCAATAAATAATCAATCATATAAATTTCGTTAAAATTTTATTTAAATTCCCCTGTTCCAAAATTTTGCTTCTTCCTTTTGCTCTCCCCCACAGTACCCGAACTTTAAAATCTGTAATACTTTTCAACTTTTCTGCTCTATTTGTTAATTTATTGTAACAGTAAATAATCAATAATATAAATTTTATTAAAATTTCATCTAATTTCCCCACCTCACATAATTTCACTCCCCCCCCTTTTTCCTCTTCCTCCAAATATGCGCAAAATTTAAAATCTTTAAAACTCTAATTTTTGACATGTATGAGCATTAAAAGAATATACAGGGTGTTCCAAAATTCGGCCGATAAATTAAGAGGGATGATAGAAGGCATCAAGAGGATGAAAACTTACTATAGAACACGGGGTCACAAACCACATTTAGTGGGAGAAAATCGCAAAAATAGTTATGAAGGGTGTGACACCGCGTGGAACAAAAAGGGCCAATAATAAGTAGAAAAAACAGTTATACGATGTCAAGCATGATTACAATGCATTGCGGTTCAACGTCAGAAATGAGATGACAACACATTTTTATAGAACTTGTTCGAAGTTGCAGCCACAAAGGTCATTGCACAGCCCACACTTATGGACGAAAGATTGCCACACATGTTAAAACATATTCCTATAAAAGTGTCTCGATGTCTCCTTTCTGATGTTGAATTGTAATGCATTGTAATCATGCTAAATGTTTTATCTATTTATTATTGGCACTTTCTGTTCCACTTGATGTCACACCCTTCAAAAATATTTTTGCAATGTTCTCCCACTAAACATGGTTTGCGATCCCATGTTCTATGGTAAGTTTTCATCCTCTTGATGCCTTCTATCGTACCCCTCTTAATTTGTCGGTTGAATTTTGGAACACGCTGTATATGCGTATATGTGAGACATATATAAGTTTTCCTATGATCTTGGTGAAATCACAACTGCAATTTTGACATAATCGCATTTGTAGGGTCACTATAACACAAAAGTTTCGGAAAAGGTAGTTCGAATAAGAGTTTTTTAAATCTGCATCTGGGAAGCGGGTGTGCTAGTTTAAAAACGAAAAAAAACTTGAAAACTGACACACATCGAGCTTCAGTAAAAATGTTTCTTGAAATAGTAAATATTAATATTTTTTTTTTTTTTAAGAAAGATATAATTGGCACCGGAATTACACATAATTTTTTTTATTTTTGGTGTGTGTGACTCTACAAAGCGTCAAAATGCAGAAAAAAAAAAACGCTTTGCTTTCATCTGCGGGAAGATCCAAGGAAAAACAAGAGAGGTGCAGACACAATCATTGGAATGAAGGAAGCTTGTCATTTTACAATGTTCATTATGGTTTTTAATTAATATTGGCTAATTATCAAAATATCTAAAAACTGACTTTGAGATACATAACTTCAGTCATATAGGTACCTACCTGCCAAATCTTGTAGCTCTGCACACAGAGGTCTCACAGCTCACACAAACCGACATCTATATTTATTATTATAGATTGTGAAGTAAGCAACCCTCAATTCCTCACAGTCATGGAGACATTTATCTCATTGTTTGGTGATTATTATATATATAATTATCAGTTCTAAATTATTATCCCTCTCCCCCCTCTAATTATTTTTTGAAAAGATCAACTATTATAATTGAAATTTATTTAAAAGAAAAATTATTTTATTTACCGAAAAAAGATTCAAAAGTAGTTAAGTTGGCTTTGCAGAAGAAAGTGGGTCTTTGTCTCTTTTCTTTATCCTATCATTATTTCACATTTTACTTGTAATCAGTAATACAGCTCAAAATAGTTTCTAGACTATTTTTCATGGTATGCAAAATGCACAACTTAAAGATTGTGAGGAGAGGAGAAAATGAAAAACTGGATTAAACATAGTATAATTGGATTAAAGAAGAAAATATTAAAAAGGACAGTGATAATAATAGCATTAACAATTATTAAACAACAATACAAAAAGTAAATATGCCACTTTTCCTTCTCTACTTTTAAAAAACTCTACTCTTTTTTGGGGGGGTGGGGAGGGGGCTTTTTTAGATTTTTTTTTTTTTTTTTCTGGGCGGTAGACAGTTTGGGAGAGTAAAGGGGATTTTTTACCCCAATATTTTTATGAAATTCATGAATACTGACTATTATTTTTTAAGATATAAATAGGTTCTGTAAGTAAAGAAAAATATTTTTTTTGTAGAATGCTGCTAAACAGTGTGCACTTATCACACATGCTCATCCAAATGGATACAATGGAGCAATATTACAGTGTCTTGCTGTCAACACTGCTCTGGGATTAGATTCATCACAAGAGTTGGATCCGATAAAGTTTATTGGTGGCTTACAAGAGAAAATGGAAACTATTGAAAATAAGGTGAATATCAGGTATGATTTAATCTAAAACTATCTAAGTAATGGACACTTTATAATTTTCATGAGCCATTTATGAAAATTAGATTTTCTTTTTCTGATTAGTAGACACACTAAATCACCAGAAAATAATGGATCCAAAGTACAATTTTATGTCTTAATATTAACACAAAATTTCCCTTCTTTTGCCTATATGGTGTATCGAAATTCTCATGTGATAACTATATATTTTATACAATCAGAAATGCCACATTTTTCTCCTTTTTAAAGCTTTTTTTTAAAATTTGTATAAAAGTTCATAAAATAAAATATAAGAAAAAAGAAGTTTTGATATTACATACTAATATTAATAAAGTAAAAATAAAAATACAACAAAAATAATCATATGACCTCAGAACTTATCCATGAATTTGCTTAAAATTCCCTAAAAATAAATACAAATTTTGCTTTGAAAAACTTCCGTTACAAGTGATCATAAGAAACATTGTTCTTTAAATCCAAACTAGCTACTTTCTGTCACATTCATGAAGCCACTTTTAATCTTAAAAGCATGAAATTTTCATGTAATTGTTAGAGGTCTGCCGAAATTTTCAGGGTCAGTTTAAACGAAATTTATCTTGGCCCGACCAGGCATAAAAAGCTAAAAGTTCAGCCCGAATTGTTTATCTACCCTTTTCACAGTTCATTGCCCATCCTGGTCAAAAAGCAAGAAAATCAGGTCCGACCTGACTTAATTTTTTTTTTAAAGACCTTATATTTCTTATCCTACGGTTCATACAGTACTTGAAAGTGATTAAAAGTCCTTGAATTTTTAAAAGAGCAAAAAAGTCCTTAAAAGTGTGTGAATTTGTTTAACCTTACACAGGGATCTGTTTAGAAAAAAATTAGGTCCTTTAAAGGACCCTTCACAAAATTTTTCATCTCAAACCAGGACTCTTCACAAAACTTTTCACTTTAAAACAGACCCCTTCACAATTTTTTTAATCTTAAATATAGATCTTCCACAAAACTTTTCCCTCTCCAAACTGAACCTTTTACAAATTTAACCATTTAAAAGTAAAATCTGACTGATTACTTTTACATATATAAAGGAAATATATGTATTTATAATACATATATCTTCTTAAAAATATATAAACAAGAATCTGAATATAACAATAATTTCAAATTCACAAAATTATGATTAGATTTTTTACAAATGTAAAAAGTTGTTCACAATTTTACAGAAACAAGACCCTGGTAGAAAAGTCTGACAGACCCCTGCCTTTAATGAAAGTGCTTTATTTTTTTTGATAGGTACTTAAATTTTAGAAAATAGAAAATACAATTAAGGAAATGAAAGATTAAATAAAATAAATATTATAATTAAAATGAAATAAATTATGCTGAAAATACACCATGATTTATCATATGTTTATAAATTAAGACAAGTTTGGAAAATTTTATGCTAAGTTCTGATAATAATGAAAATTATATATTGCGGGGCCATAACCAGTCAGGTAGGGTGGGTTGGGTTGGAGGCTTCGAAAATTTTTGATGGAGCTAATTCACAGCCTATTTTATTTTTCGCTATTTTAATGATAAATAAATATAGTCTCAAATTGGGTCTCCTGTTCAATTAATAAGTTAGTCCAATAGACCAAAATGTCTCCCTCCCCAAACTTGTATTAGTTAAAATACGCCAATTGGCAGTGGACCCAATTATGAAACATTACCTGATTGGTTTAAAAATCTCCACATTAGCAAATGTATCACAACTGTTAAGCAAACGGACATGAAGCACAAATGCCTAAGTGAGTTAAGCAGTTTTTGTCAAGCTTTATACTTGAAAGATGAAATACATAATAAAAAATATATGAAATTTTGCCATGATTGCAAACAGTTCTTGATTTCTGTATCAGGAACTTTCCGTTTGGCAAAGGATTAAGTAAGTAAATTGAATTATGAATAAAAGTAACATGGTGTAGTGCTTAGCACACATTTAAGGGAGACCAAACTGATTGCTAGACACAGCTAGTTAGTAAAGTGAACTACTATCATTATATTCACCATTTTGAAACACTACATTAAAATTGTACTCCTTACATAATTTGGATATGTACTATCAATGTGTAAAGCTTGAATTTGTCAATAAAAATGTAACTTTATCTTCTTATAACTGAAATAAAAAAAATTGTTTTCATTGATATGTTTACCACTTTTTATGTTTAAAAAAAAAGGTTTTAAGTTAGAAAGTTTTGTAATTTTTTCTTACTCTCTTTTTTTTTTTTTTTTTTTTTTTTTTTTTTAAAGGATAAATGTCTTTTTACCTTATTTTTATCACGATTTTGCATGTGACTGCTGAGGAGACATGGTTATTTACAGGCATCGTCACAGTTACTGGTCACTTTTTTGGCTACTGGTATCTTCAAACAATAATATTTGTGCTAGATTTCTATTGCAAATATTGTAGATATATAGGGTGTCCAAATCAAATGTACGATTTTGAGACTTTGCTACAAACCAAAAGGTAGAAAGCATGTGAAAAATGTAAAAATAGATAACAGTACTCAAAGTTTTTAATAAAAAATAAGTGCACTTCCATGTGTGCTCCTTTAGTTGCCCTTAGGATGTCCAATCAATCCTTTCAGTACACTTCCGGTTTCAAGGAATGTTTTGGTTCCCTTCTTAATGCTTTTAACATCGGGTGGATGTCTTTTGTATGCTGTTCTGAACATTCATTGCACTGTGATTATGACTTTCTTTTTAGCATGCCACACAACAATTTGTGCTTATGATATGATGTGTATCTTTCTGCCAAAGCTAAATTGTTTCATTTTGATGCATTTAAATACCAGAAAAACAACAAGATTTTTTTTTAACAGAGCTGAACAATATATATATATATATATATTTTTTTTTTTTTTTTTTTTTTTTTTTTTTTCTTTTGTAACATGCAGATTTCGGTACATATTGAATTTATATTTTAATTCTATTATGGCCTTTTGTCTGCTCGTGCTCACCCGTATTCCAAGTTAAGAAAAAAATGCCAGATTTCCTCAATATTTGAATAATCTAAAGTTTGAATCTTTTTTTTTCAAGTTGACAACAGTATTTTTCTTTTTTGAAAATGGTCCACATAACTTCTTGAGGGTTGCTACCTGGAAATGTCAGAGAATTTGGAAATTGGCCAAATAAATAGTAGAGGAAAAGTCAGAATTTTCAATATTTTATCCTAAGTATGGAAAAATTGGGAAATTTAGTAAACTTTTATGGTGATAGCCAAATAAGTAAATGTTGAGTGACGTGTTAAAAAATATCTTGCATGTTTTCTCAGATTGCAGTTTTTGTTTTCTTTAGAAATTTCATCAAAATCACTCTTTTGCTGAAATTTCTACTTCCTACTTTTACCTTCCTCACATACAATTTAAAAATTTTAAAACTCATTAAAATCCTTTTTTTATTTTAAGTGACAATTAATATAACTAAAAAATCATTTCAAATCTCCTCAACTACCACCCTGAAATGACTGTTTTTCTCACCCCTTCCTTTTGACTAAAGTTGGACTTAAGTCTGTTCTTAAACTCAAACTGGCTAATTTCTGATACATTTGTAAATTCATTTTTATTCCTAAACATATCAAATTGGAAGGTGCTCATATTAAGAAACTATGTAATTGAACTGTTTTTTGGTAAAGGCAGAAGATTTTTCAGAAAATGCTCTCAAAGTTGACATTTTGAACAAATTTCCAGACCTGATGGGGGGGGGGGGGGGGGGACTGCTGTCCCGACACATAATTCGCTTTATAACTCAAGATCTATTTCATTTATTGGAAAATGAAGAAAACTGTTTGATTACACATCACTTCAATAATCCTGCTTGCAAGTATCATGCTCATATGTTTAAAAATGGGTCAAAAAATGTGTAAAAGTTTTGCATTGTTCAGCGGGAGAAATATTTTTTGTGAACCATTTTAAATGAGTTTAGGATAGTTGCTGAAATGAACTATGGTTTAATTAAAAAATATATATATACTGTATAGCTTTATTTATTTATTTTTTTTTTAAATTTTTTTTTATTGAGAGGGATGCATAAGTGAAAATTTAAATTAATATTATTTGTAGTTGAAAAAAATTTATTTTCAAGTGATGCAATATTTATTTACAGCATGTCTAGCACACACTACTCTGCTAGACCGAAATATTCTTAAAATAATCTGGGAAAAAAAGTCAAGAAATTTTATTTTCCTATATGAGTAGCAACCCTGCTTTGCTCTCCCTTGTCTATAGATACAAGTTTAAAACAAAATTAAACAGATTATGATCTTTAGCTAGCTGTTGCTTAATATATATATATACATATATATATATATATATTATATATATATTAATATAACGTATAATATAATTAATATTTCGTTATTGCTTTTTAAAACGGAAAAGTACCTCGTGCCAAATTTTAGGCAATTCAAATGAGGCGGATTCATTGCAAATGTATGTTAAAAAATGTACATTTGCAATGAATCCGCCTCATTTGAATTGCTTAAAATTTGGCACGAGGTACTTTTCCGTTTTAAAAAGCAATAACGAAATAATTTTCACTATTACAGTTGGCTACTGCAAGCACCTGCTTTTCTGTTTCTTTACATATTTGATCTCGTGATTCGTGTTTTCAAGGTTATTTTCCAAAATTTGCAAGAATACTTTGTTTATCATTATATTTCTTGAAAATGGCACCGTAGGAGCGTTGAAACGTATGTTGATCATTAAAAAAGTTTTTTATAAACCTTTTGTTGTTTCTTTTAGTATCACTTAAGCATTTATCTAGATTTTAATTATATTTAGTGATCTTATTTTGTGATTATGTAAATGTCACTATTATTTTCACAATATATATATATATATATATATATTTCGCCAGTGCAAAACGACCCTGAAAGAATGAGTTTTTGGACAGACCCTGCCCAAATCTGCAGAAAAAAATTAAACACATGCCCTTAATCAAAATGTAGTTAGTTTTATATATTTTTAATAATGATCACAATAAACCACTAATTGCTCTTCTCCCTCCACCCCGAAAAAGAAAAAGAAACATAAAAATATAGGGCAAAAAATAGATATTGGGGGAAAAAGGGTAAGGCGCATTTTCCAATTACGAAAAGGCTAGTGTGCATTTTCAAATTTTAAAAGAGCAGGGTGCATTGACACATATAACAAAAAGGGCAGGGCACAGTGCCCTTTGAAAAATTTCTAACAGGAATACTACTTATGTAATGCATTAAAGTTTATTGTAATCAATACACAACACATGACTTTTGTTTCTATCTTTATGTGTTCATTGCTTCTTTATTTTTCAAACTTAATGGATATATTTGCAATTTCAATGCAATTAGGTTGGAAAATACAACATTTTAATTGATGATTTTGGAAAAAAATAGTACAATTTTTTTCTTTCCGAGTGACTTAAAATAATTAAACACTAAGAGAAAGAATCTAAGAACTTTTCATATTGAGGATCTACCTTCCTATACCCCTTGTTCGAAAACAAGTTTTAGCTCTTTCTTTTACCATTCATATATTCAAAGTTTGTCTTTAGGGGAGTTCAGGGGAGGCAGAGCTTCCCTCCTGGACAAAAAAAAAAAACTGTTTTAATTTTCTATTTTGAAAGCCAGTAGAAGCTTACATTTGGATTTTTAATATTTCTTATTTGTTACTCTTCTGTGTTGCTTTATATGTTTAAAAAAATGTCTTAAACCGGTGATACGTACTCCCTGACCAAAAAATATATACTTTCATCTATTTCCTGTACATATCATCTATGTTGAAAAATTCTGGTAAAAACTTAATTTTGAATATTTAATATTTATTAAATATGAGTGTTAAATGTGTATATTGCTTTTGATGTTGCTATGTTTAAAAATTGTTTTGTAGCTCAGTGGTTTCTGACAAAAAAATTCTTTCATATATATATATATATATTTTTTTAATGTGGCCTAGGACTACAGGCAAATCTGTATCAAAATCTTGTCGCTCCCAGGATTTTGTTCTGCTTATGCCCATGAGTGTTTATTTAATATTATTAATTAAACCCACCTTTCTCTCCAAATCAAGTGCACCACCTAGCATCTTTGAATTACAACCATGCATTTTATGATGCCAAGTACATATTTAGTTGTGTTCTAACATATCTTAAAGTTTGCCAGTAGAATTTTGTATCCTTTTGTATTTTTATCCATAGTTAGTTTAAACTGTATTTAGGTAATGAATAATAATAGGATAACACCTTGAAGGCTAACATTTCTTTACTTATGTAACTTCAAAATAAATTTTAGAACTAATGCTTTATAAATAGTAATAGTGTCATCTTATTTTAGGAGATAAAAAAACCCTATTGTGAAAGCCTAAAGAAGATTAAGGAAATTTATCTTCAAGATCAAGAGGATATTTCGCCTGAAGAAATAGCTGAATATCTTGGTAAATATTTATCTGAATTAGTTGATTTTTCTATTTATCATTTTTTATATCAATGCACACAAGCATGAATGTTCACAATATCAGTCTTTAAAATTCGAACAGCAACACGGTCGCTCTTAAACAACAGACATACACTCTTGTCATTTAAATGAAAAAGTGCCCTTCTTTCCTCTCATTGATAAAATGTATATATAGTAGCATTTTCTTTTTATCTTAACACATGATAAAATATATGAAAATAAAATTTTCAGGACCATGGTTCAGATAGTATAGAATTCTGATTATCTTGGTATGTACAATGATTTTAAGAATTTCATTAATGGAAATGCATAAAGGATTGAGATAGGAAATCCTTTCACAAGTGAAACTTTTACTCTTTTTGCAATTACTATAAAAGCTACCATATTTCTACATTCATAAATTTAATGGCTATCTTGTAATAATCTGGTTGTGGCTACAATGCCAAAAAATTATGCCATTGAATGCTAGGAGAAAGAAAAAATAAATAAAAGAATTTTCTGAAAGGTGGATAAAATATAAATGTATATGTTTTTCAACAGTATGTTTGTAAAAATTAAATTATTACATAGTACATTTCTTATTATAAGATTAAATAGTTTAATACGATTTTATCCTATGCTAGATTATCCATGATGTAGGGTAGATATAAAACATTTAAACCATGTTGCATGCATTGAAGAAATGTAGTGTGTATCGTATTAGATGCATATGGCAGTCATCATGTCATCTATACTAATAAAAGAAAGTTGTTTGTCTGTCTGTGTGTGTGATGACTAGCGAAATTTATCGCACATAGAAGTCTGAAAATTTGGGTGTGGATAGTCCAAGGCAGGTCCTGATATACCTGAGGTTCAGATTTTTTATTTTTTAAGCCCTTGTCTCCCTGAGACCCTTTCTGCATTTAGCTTTTCTCCTATTTCTATGGGGCAGTATGAAACCCGTTGAAGTTTTTGTTTCTTAAATTGTTAATAACTTGCCCCCTTTTTATCCGATCTTCTTCGCTTTTAGGTTTTTTTTTCTCTATTTAGTTATTCCCCATTTTTATATTCCAGTTAAAATCCAGGGCCCTATGGTAGGCCACTTGAACTTTTTGTGCGTCATACATTTTTCATCCCTCTAATTGTGTCACCCTCTCAATGCATAACTTTAATTTGAGTCTTGGGCTCCTTTCCCTGGGCCACCATCTTCATATTTTTTTGGAGGGCCCAGGGCCTTTTTTTTAAGCATTTCTTAAAAATTTTATTTTAATGATTAATTTATACCCTATGCTTAATTTTGACTAATTAAAGATCTAAAACACTAACAAGGAAGGTCTCCTTAAAGCGCATACTCAGAAAATTTTGAAAAAAAAATGCTAATGAAGCTACTCATGTATGTAATAAAGGTACAGTGAAATTTAACTGCGGAATCCCAGTAGAAAAACTGCAAAAAAATAAAATACTTTCGAGTATTTGGTGAAAAAAGACGAGATTTGGCTAGCAACATTTTTTCCTTGCCAAATGCAAACAATTTTAATGCATTTTGTAATTGCATGTAAAATTATTATTTGAATGCACAATACTTAATGAATTTAAACTTAAACTATGAAATAGTTTATTATATTTTGTATAATATATATAAGCTGCTTCATGTTACAGTTATTTAATTTTATCACTGAAAAAATATGTTCTATAAGCTGCAAATATCTATTTTATGTTATAGCGAAGCTGACATTTAAGTTATGTGTATTATTGAATTATTATTATTATTATTTTTTTTTTAAAGTTGCAAATGTTTATTTTCACTTTTAGTTAACCATCGAAATTTAAAAAATATATGAATGTGTAAGGCATATTAAAGTAAACGAAGAGTTTGAAGGAATTCTTGTTATGAGACCTATGAGATTTTTGTAAAATTTGAAAGCGTAAAATTGTCATTAGCTTAAAAAAAATTATTCAAATGGATTAATCCTAGGGCTCGTCATGATACAATACCATCTTGTTCAGAATCGTTTGCATTTTGTGTTCAACATTTTCAACTCTCTGTACATTTGCAGTGATATTAATTGAAAATATTATTTAAATCAGATTAAATAAATCACTCCCGTTTTTTTCTCTATTTATTACCCATTGAATGAAATTTTGCTATTCTTTTATCCTCCATTCCACAATTTTTTCTAATTTAAACGGCTTCACTGGTTACACAAGTAATTTTTAAATGTATTTTAAAAGGAAAAGCCTGATTACAAACGGATTCGTTATACATTTCTATATCGAAGAATTCGTTGTTTCCATAGCAACGATACTTTTTTCTTGAATTGACAATGTTTAGAATCGAGCTTATTTTTGAGCTTGAAACAATTTTAGTCAATTTAAATTTTGTTTTAAATCGTAAAATACAATCGTTAAATTTCATTATATGTACATATATAAGTGTGTACACAAAATTGTAGTTATAAAAATTCATTTATTATGTAAGTTAAATTTACATAAACAAGTTCAGCATGAAAAAGTTTTTCCTTAACCCATTACCGCCCAGCGATCTATTTCTAGATTACCTACAACCGAACAAAACTTTTATTTTCAATACCAGTATTTTAGTACGGAAATTTTCTCATTATCTAATCTCAAATTTTGAGTCATTAAATAACTCAGAATTACTACATGGGAAAAACTGGTGTCGAAGAATTAAAAAAAGTGTAAAAACAGTTGGGCGTTAACGGGTCAAAGAGTATTTTTCATAAAAGCGTATTTTTTTTTAAATTTCATTCCGTCGCCAACCGGTGATAAATTGCCAAATAAACAAAATTTTCATAATTTTTTACAGACGTTATATCGAGGTTCCGCAGAAATTTTTTTTTATAAAAATATATATCCTCATGAGAAGAACATTCTGTAATTTTTTCAAAAATTTCTGAGTATGCATTTATGGAGACCTTCCTTGTAAGTAGTAGGACCTTTTAAGATATATTCATCTTAGGGCACTGCTCAAAACTATCAGTTGGTCTCTTTTGGGCCCCGTACTATAGCTTTCTTAAAAATAGTCTGATTCACTAGCTTTTTTTTTTGTAACAACTTCTTAGGTCCTCCACCCAAAGCATTAAGTACTAGGATCTTTAAAGATATTTTCATCTTAGGGTCTTGCTCAAAACTATCAGTTGGCCCCTTTTGGGTCCCTACTATAGCTCACTTAAAACTTTTCCAATACACTAGGTTTTTCTTTTTTTCTTTTCTAACTTCTTAGGTTACATTAACAACAAAAAATTTTCTCTGACCTCAGCCCTACTTAAAAATCGTCTGATTCACTATTTTTTTTTTTACTAACACCTTCCTAGGTCCTCCAGCTACTACATGAACGACAAACAAATTTCTCTGACCTCAGCTACCACCAATTTTAAATATTAATCTTCTTTTTGGGACCCTTGGTGCAGCTTCTTTAAAAATGATCCAATTCTCTTGCAATTTTGTCTAACATAGTTCTAGGGTTCTCCAGCTACTTTATAAAGTACTAAAAAATTTCCTTAGACCCCAGCTACCATTTTAAAAATATATAAATCTTCTTTTTCAGCGTCAACTTACGTTTACTTACTACAGCCGTAAATTAAAAATTGCGTTACTGTTAAAGTTAAGTGGTTAGCTTTAGAGGGGGTGGGGATTTTATCCGTAAATTAAATATAGCATTAATGTTAAAGGTAATTGGTTGCTGGTGGGCGCATTCTTTTCTTGGCTTTTGTGAGGCCAATTTCAATGGGAATTGTTTTGTTCAATTTAGTTTACGATTGTTTTATAGATTTTACTTCCACCTTCCACCAACAGGGGTGCATTCTTATCTCTGGTTCCAGTGGCGCAGCCAAGGGGGGGGGTTGGGGGTTAACCCCTCCACCCCCCAGAGCTAAAAAAATTACTATAATTGCCGCTTATATGAATCAAAACTACTAAAGTTAAAATTAAGTTTTTTGGCCTTTCCGCCTTGGCAGAATCCACTGCTTTTTTAAATCAAATTCTATTCAACAATATGTTTCAATTAAACGGCGAAAATTCTACTTAAAACTGTGAAAGCGCATATTACACGCATAGGTTATGTCAAAACTTGATTTTTGGACTGCGTCACTTTGTCGAGACGTCTTATAGTAAAAGATGGGTCGTATACTCTCACACAGATGCTTTGAGTTATATACAGGAACGCAGCTTGAAATTTTTATTTGGGGGGAGGACCTGACTTTGGCGCCCTTGTATAATTTTCATTTTCCACTTCCCCATCCCACTCCACCCCTCGACTGAATATCTACAAAGCATGCCGATATTTCTGAAGCAATATTAACCTAAAATTAAAATTACACTTACTTATTCAAAAAGTACACTTACTTATGCATAGATTTTACTTTCAGATTATGTTCAAAATGTGTGGAATGCAAAATATCAACAATATTTATGATCACTTAGACAATAATGTACATAAACACTGATTAAAAAAATGAATTAGAGTATTACATTCAAATGAAGATTCAGTAAGAGAACAAAAATCCGTTATATAGGCAGGCTCCATTCGTAGCAGGTACATCGTCTGTGGTATGTATTATATTCTTTTTGCACGGATCAAAAGACATTTTTCCGTTAAAAAAGATTTTCGTCATAGACTGTTTCTATTTCATAGGTTTTACTGTACTTTTTTTTTTTTTTTTGCTTAGAATAGTATGTAATATTCTTTAAAACTAATTTTAATTGTAGAATAATGGCCATTTAAAAATATATTCATTTTTCGCAAAAATTGTTGTGCCAGGGCTAATTTTCTGATTTTTACGCTGGGCTGCAAATTTCGGTCCATGCAGACCTTTAGGAAGAATAATGTCCAAGCACAGCTTGGCCCAGAAAAAAATAAGTCTGGACTGTCACGGGCCAAGTCTGCAGAAAAAAATTAAGCCCAGGCCATGCTCATGCAGATCTCTAACTCGCACGTCTGGAAAGCCTGTTTAAAATATCAGTTTTAATTTTTACAAAAAAATTACAATACTATTTTATTCTTAGAGACCTGATTAAAAATATATAAAATTTTATATGCAAACAGATGATAATGATTTTATGAATGTGTCAAACGTAATAATTTGAAATGGATTTGAACCTTAACTAAAGCAAACATTTGTACATGCTCTTACATTCTGCTCCATCATCAACGATTTGAAACCACTCATTCATGAATGAAGTTACATAATCTGCTTTCTTCTTAAATTCATTTATCGTTTTGATTTTTGTAAAAGGTACCTAGTTTATTTCATTCATTTATTTACTCTGGAAGAATTCGTGCCTGGTATATAAGTTTTCAAAAAAATATACAGTAACACTCATTTCAAGAAACACATGCCTCCAAATGAACGAATATCAATGTCTGTTGTCTCGTTTTGTACAAGAGGGGATTTCAAGAGTTCAAATGCCAGGGTGGAGGAATTTTTTTTTTGTTCAGAGGATTCTTTCAGTAGAATTGCCATATGACCACCTTAGAGTAGAGGTCTGCACGGGCTCGTACCCGGCCCAGCAAAATGGTCAATTTTCAAACGGACCAGTCCAGCAGAATGAAAACAGTTTTTTAACGAGCCTGGATGGGCTGATAAAAATATTAAGTGAGCCGACCTGATATAAGAAATTTAAAAGGATCAAACTAGGCTGATAAAATATAAACAATTTTCAATGGATTTGTCTTGGATGAGAATAAGTAAATGTACTGCATAAGCCGATCACAACATCAATACAGAAATGTGTCAAGCGTAGAAATCGGCATACGACACTTTCATCACACTTTAGTCTGGGCTTAATTGTTTCAGCAGACTCGGCCAGGCTGGGATCAGGTTCACATTATTTTCTATGTACTCAGGCCGGCTGGAAACTGGGCTTAATTGTTCCCAGGACGTGTCGAGTTGTTTTGTAATAATAGTAATAGCGATAATGAACTTCTATTAACAAATTCTTTGGAAGTATACTTTAATAAATTACAGAGAAACCATTTTTTTTATTATACAGCAACAAAAGTTAGGATGTTTTTAACCGTCTTTTTCTTTTATTCTAAACTACATTAATTTTTTTGATGTCTTTATTTGAATGGAATACTCTAAGAGTCTAAGTGATCATTAATAATACTATTTTGTATGGCATATGGCATGTATAAAGTATTCTAAAATATAGTGTAAAATTTTCCCATAAATATGCATGCAGTATTCATTAAAAGAATCTTAATCGTATGTTAATAAAAATTGGAATTTTTTGTAGAAATTGAGTTGGCCAGGTCGGGCCGGGCCTGGTTTCATTGATTTTTCAACAGGTCGTACCTGTTTTCACTGAATTTTCAACGGGCCAGTCCGATCCCATGCCAAACTTTTAGCTTTTAGACTGGACTGAGCTTGACCAAGATAGTTTTCGTTCAGGCCAGATCTGTAAATTCTGGCCTGTGCAAACCTTTACCCTAGAGATCACGATCTGCACGGTCCGATTCCCGCACCCGGCCAAATAAAGTCAAACGTTCAAATGGCCATGCTAGTAAAAAAATAAAATAAACAGGCTAGGCGGTCTGGTAAAAAAAATTAAGAGGGACTATCGGCACCAATATACCAAATTTAAAAGGATCGGACTAAGCCGATGAAATATGAACAATTTTCAATGCACCTGGTTATGCCATAATACGTTATAAATATGTTGCACAATTTGATACTAGTTTGACAACATCAATACAGAAATTTAATATGCCTAACATAGAGATTTTCATCGGACAGTTACATTGTGTGTGATCCTGTGCCTAATTTTTCCTGTCAATTCGGGCCGTACATTTTTTATATATACACGGGCCGGGCTGAACCTGAACGCAATTATTCCTAAGATGTGTCTGGCAGACAATTTTTTATTCAAAACTAAAATTGATAATGGATTTTTGGTAACAAAATCTTTGGAAATAAACTAATGAATTCCGAAAAAATATTTTTTTAATCCAATTTTTTAAGCTTCAAAATTTATGACATTTTAAACACTTTTTATCTTTACTCTAAAGTCCATTTTTTTAATGAGTCTTTATTTGAATGTAAAAGTCTAGAAGTCTAAGTATTCATTAATGTTGACATTCTTTATTCTATGGATTGCCCACATGTAGTCTAAAATATACTTTAAAAATTTCGCAAAAGAAAAAAATATGTGCAGATTCTTTAAAAGATTCTTAATTATATGTTATGAAAAATCGGATTTTCTTTTGTAGAAATTGAACCGTTCCGGACCAGGCCGGACTTTCGGTTTTTAAAACGAACTGGGCAGGACCAAGATAGCTTTCGTTTGTACCCAGGCGGGTCCGACCCTACAAATTTTAGCCCGTGGAGACCACTAGATCACCCTCACCCTCTCTGAGCCGTTCTGTAACCTCTTCCGAGTCATTTCCATTTCTTTACACTTTCTTTAGATTACCAAAGGTGACCAAAAACTACTGAGATAAGGAAAGAATTGTACTTCTAAGGATCAAGTTACATAGATCACCCTCACCCTCTCTGAGCCGTTCTGTAACCTCTTCCGAGTCATTTCCATTTCTTTACACTTACTTTAGATTACCAAAGGTGACCAAAAACTACTGAGATAAGGAAAGAATTGTACTTCTAAGGATCAAGTTACATTACTGCCCTGCAATTGATTGCAATTCTTAACATTCAAAATAATGTTCTTGTATAATTACTTGCAGATACTATTTAAACATTTTTTTTTATGGGTGTCTGACGGCGCCCTTAAACAATATTTGACCCCTTACATGAACGTATTGGAGAACTGTTCTAACCCCTACCAGCCAGTTCCACTTCTTTACACTTTCTTTCTACTACAAAGGGTGGCCAACAACTACTAAGATAAGAAAGGAATGCTTGTACTTCTAAGGTTCGAATTGCACTTACCGTCCCGCAACTAATTTCAATTCCTGTTTTCAAAAATTTCCCTTTTGCATTTATACTTTTTTTTGGTGATGCGTGGGGGGGGGGGGGGGGGATAGAAGTAGTATCAAATCTAAAATTATACAATCAAACCCCTTATGCAAATTTTGTATGTTAAAAGTAAACTACTTTCTAATTTAAGGTTTAAAATAAAGTGTTTGTATAATCACTTATTACTACTAATATACCCTTTCTTTATGGGCGCCTAACGGCGCCCTTAAACTTTCTGTGGCACCCTACTACTTGAACTTATTGGGGGTGGGAGGCTCCCCCCCCCCCCCCCCCCCCCAAGCTACGTCCCTGGTTATATAGTATACAGTGGTCTGTTTCTTAATTGCATTTCTGTCTTTGTTCCACGTTCGAAACAATAACAGATCATCGAATTCCAGAAAAAAAAAAAACATACACTTTGTAAGTCTCTCTGTTTCAAGCGGCGTTTTTTGCTCTCAGTTATATCTAAGACCAAGCTATGTGCATACCCAGGAAAAAAATCTTTGCAAAAGTAAGAATTTTAAAAAAGTACTTAAAGTTATTAAAAGCTATTTTTCGATTATGAGCAGATTTTTGCAATCAGTGTTTCTTTCGAATCATTTGTTCGTAGGGGGTCTGTACACAAATTTAAAGACTATATTTCATTTGTTGGTAATGTAGCAACGACGTCTTGCTTATGATGGAGATTCATATATTTATCGTTAAAATTTTATAAATTAGTTGTGGTTCCTCTTTTAGCTATTTTTAATTCTATCGTGCTTCTGTGAAAAGAAAATCTCTTTCCTTTCTATTTAAAATTCAATAATTCTTAAACTCTTTTATCGCAGCTTGAAGTGATCCTTTTTCAATTAATGTACATGTCTAAATTCTTTCTTTCGTATGTGCTTGCGGTTTTCATATGAGAAATGAAATCATTTTCAGTTTGGCATCTGCGTGCCTTCCTAATGCATACATTTTGGATCACAGAATAAATAAAGAAAGATAAAATGCAACGTCTATTTCTCGATACATCTGCATGTTAAAATTCCTGCAGATGTTAAGTTAGGACAGTTAGTTTTCTGTTGTTATAAAGATGCTGATATGGTTATTTGGTTTGCATAAAAAAAAAAAATTAGAATGTGTTTCTCCCTAACGAATTTTCTTCTGTACCCTATTGGTCGACGCGGATAAATTTGTGGCATCTCAAAAAAAGGCATTCGATTTTGAGTTTTCATGATGTGAAGATGTAGACGTTCTGAGTGCTGGGGGACTGCCTCATTTTTTCAATTATCTTTCTTCAAATAAAATATTTTTTTTTCATGGAAGCCTCAAGTCTTCAATATGTTTGTTCACAGGATGAGAGCCTTCGGGTTCTTGCTTATAGCGTATATGTATGAGCTCCGGTACTCTTTTTTCCTAGAATTTAAACCCTGCTTTTGTGAGTATGGATTTTGAAAAAAAAGGCGTTAAATGCATTTTTTTAGAAAAATAATATCTATAATTACACACAATTTTACGCTAACCATGCATTAATTTAAATTGATCAGCAATATATTAGTTATGCATTGATTTACACTTATTACATTTTAACGAATGCTATCTGCATGTCATTAAAATTATACTAGCTGACCCGTCCGGCGGTGCCTGGGCTCATGATAATTACCTCAAATTTGTATGATTATATATCTTATATCAATTTTATATTTTTAAATGAAATTTTCACTAAAAAATATTGATTATTAGACAGAAAAGCATTTTTAAAAGACACCTTCTTGTTTTTTTTTTTTGTTGTTTCTTTTCCTCGTAAGGGTCTCTCATTTCATAGTTTAAAAAAAATAACCCCAGTTGTCTGAATTCTATAAATTTTTCATCCGTTATACACAGGTCTTGACAAATGCAGTCGCCACTGGCAAAAAACTAGGGTCGCCACTGGCGACCTAGTTTTTCTATCTAGCCACCAAGCTATTTAACCCGATTTTTTTATTATTATTATAATTTTTTGTACAAAAATTGACCTAAGAAATGACCATAAATAGCATTTTTTCTCATTTTCGGCATTTTTAATTAGGTAAAAATAAGTTTAACAAATACAAATTTTAAATTAATAAAAAATAATTATTTGACTGACTTCAACACGAAAATAGGCAGAAATTGTTTTCCTGCTTCACTGTTTCATCCATGGCCCCCTCATCAGATATAAATTTTACAGCACTCACTTATCCAGATATTTGAAACCTTCGGCAATCAGCATTTCCTGAACATACCGGTTAATGCAGCCTTTACATTTTTTTTCATAGATAAATAATTTTGATAAATTTCATTAGAAAACTTTGTTTATACCATCTTTTTAAATGATGTAACTGCTCTAAACTATGCAACTAATAATCCTACAATAGGCTTATTATTTTTCTCAATTAATTGATGAAAAACTTTTGTGCTTTTGAAAATTAGTGACTTCGGAGGGGAGCAGGTTATATTTTTTTACTGGTAACTAGAATTTTTTACTGGCCACCAATCAAATTTGTAAAGCCATGGTTATAAATATAATGGTTTTACAGACCGTGGAAAAATATTGATATCTAGCTGTAAAAGAAATGCTTTCTTCTCGCGTCTTTTTTATTATTTTTTATTTTTTTGCGACGTGTCCTTTAAAATAACAACACAAAAAAGTTACTGTCCGAACTCTCTGAGATTTTATTCGATTGTAAATATAACTGTATCCAAGTTCTCTTTAAAATTCCGTGAAAAAAGTCTAAGTATTTGACTAAAGTCGAAGAGAACAGAGTCACGTCAAAAAAGACTGAGTCACATTTAATACTGAAAACATGAGCCGACGCCGAGCAAACACACGCCAAAATACCCAACTTTCTTTTTGCATTGTCATCGAAAAATTCTCAGATTTTTTAAAATACTTTTATTCATCAGAGCGTTTCCAAATTTTTGTAGCCGTTGTAATTTTGATCTTTCAAGATGCTTTTAATGGATTGTGTCGAAATACAGACGTTTAGTTACTTTTAGCATAGAAAAAAGATAGTCTTCGAAACGCCCGATATGACGTGAGGTTCTAAATAAATTGTAATTTAGAATGCTTTCAGCTATTTCACACCTTTAAATTTCCCATTTATAATAAATTCTTTATGCCAAGCATTTCCATCTTAAAAGTAATCTCTATACTAAATTTCAAGTAGTCTAACACTAACAGTTTCAACTAAATCATAATTTAGAACACTTTTAGAAAGTTTTCAGCTCATTTCGTCCTTTTAAATTTTTAAATGTTTTTAAAAATGTTATAAGGAAGCATTTACTACATAAAAGTAATCATCATGCCAAATTCCAAGTTTTCATACCAATTGTGTCACATAAATCGCAATTTTAGAATGCTTCTTACTCTTGCATTCTTTTAAATTTCGAATTGAAAAAATAAATTCTGGGGAGCACTTATGTCTTTTAAGTAACATCCATATAAAATTTCAAGACTCTAGCCCTAAAAGTTCTAAATGACTTGTTACATTTGGCAAAAAGCAAGGTAAGTAAGTCTATTGAAAATTTTGTTAAAATTGCTTCATTATTATTAAAGTTAGGAATAAGAATTTGTGATTCTCTTGTAATGAAACCTTGTGTATTTTTGATGGAACAAATGGATTCCAACTCTGTTATTTTCTGTGTAAAAATTATTTGCTGTACTGTGCTCTTCTATCTTTAAGTTTTCCCCTTATCATTTTTAAACACTTTATAAATCTAACCTAGTTTTGTGTTACTTCATTGGTGCATTTTATAGTTTGTAACTCTAATATTGTAAACGCTGTTTAAATGAATCATAACCAACGTAATTGCGGAGAAAAGCATTATGATTTCATTCATTTAAAAGACTGATTCCATTAACCGATGATTCATATAACCGGCGACCATCTTTATTATTAACTCAAAAACCCCCCTAGAACCGAATTCTGGCTGCGCCACTGTCTGGTTCTATGGGCCCGATTACTATGGGGTTTGGCTCATTCAACTTGGTTTTTGATTGTTAACGGTGCATGTGGAGCATTTGCGGTATAGACTGCTTTAGGCATTGGGGTCCTGGAAACTATATGCATTTGAAACATTCTACGCTGCTGAAGGCAGCAGGGCCCCCGAAACTATATTCATTTGAAATTAGGTATAAAATCATAAAAACTTGAGTTTTGTTTAAGGTTATTACCATAGGTAAGGGCAACACCGGGTGGCTCAGCTAGTGGTCATATAAAATAGTGATAAAAAAATCATAGTCATATGTCACTAGTTTGGAAAATTAGTGTTAAGTTCATGGAGGATATCTAGATATATCAAACTGTTATTAGGAAGGTTGGTATAAGTGATAATTTTGCATAAATGCCTAAAGAAAAAAAAGGGAAATATTTTACTACATTAGACTTCAGGGTCATTCCATGTCAAATCAACCAGTGACTCAACCTGACGATTTTAGATTTTGATGAAAATTACAGGAATCATTCTCCCTGATGATATAAATGAGAACATACTTTTATTATTTTTTTATCTCAGTAAATTTTCATACAATTAATTTTTTTAATTTCAAAAAATCATCATCTTTTGGCTTATATAAATGTTTTTAATTTTAAATTTCTCAAGTTCTATTAGATGTAAAGAGTTGTTTGATCCCTCATTTTAAAGAGAATTTCATAAGGTTTAATTTGATATGTAGGTTGACTATGCTTGGTTAAAAAAAGTTAATTTAAAAATTTAAAAAAAAATTAAATAGTGTATTTTAAAAATTTTGAAAAAAATATATGTTTTTTTGTAATATTATAAACTTTAAATTCGGAAAGTTTTAGAGTGGGATCTCAATAGGATCAGCAGTTATGTTAAAAAAACTAATGTTAAACACCAGTTGGGGCTGGTATTTAAAGTTGGCAACTTGCCAACTTTATGATTGTGCTGAAGATAGTATTGTCTTATTAATTTTAAACATTATTTTTCATAACTGCTGATCCCATTGAGATCCCACTCTAAAACTTTCAGAATTTAAAGATTATAATATAACAAAAAACATATATTTTTTTCAAAATTTTTAAAAAACACTATTTTAATTTTTTTTTAATTAAATTAAATTATTTTTTTTTAAACCAAGTATAGTCAACTTGCATATCAAATTAAGCCTTATAAAATTCTCTTTAAAATGAGGGGTCAAATAACTCTCTATATCTGATAGAACTTGAGAAATTCAAAATTGAAAGCATACAAGCCAATAAAGGGATTTTTCCAAATTAAAAAAAATAATTGTGTGAAAATTTACTGCGATAAAAAAAATTATAAAAGTATATTCTCATTTGTATCATCAGGGAGAATGATTCCTGGAGGTTTCATTAAAATCTGAAATAGTCAGGTTGAATATTGAAAATTTTGATTGATTTGACGTGGAATGACACTTCATAATAATGCATCTAAAAAAAAAAAAAAAAAAACTTTTTTGTTTTTAATCTTTAAAAAAAATTATTTTACCTACTATGACTTTAAATTCCTCATATCTTTTTCAGATACAGGTTTTCAAAATAGGTTTATATATAAATTTAATTTTCTTACTTAAGTGTAAATGTACATTACAGTCATTGTTTAAATGTTTCTGGAATGTGTATTTGCATTCTACTGAAAATCAATATTTGAAATAATGTTAAGCAATTTAAAAAAAAAAAAATGATTTGCTCAACCTCTCCCCCCTCCACTCCCTAAATAAATAAAGGCTGAATTTTCTAAATAAAAGGTCAACTAAAATAATAAATGTATACTTATTTTTTTTGTGCATCCACTTTGATCTGTGGATTTGTCTCCCTTAAAGAAATATTCCATTTTTAAAAAATTGCACTAATTTAAAAAAAGATGCACGAATTAAAAAAAAAATTGTACTAATTTTAGAGCAGTCTCAAAAGTGAAATGAGTTACTGTAAGATTCAGATTTAATACAAAAATTATTGATACTTTTCAGTTGGAAATGTGATTAATGTTAGAAAAACACTAAATAAATCATTTAAATATCCTATTAAGTAGCTGAGACTTCTGTTGCACCTATTAATGATTTTTATAATATTAACCACTATTTAATGCCTATATAGTCCCTGAAACTGTAGTAATCAATTGTTTTTTTTTTGTTTTGTTCTTTTCCCTCCAAGCTCAGCAAAAAAAATTTGAGAAATGAGCTGAAAAAAAGGCTTACAAAAAAATTAAAAAAGGAAAGAAAAATCATGTGTCAAACATAGATTATGAAACACTTTCAGAGTACTTTAACAAAGCTTCACTGTTTAATAAGGTAGAAAACACATAACACATTTAAAAACCAGATTTCAGCAATTACTGCCCATAGTCAGAAAAGTACTCCAATTCTTTTTTGCAGCCCTGTATTTGATCTGTAGATTTAAATATATTCTACATAGTATGCTAAAATTTAATTTAGTAAGAAAATTTATATTAGGTTAAAATTTCGTCATCTGAAATTTCTACGAATAGACTATGCTTGGTTAAAAAAAGTAAATTTAATTTAATTTAAAAATTAAAAAAAATTTAAAATAGTGTTTTTTAAAAATTTTGAAAAAAAATATATGTTTTTTTGCAATATTATAAACTTTAAATTCGGAAAGTTTTAGAGTGGGATCTCAATAGCATCATCAGTTATGTTAAAAAAACTAATGTTAAACACCAGTTGGGGCTTGTACTTAAAGTTGGCAACTCGCTGGTAATTTGAATAGCTCTATTTTAATATGAATTGAATCTGTGTGCCAAATTTTATTAAAATCGGGTTACTATGTGGCCACGACTTTTTTAAAATGGGCAGACAACCTAAGCTTATTTTACTCATAATTAATTATATAAGACCAAATTCCCAGTTGAATAACACCTTTTGAGTCTCTCTGTGACAACTTGACAGTTAGAGAGAGATCTCCCCCCCCCCCCGATTATATGCAAAGAAAAATTAGTGTTATTTTCTTTTATCCTGAGAAATTATGTTTAAAATAATCCAACATAAAAAAGATGCAATTATTTGTTTAAATACAAATATTTTAAATTATAAAAATAAATATGATACCTTTGCATTAAAAAAGAATTATCTGCATATGATTTATTGTATCTAAAATGTTTGTATCAAAAATAATCGTAAAATTGGCTTACAAGTTTTTAATGAAAAAATATCTATAATATATATTTCAGGCAATGAAGTATCTGCACAAAAGTCTGTACCGACTGCCATTTATTCTTTTCTAAGAGGTATAAAACCATTCAAGAATTATTTTGAGGTAAAAATTTTTACATTTTTATTTAATTTGTATGAAATTATTGTCTGTATTTATATTATTATTATTATTATGTATGTCCTAACAAAGTGCAGTTTATGAATCATGCTTTGTTAATTTTGTGTCATTAACTTTACCTTATTTGAATGCAATAATTATAAACATAGAATAAAGTAAATATATATATTTTTAGAAAATAATTTGTTTTAAGTTTCTTTAACTACAGAAATATATATTTATTTACTTTTAATTATCAATCAATCTACTTATTGACTAAAAGTGGTAATTTAGATTATTTGTAAATTCAGTAGGATATTTGGTGTTTAAAATAATATACACATCCTCACATTACATTTTAGTGACAACATATTAGATACAAATAAGACATTTATCTCATCAATGTTAATTACTCTTGCGTGTAAATATATATACTTTGAAAATGTTTCTTTAAAAAATAGAAGATATTTGATGGCAGGAATTTCACAATAGCAAAATATCGTTTTTGTACTTCACTGACACCCCTCCCTTCTTTTTTTTTTTTTTTTTAAAGTAAAAGTTTTTGAAATGTCTCAACTTAAATTTATTGGAAAACGAGTTTATGCAATCTTTAATTCATTGTTTAGTAGTACAGTAGAAAGCCACTAATCCGCAAAGCTTGGTTCCAAGTGTTGTGCGGATTGTAGGCTTTTTGCGAATTACAGGCCATGTCTATTTAATCTTTGTTTACATTTTTTTAAATTCGTATTTTGGACAAATTTAGATTGCTAATACTAAAATATAAATAAATTACTCATTTTAATCTATAGATAAAGTAATAACTATGTAAAAAGTAATTTATTATTTTTTAAATTTCTTAAATATGGCATCAGTTGTTGTCTGTTTTAAGACATTTGGTTTATAGTGTTGAATTTTATCTTTAAGTAAGAGTTCAAAAGCAATATATATGTATTTTTGTTGTATTTTTCAATTTTATAATTACGATTTAATGAAAAAATAAATAAATTATAAAATATATTGTCAAAGTAAGGATTTTTTATCATTAAAAAAAATAAAATCACAAAAGCTCAAATTGTATTTTGCAAGTACTGTATGAAGAAATGAATATATAAAATAATATACTAATTAAATGTGCTTTCATTTTAAACTATAAAGAAGAATGTTATATGATATATAATAGCTATATATAAAGATAAGAAAAATGTTAAAATTGGTGAAATTTTTTTTCAAAATTCAAAATTTTGTCACCATTGAAGCCTTTTTCAAGAATTAAATTTCTTTGTTTACATTCATAAATTGATTGCGGATTACAGGTTTGCGGATTAGCGGCGCTCTACTGTAGTTAGTAGACTTTAGATTGTTTTAAAAAGTGCTTAAGTAATAAATAAATCAAAAATAAAATTATCCTTTAGAGAAAAATTTTTAGCATTCTTCATACCTGCCAAGTTTTACACTTTAGGCGTAAAATTTATGCTTTCTAGCCTTTTTTTATGATTCCGAGTGAAACTTCAGCTTCTCACCATTCATCGGTTAAAGAATGCATCGTTTTAGTGTCATCATTTTGAAGGCGTGGCTTACATTTTCTCCATACTTACCGGGGAAGCTCAGTTCAACTCAATCCTTCTAAGGAGACAACAGGTCCATCTCCATGTGTTTTGTTTGTTTACTGGTGTTGGAGGATCGCACGTTAAATCTTAGTACACTACTTTATTAAATTATTTATGCGATGATGGCTTTGTGTAAAAGAAAAAAAAAATCATATTCAAGGAGAGTTATTCAAAGAAATTTCTTTTTATAAAAGTATGAAGCAAAGGCAAGAAATTTATACAGGGTGATTCAAAACTTATCGTTCAAATTTCGTGGGGAGGTAGGGAATACGTCGGGAAACAGATTTCACATAGGAAAGTATGTCTGCAAATGTACGCATGCGTAGGTAGAGGGCGCTGTGTGTGTCCAATGTTGGGTTATATTAAAATTTTTCAACTCATTTTTATTGTTAATGTAAAATAAGTAATCTATTATGTTTATAAAGTTTTCCCAATAAGTTTTCCCAGCTCTCTCTCCAACCAATTTGCATATGTGTTATTGTTTGACTAGTTTTAAAGTTTCATAAATTAATATACATTCTCATAAATTAATAGTTTGTAATAGTTTTCTTAAATAGTAAAGTTTCTATAAAATAAAACCTATGGTATTATATAAAGTAAATGTAGTTACTAAGTGTTACCTGCATCATGTAAAGTTGTAGCAAAGTAGTGCTAAAAAGGTAAACAAATATGATTGCCACTACAGTAAAGTGAAATGCTGGACTCAAAATTCATCAAACTGCAACTTTAACCTCTGTTAGGTGAGATTAAACCAGTTCACCTGGATTCAGTTTCTGTGTCACTAAGAAAAGTGTTGGTATGTTTTTTTCCCCCTTGCATAATTAACCAGTTGTTAACTGCAGTTGTGTTTCTGAAACTTATCTGTAACTTTAACTGTTGTATTCTGTATTTATAGAGCAGCTGCTGATGTAGTAGTACACTTGGTGACCACATGTTCACTGTTGCTGGCTAGCTAATGTTTTTGCTTCCAGGCTTACTTAAATGCTGTGGAGTTTGTTAGAATGAGAATCCTAGTGGAATTGATTGATAAATTTTTCTTGTTGTTTACTGTACCAAGATGGTGGATATGAGCTGGGCTCATTTAATTTTAACTAATCCTTGTTACTTCATTTTTAAAGAATTATACTAATCATGTTGATTAATTTAAATAAAGAAAGTTGCATTTAATGCTAGGTCTTTTTGGAATGATTTCACCACTTTAATTTCACTACTTTAAGCACACAATAAGGAAGACACATTGACTAAAGATTCCATGGCCTAACATAGTGGTAGCAGAGTTGCGTGGCTTATGTGTCTACCTGCAGTAATATAAATATTGAAAAATGGCTGGTGAAAGTCCATCAATGTCCTTTCCCAAGTTGGGTCAAGATAATTTTAAAGCCTGGTCTTTTAATGTCAACATGCTGCTTTGTGGTCAAGGACTGAATGAATTTACATCAAAGAATGAAAAATTAGAAGTGGAAGTTGATACAGATGGAAAGACAATAGATGAAGATAAAAATAGATTAAGATCACAGAAAGCACTGGCACTAATTTGTTTGAGTATGAATGAGGAAGTTAAAAGCATAGTATATGAAGCTAAAGATCCATTTGAAGCTTGGAAATTCTTGAAAGCTGCTTATGAACCATCTTCAAGAGCTAGAGTAGCCTCACTTAGAAGAAAGTTTATGGAAGTGAAATTTGTTCAAGCTGAAACCATGAGCTCTTATATAAATAGAGTGCTTGAAACTGTCAAAGATCTAGAACAAGTTGGGAAAAAGGTGCCTGAGGATGAAATAGCTTTCCAGATAATTGAACATTTACCGGCAAGTTACGAGAACTTGATTATGCAGTTATATCAATTGGCAGATGACGACTTCACAGTGAATGGTATTCGTCCTTTTCTATTGGCTGAATATGACAGACAAGTTAATAAATCATTTCAAATGCCTGGTCATTTTGAAAGCAAAGCCTTGATATCGAGTGGAAATCCTCATGTCAAGTCTGAATCAAGGAAGTGTTTTAAGTGTGGATTAGCAGGTCACTTGATGAAAGACTGTCGGCGATATATCCCTAACTACTCCCGCAGAGGCAGCCGTCGTAGAGTGCATCAAAAACCAAGGCTTGTTCCCAAATCTGAATCAAGAGGTGCCCATTTTGTTGCGGCTTTGGTCACAGAAGATGCCTGTACAGAGTTCTTGTTAGATTCAGCGGCAACAGACTCCTTTTGTAATAACAAATGTTTGTTTTCAAATTTTAGGTCAATACAAAGCAAAGCCAGCATTGCGAGAGGCTCAGTGGAAATAAAGGGAGTAGGTGATATTGTATTAGAGGTAAAACACGGCACTACAACTAAGCAGGTAACACTTTTAAATGTTTATTATGCTCCTTTGATGATTAGAAATTTAATATCTGTTAGATGTTTGTCAGAGATGAATTTTAATGTTTTGTTTGATAACTCTTGTGCAACTTTATTTTTAAATGATTTAGAATATTTAAAAGTACCCTTAATAAACAAATTTTACGTTGTAAGAGCAAAATGTGTAACCTCTCATGAAGTAAACATGGTAAATTGTGATAGACTGAAATTGTGGCATGAGCGATACGGGCATTTAAACTTTAAAAATCTTGTACAATTTTCAAAAACTAACAATGTAGTAGGATTCGACAAACTTAAAAGAGAAGATTTGGTCTGTGATACTTGTAATTTTGCTAAAAGCACACGGCATAGTTTTCCTGCTTTAGAGGAAATAAAAACGAGGAGAATTTTGGAATTATTACACCTCGATGTTTGGGGCCCTTCTCCAGAACCTTCATTGGGGGGAGCTAGATACTTTTTAAGTATCATAGATGATTATTCCCGCTATGCTTTTGTATATATTCTAAAATACAAGAGTCAGGTTTTTAATTACTTTAAAGGTTTTAAAGCATATGTAGAAAGACAAACCGGTAGAAAGATTAAAAGATTAAGGACTGATTGTGGGCCAGAATTTCTCTCAGATGATTTTAAATCTTATTTAACAGAACAAGGTATTAAACCTGAGAGAACGAATGTGTATTCGCCGCAAATGAACGGTGTCGCTGAACGGTACAATCGCACATTAATGGAAGGTGTCCGGTCTATGTTAATACAGGCAAAACTCCCTCCTAGTTTGTGGGCAGAACTTGTTGAAACACAAAACTACCTAAGAAATAGATGTCCTCATGCAAAATTGGGAGGTAAAGCTCCGTTAAATGTTTGGATAGGAAGAAAGTTTTCCATTCGTCACTTAAGAGTAATAGGTAGTGTGGCATTTGTGCATATACCCAAAAGGTACACTAATAAACTAGAAAAGAGGTCTAAGAAGGGCATATTAATTGGGTATGCATCAAGTACAATGGGGTATAAAATATGGTATCCTGGCACAAATAATGTTCAAGAAACTAAGCATGTAAAAATAATTGAGGGATGTTTTTATAATAAAGTTAAAACTCAGGAGAGAGAAGTTTCTTTTAAATTGAGTCCTGTTGTAGAGAATGAAATTGAAATAGGCGCTAAGGATTCGTCTTCAGTGAAATGGAACAGAGTAGAAAAAGTCAGACAAAAGGGGAAAACTGCTGGTAAAGTTGATGTTTATTATTATCCAGAAGATAACACCCGCTTAAGAAGCAAAAATGAAGTTGAGGCCTATTGTAAAAAGAAAGGTTTAGTGTTTAACCCTGAAAATTTCAATTTTAAGCCAAATAGCTCTAATACAATTGCCCCATGAAAATACACAATTGCCCACTGACACTGCAGAATGTAGTGATGAAAGTTCAGAGTCCGATGCTGAGGCACACTGCATTGAAGTAAAAATTCCTAATGACTATAAAGAATCTCAGAAAATGCCAGAAAGAGGGAAATGGGTAGAAGCCATGCGAACTGAACTAGAAACCCTTAATGAAAGAGATGTATATGAGCTAGTGCCACGACCTGAAAAGAATAAAGTGTTGGGAGCAAAGTGGGTTTATACAGTTAAGAAAGATTCATTAGGAAAAATTAAGAATTTCAAAGCTCGATATGTGGCAAAAGGATTTAGACAAGTAGAAGGTATAGACTACTTTGACACGTTTTCACCAGTAGTTTCATTTTCTTTAGTGAGATTTTTCTTTGTAACACTTGTTGTTTTTAAAGGTTGGATTTGTGAACATTTGGATATCAAGGGGGCATATTTATATGCTAAATTAACTGAGCTAATTTATGTAGAGCAACCTGAAGGATTTGTTAAAAAGGATAAAGAAAATTTTGTTTGGAAATTGAAAAGAGCTCTTTACGGGCTACACCAAGCAGGAAGAGAGTGGTTTCTAGAGTTAAACAACACTTTTATGGAATTGGGTTTTAATAAAATAGAAGATTGTAACTGTATCTATATTTTTAAATCAAAAGTAATAGTATTGGTGTACGTTGATGATTTTGCGATTTTTGCAGAAAATAGGAATATGCTAGAAGAGGCCATAAAATTAATAGGGTCCAAATTTGAATTAAAAGTGTTGGGAACAATCAAGCATTTCTTGGGTGTAAATTTTGAAGAGATAAATGGTGAATACTACATGCATCAAAAGAACTATATTGAAAAACTTTCAGAAATCTTTAAAGTGCCAAAAATACATTGCAAATTACCCTTAACTCCTGGTGTAATGTTAAATACAACTAATGATGATGAGAAAGCTGAAGATGTTCCCTATCGACAATTGATAGGTTGTTTATTGTTCCTTGCATCCAGATCCCGCCCTGATATTCAATTTGCTGTAATAGCTTTGGCTCAGTTTTCTGGTAACCCATCTTATACTCACTGGAAGTATTTAAAACAAATCTTGCAATATGTAATAAACACAAAGGACTTGGCAATAAAATTATCTAGGGTATCGAACTGTAATTTAAATGTTTATACAGATGCTAGCTGGGCTTCAGATATTGTTGATAGGAAGTCTGTAAGTGGCTTTGTTGTGTTTTTAGATGACGTGCCTATTATCTGGAGTTCCACTAAGCAAAAATGCACAGCTCTCTCTAGCATGGAGGCAGAGTATATTGCTTTATCTGACTGCGTGAAAGAATTATGTTGGTTACTAAGGATAACTCAAAATTTTTCTTTCTTGAAGTTAATTTCAAATAAACCTACTCTTTATTGTGACAACCAGAGCACTATTAGTTTTTCCAAGAATCAAATAGAGAACAGTAAAACAAAGTATATCAATACAAGATATTATTTTGTAAAGGAAAATTTGGATAAATTTATTTTAAAATATGTATCTGGAAGTGTCAATGTAGCAGATATTTTCACCAAAGCTTTGCAAGGTGACAAGTTTTCTTTTTATAGAAGTTGGCTATTTGGTTGAGGAGAGACTCTGGGAAAAGGGGGCCATGTGTTGGGTTATATTAAAATTTTTCAACTCATTTTTATTGTTAATGTAAAATAAGTAATCTATTATGTTTATAAAGTTTTCCCAGCTCTCTCTCCAACCAATTTGCATATGTGTTATTGTTTGACTAGTTTTAAAGTTTCATAAATTAATAGTTTGTAATAGTTTTCTTAAATAGTAAAGTTTCTATAAAATAAAACCTATGGTATTATATAAAGTAAATGTAGTTACTAAGTGTTACCTGCATCATGTAAAGTTGTAGCAAAGTAGTGCTAAAAAGGTAAACAAATATGATTGCCACTACAGTAAAGTGAAATGCTGGACTCAAAATTCATCAAACTGCAACTTTAACCTCTGTTAGGTGAGATTAAACCAGTTCACCTGGATTCAGTTTCTGTGTCACTAAGAAAAGTGTTGGTATGTTTTTTTCCCCCTTGCATAATTAACCAGTTGTTAACTGCAGTTGTGTTTCTGAAACTTATCTGTAACTTTAACTGTTGTATTCTGTATTTATAGAGCAGCTGCTGATGTAGTAGTACACTTGGTGACCACATGTTCACTGTTGCTGGCTAGCTAATGTTTTTGCTTCCAGGCTTACTTAAATGCTGTGGAGTTTGTTAGAATGAGAATCCTAGTGGAATTGATTGATAAATTTTTCTTGTTGTTTACTGTACCAAGATGGTGGATATGAGCTGGGCTCATTTAATTTTAACTAATCCTTGTTACTTCATTTTTAAAGAATTATACTAATCATGTTGATTAATTTAAATAAAGAAAGTTGCATTTAATGCTAGGTCTTTTTGGAATGATTTCACCACTTTAATTTCACTACTTTAAGCACACAATAAGGAAGACACATTGACTAAAGATTCCATGGCCTAACATAGTGGTAGCAGAGTTGCGTGGCTTATGTGTCTACCTGCAGTAATATAAATATTGAAAAATGGCTGGTGAAAGTCCATCAATGTCCTTTCCCAAGTTGGGTCAAGATAATTTTAAAGCCTGGTCTTTTAATGTCAACATGCTGCTTTGTGGTCAAGGACTGAATGAATTTACATCAAAGAATGAAAAATTAGAAGTGGAAGTTGATACAGATGGAAAGACAATAGATGAAGATAAAAATAGATTAAGATCACAGAAAGCACTGGCACTAATTTGTTTGAGTATGAATGAGGAAGTTAAAAGCATAGTATATGAAGCTAAAGATCCATTTGAAGCTTGGAAATTCTTGAAAGCTGCTTATGAACCATCTTCAAGAGCTAGAGTAGCCTCACTTAGAAGAAAGTTTATGGAAGTGAAATTTGTTCAAGCTGAAACCATGAGCTCTTATATAAATAGAGTGCTTGAAACTGTCAAAGATCTAGAACAAGTTGGGAAAAAGGTGCCTGAGGATGAAATAGCTTTCCAGATAATTGAACATTTACCGGCAAGTTACGAGAACTTGATTATGCAGTTATATCAATTGGCAGATGACGACTTCACAGTGAATGGTATTCGTCCTTTTCTATTGGCTGAATATGACAGACAAGTTAATAAATCATTTCAAATGCCTGGTCATTTTGAAAGCAAAGCCTTGATATCGAGTGGAAATCCTCATGTCAAGTCTGAATCAAGGAAGTGTTTTAAGTGTGGATTAGCAGGTCACTTGATGAAAGACTGTCGGCGATATATCCCTAACTACTCCCGCAGAGGCAGCCGTCGTAGAGTGCATCAAAAACCAAGGCTTGTTCCCAAATCTGAATCAAGAGGTGCCCATTTTGTTGCGGCTTTGGTCACAGAAGATGCCTGTACAGAGTTCTTGTTAGATTCAGCGGCAACAGACTCCTTTTGTAATAACAAATGTTTGTTTTCAAATTTTAGGTCAATACAAAGCAAAGCCAGCATTGCGAGAGGCTCAGTGGAAATAAAGGGAGTAGGTGATATTGTATTAGAGGTAAAACACGGCACTACAACTAAGCAGGTAACACTTTTAAATGTTTATTATGCTCCTTTGATGATTAGAAATTTAATATCTGTTAGATGTTTGTCAGAGATGAATTTTAATGTTTTGTTTGATAACTCTTGTGCAACTTTATTTTTAAATGATTTAGAATATTTAAAAGTACCCTTAATAAACAAATTTTACGTTGTAAGAGCAAAATGTGTAACCTCTCATGAAGTAAACATGGTAAATTGTGATAGACTGAAATTGTGGCATGAGCGATACGGGCATTTAAACTTTAAAAATCTTGTACAATTTTCAAAAACTAACAATGTAGTAGGATTCGACAAACTTAAAAGAGAAGATTTGGTCTGTGATACTTGTAATTTTGCTAAAAGCACACGGCATAGTTTTCCTGCTTTAGAGGAAATAAAAACGAGGAGAATTTTGGAATTATTACACCTCGATGTTTGGGGCCCTTCTCCAGAACCTTCATTGGGGGGAGCTAGATACTTTTTAAGTATCATAGATGATTATTCCCGCTATGCTTTTGTATATATTCTAAAATACAAGAGTCAGGTTTTTAATTACTTTAAAGGTTTTAAAGCATATGTAGAAAGACAAACCGGTAGAAAGATTAAAAGATTAAGGACTGATTGTGGGCCAGAATTTCTCTCAGATGATTTTAAATCTTATTTAACAGAACAAGGTATTAAACCTGAGAGAACGAATGTGTATTCGCCGCAAATGAACGGTGTCGCTGAACGGTACAATCGCACATTAATGGAAGGTGTCCGGTCTATGTTAATACAGGCAAAACTCCCTCCTAGTTTGTGGGCAGAACTTGTTGAAACACAAAACTACCTAAGAAATAGATGTCCTCATGCAAAATTGGGAGGTAAAGCTCCGTTAAATGTTTGGATAGGAAGAAAGTTTTCCATTCGTCACTTAAGAGTAATAGGTAGTGTGGCATTTGTGCATATACCCAAAAGGTACACTAATAAACTAGAAAAGAGGTCTAAGAAGGGCATATTAATTGGGTATGCATCAAGTACAATGGGGTATAAAATATGGTATCCTGGCACAAATAATGTTCAAGAAACTAAGCATGTAAAAATAATTGAGGGATGTTTTTATAATAAAGTTAAAACTCAGGAGAGAGAAGTTTCTTTTAAATTGAGTCCTGTTGTAGAGAATGAAATTGAAATAGGCGCTAAGGATTCGTCTTCAGTGAAATGGAACAGAGTAGAAAAAGTCAGACAAAAGGGGAAAACTGCTGGTAAAGTTGATGTTTATTATTATCCAGAAGATAACACCCGCTTAAGAAGCAAAAATGAAGTTGAGGCCTATTGTAAAAAGAAAGGTTTAGTGTTTAACCCTGAAAATTTCAATTTTAAGCCAAATAGCTCTAATACAATTGCCCCATGAAAATACACAATTGCCCACTGACACTGCAGAATGTAGTGATGAAAGTTCAGAGTCCGATGCTGAGGCACACTGCATTGAAGTAAAAATTCCTAATGACTATAAAGAATCTCAGAAAATGCCAGAAAGAGGGAAATGGGTAGAAGCCATGCGAACTGAACTAGAAACCCTTAATGAAAGAGATGTATATGAGCTAGTGCCACGACCTGAAAAGAATAAAGTGTTGGGAGCAAAGTGGGTTTATACAGTTAAGAAAGATTCATTAGGAAAAATTAAGAATTTCAAAGCTCGATATGTGGCAAAAGGATTTAGACAAGTAGAAGGTATAGACTACTTTGACACGTTTTCACCAGTAGTTTCATTTTCTTTAGTGAGATTTTTCTTTGTAACACTTGTTGTTTTTAAAGGTTGGATTTGTGAACATTTGGATATCAAGGGGGCATATTTATATGCTAAATTAACTGAGCTAATTTATGTAGAGCAACCTGAAGGATTTGTTAAAAAGGATAAAGAAAATTTTGTTTGGAAATTGAAAAGAGCTCTTTACGGGCTACACCAAGCAGGAAGAGAGTGGTTTCTAGAGTTAAACAACACTTTTATGGAATTGGGTTTTAATAAAATAGAAGATTGTAACTGTATCTATATTTTTAAATCAAAAGTAATAGTATTGGTGTACGTTGATGATTTTGCGATTTTTGCAGAAAATAGGAATATGCTAGAAGAGGCCATAAAATTAATAGGGTCCAAATTTGAATTAAAAGTGTTGGGAACAATCAAGCATTTCTTGGGTGTAAATTTTGAAGAGATAAATGGTGAATACTACATGCATCAAAAGAACTATATTGAAAAACTTTCAGAAATCTTTAAAGTGCCAAAAATACATTGCAAATTACCCTTAACTCCTGGTGTAATGTTAAATACAACTAATGATGATGAGAAAGCTGAAGATGTTCCCTATCGACAATTGATAGGTTGTTTATTGTTCCTTGCATCCAGATCCCGCCCTGATATTCAATTTGCTGTAATAGCTTTGGCTCAGTTTTCTGGTAACCCATCTTATACTCACTGGAAGTATTTAAAACAAATCTTGCAATATGTAATAAACACAAAGGACTTGGCAATAAAATTATCTAGGGTATCGAACTGTAATTTAAATGTTTATACAGATGCTAGCTGGGCTTCAGATATTGTTGATAGGAAGTCTGTAAGTGGCTTTGTTGTGTTTTTAGATGACGTGCCTATTATCTGGAGTTCCACTAAGCAAAAATGCACAGCTCTCTCTAGCATGGAGGCAGAGTATATTGCTTTATCTGACTGCGTGAAAGAATTATGTTGGTTACTAAGGATAACTCAAAATTTTTCTTTCTTGAAGTTAATTTCAAATAAACCTACTCTTTATTGTGACAACCAGAGCACTATTAGTTTTTCCAAGAATCAAATAGAGAACAGTAAAACAAAGTATATCAATACAAGATATTATTTTGTAAAGGAAAATTTGGATAAATTTATTTTAAAATATGTATCTGGAAGTGTCAATGTAGCAGATATTTTCACCAAAGCTTTGCAAGGTGACAAGTTTTCTTTTTATAGAAGTTGGCTATTTGGTTGAGGAGAGACTCTGGGAAAAGGGGGCCATGTGTTGGGTTATATTAAAATTTTTCAACTCATTTTTATTGTTAATGTAAAATAAGTAATCTATTATGTTTATAAAGTTTTCCCAGCTCTCTCTCCAACCAATTTGCATATGTGTTATTGTTTGACTAGTTTTAAAGTTTCATAAATTAATAGTTTGTAATAGTTTTCTTAAATAGTAAAGTTTCTATAAAATAAAACCTATGGTATTATATAAAGTAAATGTAGTTACTAAGTGTTACCTGCATCATGTAAAGTTGTAGCAAAGTAGTGCTAAAAAGGTAAACAAATATGATTGCCACTACAGTAAAGTGAAATGCTGGACTCAAAATTCATCAAACTGCAACTTTAACCTCTGTTAGGTGAGATTAAACCAGTTCACCTGGATTCAGTTTCTGTGTCACTAAGAAAAGTGTTGGTATGTTTTTTTCCCCCTTGCATAATTAACCAGTTGTTAACTGCAGTTGTGTTTCTGAAACTTATCTGTAACTTTAACTGTTGTATTCTGTATTTATAGAGCAGCTGCTGATGTAGTAGTACACTTGGTGACCACATGTTCACTGTTGCTGGCTAGCTAATGTTTTTGCTTCCAGGCTTACTTAAATGCTGTGGAGTTTGTTAGAATGAGAATCCTAGTGGAATTGATTGATAAATTTTTCTTGTTGTTTACTGTACCAAGATGGTGGATATGAGCTGGGCTCATTTAATTTTAACTAATCCTTGTTACTTCATTTTTAAAGAATTATACTAATCATGTTGATTAATTTAAATAAAGAAAGTTGCATTTAATGCTAGGTCTTTTTGGAATGATTTCACCACTTTAATTTCACTACTTTAAGCACACAATAAGGAAGACACATTGACTAAAGATTCCATGGCCTAACATCCAACCTTCCATTGCGTCCCAATCATTGTTTTGACTTTCCTAAAGCTAGTATTATTTCTTCTCCTATTTCCACTTCTCATTTGGACTTCCACAAAGCCTTTTAGATCTTTAAAAACTTCAAAAATCTCGTAATGGCCTTTATTCAGCGCCTTCATTATCTGATGCCTGGAAACTTCTTGTTTAATTTTGTTCTTTTTGGTTCTTTTAACCTTTATTTATTTATTTTTTTTATTCGGTTTGTTTTTTACTTTTTGTTTTCATTTTTATTAGTTTATTTTATTCTTTGCTTTTAACTTTCTTCGTTCATGAATTTTTAAATTTTGGTTTCACATCAGAATTCTTTAAAAATCTTACAGTGCCCTCTACATACGCATGCATACATTTGTATTATACTTTCCTATGTCAAATCAGTTTCTTGACGTATCCCCTACCTTTTCACGAAATTTGAACGCTAAGTTTTGAATCACCCTGTATATTGTATTAATTGCCGAAGTGATTTTACTATTTCCCATAGCAGTAAATCAGACATGTTAATTTTCCGTGAAAATATGGATTTTTGGTTTTATTTTTACTATGATTTTGACCATTTCTGAGATTGGTGCAAATTTCAAATAAAATTCATGCATGCATGGCAGGGGGGTTGTGGGTCGATGTACCTTTTTACAAATGCATAATGATGGTGAACGTTGCGATTTTTTTTCAATGTATAGTTAAAATAAAAGGGTTTTTTTTAGCTCGGCCATGGAAAAATCTAGATTTTCATAGATTTCTTACAAAAAAAAAATTGCTATTTTCATTGATTGGTCATTAAAAAAAGAATGCAAAACGATTTATAATACATATTTTTTCAATTACTTTAATTTTATTTTACTTTTCATACATTATTTAATTATTAAATCATGGGTATCAAGGTGTTCCTTTAGAGTTTCTGTATGAATATTTTCCTTTTATCATTCTTTTTTTACGAAAAATAATCACATACTTTCCTTAATACATACTTTCCTACTAGTGTATAACCCCCCGTCAAAAATGACGGAATGTTACGTTTCATTTTCATAAGACTTCATACAAACAAACAGCATTAAGATGTTATGAAATAATATTCAATCCTTTGATATAAACGACATTCTCGAAGGAAATAAACTGTTTTGATTGAACTTCAATAGTTTAAAGATTTCACTATAAAAAAATTCTGTAAAGATTAAGAACGATAAAATCTTCAAAACATTATTTAGATCAACAAAGTTGTTTAAACACCCATTGCTGGGTTAACACATCTCCGTGCCCGCTAGCGCCCCCCTAATTACATCGGGGGCGGTGCCTTGCATACAAACCTCGTAAAAAGCTGTTCTAATACTTCACTAGGCAGCGCTGCAAAGCATATTTTTAAGCAACATTAAAAATTTCGAGTCATTTCAGCAATCTGCGTCATTTTGATCTTTTAAACTGCCCTGCTCAGGACTTTACAAATTTGAAAATAATCTGGTAGCCAGTAAAAAATTCTAGTCGCCAGTCAAAAATATGTGCCCCCCCCCCTCTTTTCCCTATCATTGATTTTCAAAAAGCACAAAAGTTTATTATGAATTAATTGAGAAAAAAAATAAACACAAGCATGGTTTAGAATTATTAATTACACAGTTTAGAAAAGTACCAAAAATTTTTATGTGATTTTTAGCAGGTTTTTTTTTTAGTTTTGCGGCGATTTGTTGAACAATTTACTTCCAATACGGAAAGAACTCTGGTAACTATTCTCATTTTTTAGGTCAATTTTTATACAAAAGAAAAACAAACCACCAGATTAAATAACTTGATCGCCAGACGAAAAAATGTGGTCGCCAGTGGCGACCGCATTTGTCAATCCCTGGCCCTGCTATATCAGAGTAAACATTTCATTATTCAAATTCCGGTTTCACAACTGTATACAACTGTAATAAATTTCGACGATAAAAATAATTTATTTTATTTTATTTCTTGATTAAATCACATCTATTAATTGTATTAATATGACTGATCATTTTTTTTTTCACTACAAAGTTACTATGTTAAAATTTAAAATTTTATCTGCATTGATATAAGTAATACTTGTTGTACCACAGTATTGCATTATATTCCTTATATTTTAATTATATTTGATATAAAATATTCATTTTATTTACAATGCAAGCAAAATTTATTAAATACAGAACAAAGTGCAATTTCAACAGAAAGTTTATTTGCCAAAATAATAATTAACTTAAATTTTAAAAAGTTTATCTCAAATTAAATTCTGATTTTTTATAAACATGCCTAAAGAAATCTGTGATAAATTTTGATCATTAAAGATCATCTTTTATTAAATAAGATTTTTTTTTTTTAAATTCTCTTATTAAATTACAAATTTATTTTCACTACAAAGTTTCTACTATGCTAAAATACAAAATTTTATTTCATTGATATAATTAATATATGTAGTACACGGTATTACAATTACATGTTCCTTATATTCTAATTACATTTTATAAGAAATACAGTGACCTCTCACTTATAGGCGATGTTCAGTAATTACTTTTTGTACCACTATTTTAAAACAGTAAAATTCGATTTATAAATTCTGCGATTAAATAAGGAGAAAATTACTTTAAAAAGGAACTGGTGCTGAAAAATAATTACAGTGTATCGTGTATAAGTGAGAGATCACTGTATCTAATTTAAAATTTTGTTTATAGTAATCTCCGATAGATGGCGATATGGCTCACAACGAATGAACGAAGTAGTTTAGCGAGAATCACGAAGTAGTTTAGCGAGAATCACGGAGGAAAGTAACTTCCTCTGTTTGCGTGCAATCGCTTTCCGAACGGCTGCTTCATGGTTTAATATTTTAAACGTTCACGACGAATGAATCATTTGTTTGTTTACTTTCATGGAGCAATAAACCTAATTTCAACTAAGTTATCTCAGAATATAAACCTAATTTAATGTAAGCCATCTCACAAACATTAATTTATTTTGAAAGACATGATTTCAAGTAAGATAAATTATCGTTTAGTTGTTATATGTTAGAACAGGGTCTTCATTAAGCCTAACATGGCGTTTAACTATGGTCAATTCGCAGATCAGAGTGGTTGCGTCTGGAATGGTTACAGACAATTTCTTGCCTTCGGATTTTATTATAAGTAAGATATACATATATATGATATCTTAGTATATATATATATATCTTGATAATAATCATACCAAATATAGCAAAAATTGAAGACAAATTCAATTTATTTATTCGATAATTACATGCACAATCTTTTAATTTAAATAATTTTACTATAAAATTAGTAATTAAAAAAAATATTGATGGGTGTTAAATTTTATTTAATTATAAAGCATTCCAGTAAAAAAAAAAAAAAAAAAAAAAAAAAATTACAAATTATATAACTTCTCCTCCTGAAGTAATATATGACATTATTGAAATAAACTATTTCAAAAGACATATATAGTTTTGTCCAGAGTGGGAACGTACTGACGATGTCTCAGCTTAAACCTAGCACCTTACACCACCCAGCCACCATGACCTCGTTCTGGTGTACTCTGAAAGTGTATAAGGTCTAGATTTAATTTCACGCATGTACAAATAGTGCGATTTTGTTTGAAAAGTGGAATTTGACAAAAAACTGTTTCTGTTTTAATATATAAGATGCTAATTTGTACCACCAACATTCCACAAGTGGAACATACCTCTCTCCAGACTTGTATAAAACCAAAAACTTTCTGCGCACATAAATATTGAGTCAAAAACTTTCTGCAAATTAATTTAATGTTTAATGAAATTACGTGTTACATTATTTTGACGATATAAATTAAAAACAGTAGTTTAAAATAATTACCATTTAAAATTAATTAAAGAATAGTTATTTTGGTTAAAAATAATAATAAAGCTAAAAATCCATGATAGGAAGAGCTATCAATTATTTTGTCAATACATTTAGAAACAACCCAATCCTTAATATTTTTACCTCTTTGCAAGCGTCTGTAATGTCACAACAATGTTTTGCATCTTTAAATTTTGAATTGTGCGCAAACAGTAAATAAATCATACATAAAATTGGGAAATATTTTTAATTTTTTGATATTAAAAAAAAAAATTCTAAAATTTTTTCCTGCAAAGTTCTGAATTTTGCAGAAAATTTTCCGCGCACGCCGTGCGTGTATATTATATAACTCTGCCTCTCTCTAATCCCACTTCTATTTTACATAACATTCCAAAATTTTGCCATCAACCATAGAATTAATATAAAATTATCAAAAATAAAATTTCAAATGAATCTGACAAGTAGTTCATGGTACGTCGGGTAAAAGGTTAGGCGTATTTGTGAATTCAAAGTAATTGATGGAGTATAAAGTGAAAATAAATAAAAAATAAAACCCATGGTACTAACTACTACTATAACTACTATACCTACTCATTAATATATGATATTACAACCTACAACTACTAATTCTATAGGCATCCTCTTTTACTATGGAAAAAAAAAATGGATAAGATACAAAAAATGGACTAATCCTTCATACAAGAAAGATTTTGTGTTATTTATTTTAGTCTAAGTTACTAGTTAAGTATTTATTATATTATTATTGGTGGAAGACTCTTCAGTCATTTAAAAAGTTCATTATACTTACTGAAATTAAGAAAATATTCTAGAGTATATTTAACAAGTAAAGTTATTAAATAGTCACTAATCTCTGATAATATTATTATAATCTGAGAAAGTGCATTTTATTGTGTGTGTAGACCTTGGTGTCTCCAAGTCTCATGGGTCTTTTTTATTTTGGAGGGAGGGGAGGTGGGGATAATATAATGTTCTTTAAATTTCTATACCTTTTTTCCATTAATTTACTATTTCCGACCTTAAAATACTAATTTTTTTTTTTTTTCTGTAGCTCAAAATTTAACTATTTGTATGCCTGGTATCTTAGCTTTTCTGTATCAAAATTCATTTCATTTTAGAATATTCTATTTCTGTTATATTAAATGCCTTATTACGTCAATTTTTTCCATATATCATTAAAGAGATCCAACAATAATTTTGTATTAAGTTAATAAAGTTCATAAAACTTTTTCAGCATTGTGACATTGACAAATCGATAGTAAATTTTGACAGCTCTTTAAAATTGTTAATTTTACTATATCTTTAAAACCTTTATTCAGTTTAAGACTATTTTAAGATTTTATGTATTTGCAGAATGCCAATCCATTTCTGAGGACACTATTTTTTGCTATAAGCGCTGGAGGAGATACCGACACTATTGCATCAATGGCAGGTAGCATAGCAGGAGCTTATTATGGTGTAGATATGATTCCAGATGGTTTGCAAAAGCGATGCGAATTGATTGATGAAGTTACTTCATTGGCTGACAAGTTATTTGATGTGACATATGAAAAAGAATGATCATCTTTTAATTTAGATTTTATTTCTGTGAACTAAGAACTAAATGTGATAATATTGACTGAAGTAAGAGAAAAAAATGTTTTATTGCTTCTGAATGTAAAATATTTTTAAAGATATAAAAATATGTGTCAATATGAAAATGTATTTTATATCTGCTGTTGTTAACAATTAAAAATCAGTTTGAAATGAAAGTTTGTGTCCATTTATATTTTAAATTACAGCAGCTATTTGAATTTATTAACCAAATATAACTAATACAGAATAATTTTTGTTAGCATTGTGAATTTTTGTTGCTTTTTTTTTTTTTTACAGCAGCTTTGGCACTTTTTAAAACATACAGTATTTAAATAGTTGATTAGCATATTGCATTCTTTTATATTAAATGCGGGATGTCATTCTGCACATGCATAGGGTTTTTTTTATTCTTGGTACCTAATGTGCATTTTACAATGTTTACAATTTCTGTGATTTTTGTTGTGATTAATCACACTTCAGTTTTTTTTTCTTTATATTGAATATTAATTTTATTGATTTGTTTTCATAGTGCCTTAAACAGATTACAATTTAAAATATGCATAACATATTTTTATTGATAGTTTAAATACTATTTTTGAAATAAACCAGCAGGGGTGATTCTGAGTAAAAATAAAATTTCTGAAATTCACAGCAAATTTTCTGAAAAGTTACAACAGGGGGGGAGGGGGTCCACTTTTTTTTTGCGTCCCTTTGACGAAATTTGAGTTTTTTCACGATCTTTTGATAAAATTTGCCATTTTTTCGTTTTTGGAATGTTTTTGGCGAAATTTGCCGTTTTTTCGCGATCTTTTGATGAAATTTGCCATTTATCGCAATGTTTTTGACGAAATTTGCCGTTTATCGCAATGTTTTTGACTAAATTTGCCGTTCATTCGCAATGCTTTTGACGAGATTTGCCATTTTTTCGCAATGTTTTTGACGAAATTTGCCGTTTTCGCAATGTTTCTGACGAAATTTGCCCTTTTTTCGAAATGTTTTTGACGAAATTTGCCGTTTTTTCGCGATCTTTTATGAAATTTGCCGTTTATCGCAATGTTTTTGACAAAATTTGCCATTTTTCGTAATGTTTTTCACAATTTGCCATTTTTTCGCGATCTTTAGATGAAATTTGCCGTTTTTCGGAATGTTTTTGACAAAATTTGCCGTTTTTTCGCGATCTTTTGACGAAATTTGCTGTTTTTTCGCGATTCTCTGACGAAAGTCACGTTTTTCCCGCGATCCTTTGACAAAATTGGTGACTTCTCTTCGAACGAATGGCGAGATTGATTTTTTTTTGCGATCATTTGCTGAAATACTGATACATCTTATGTCCGAATTTTCGGATTTATGACTGATATTTTTTTTAATTTTCGGAAATCATTGCCTTAATTTTTCGGAAAATGCGGGATGTCATTCTGCACATGCATAGGGTTTTTTTTATTCTTGGTACCTAATGTGCATTTTACAATGTTTACAATTTCTGTGATTTTTGTTGTGATTAATCACACTTCAGTTTTTTTTTCTTTATATTGAATATTAATTTTATTGATTTGTTTTCATAGTGCCTTAAACAGATTACAATTTAAAATATGCATAACATATTTTTATTGATAGTTTAAATACTATTTTTGAAATAAACCAGGCAATCCAACTCGGGCTTCCCATGTAATAGAACAAAGGTGAAAACAATTTTTAATTGAAATGTGTAATAGATTTTTCATGTTTCATTTATTCTTTTTAATTGTCCCCTAACACCAAACATTTTTATATGAAAAATGGTAATTATGTTTTCAAATTAAGTTTCGAAATTTATTAAAAGCGGTACTTTCATATTAGCCGAAGACTTCCGTATTTACAGCAGCCTTCTTGATTCTGATTATTTCAGTGTTAAACACTTAGTTTGATTACATGTCTGTTAAATTTGTGTTTTATTTATTGATGAAGTTTTTATTTTGTTATAGAATATTAACCAGAGACAAATGCTGAACTATTTATATTGTTGTAAGTGCAAACAGGTTAATGTTCCATAAGCAGGCTGCACAGGATAAAGATGGATTTTTAAAAAAATCATACTTGAAAATTGATGAGGTATGAAAAATATTCAAGTGATTAACCATGTAGACAACGAAATGCTTCTTAGTCTATTAAAATGCAAGGATCTCAGCATCAACATAACAACACGTGTATGAGGAGGATCTGAAGTCATCAGATGAGCTAGTTACTTAGTAAACAAATCTTAGCAAAAAAATAGAAGGAGAATTAGCAGACAGATTAGAGTGCTGGTAATTATACAGGGTGATTTTTTTTAAAGTTGTAAAAGTAAAACACTATAACAAAAGAACCACTGATCCAAATGACCAGAAATTTTACGTGTGCTCCCAAAGCAATGGGAATTTTTTAGGCATGGCTAAAAAAAAACTTAAAATTACACCGACAGATTGCGCTGTAAGGTAGCAGAAACAGAGAATATCGTCTGTGGGAGGAAAACAATAGACGGTACTTTGAGAAATCATCTTCCGTAGGCCCTCTGTTGTCATTGGACCTTTTCTTAAATTCTTAAGTGTCCTAAATCTCCTAAGAGCAGTTGCTGCGCTGTCATTATTCTGATAATACAATTTCACTAACAACGCACGGTCCGTCAATGGCACAGTCATTGCGAGAATTTCCGTAGAATAATGAATACGAGGTGTGCGTACTTAACGTTTTTAGTGCCAACGTGCGTGTGCCGGGCGCAAGTTAGTTTCCCGACTTTACTGCATGTACAGCACCATCTGTCGGTGCGATTTTATTATTTTTTTTTTAACCATGCCTAAAAAATTCCCATTGCTTTGGGAGCATACTGGTGAAATTTTAGGTCATTTGGATCAGTGGTTCTTTTGTTATAGGGTTTTACTTTCACAACTTTAAAAAAAATCACCCTGTATATACAGACACCCCCAGCTACAGGAGAGAGAGAGAAATTCATGCTATTTTACATTTTATTTCATAAAATCATCAATCATGAAATGCTACCATCTAAAATCAAGTTCAATTTATAAAACAGAAAATGATCAATTTTAATAATATCACTACTTATAATTCATTATTCATGTATTTTCAGAACCTCATAATATGCACGCACGCACACACACACACAAAAAATAATTTTTTATAAGAGGGAGGGTTTAACCTAAATGGCTTCTTTGTATAAGGGGGGTGGGGGGTGGGGGGTGGGGGGTTCTAATAAACATTGGAAGTTAACAAGGAATAAATGTTCATTTTTGATCTGATATTATAGATTTTTTTTTAGTTTATGATGAAAATGTACACAGTCATAAATATCTGAACATTTTTATTTTATGACCATACACAATTTTAAGAATATCTGTTTTGTTCTTGATAAACGGACTTTTGTTAGTTAAAAAAATTATACAGCAGCACAGCTTAATACAATAAAATATCCTGCATTTTATTTTAAAATGCAAAGCATGAAAATAATTTATACTTTAAAGTGTATTTTTAATATGTGAAATATACTTCTATTGATATTAAAAAAATCTCTGCGGCAAAAACACAAACAACTTTTAATAAATATCTCCATATACAAAATACTAAATGCAATAGTTTGAAATACACATTATTCAAACTTTTTAATAATTTTATGGTAGGATTTACAGTTATAACTACAAATTAACGTCTAAATAATGTGTTGCTGTGATAATCAGTAGTTTTCAAAAAGTGTATAAGCAATTTCTCTAAAAAATATCCTTTGTTGAGGAAAAATAAATAAAATAAACTACTAAGAACTTGGGTGAGATATAGCTCAATAAAAAGGACTTATAAATAATTACTAAGTACACCCACTAACTAAAAAATTTTTGGAAAAATATTTAATTTTTTTCTTATTTTTAATTTTTTAAAATTCTACTTAAATTAAAAAATAAATAAATAAACTAGAAGGTTAAAAAAAAAGTGGGCCAAAAGAAAAGATAATTTACTTAAAGAATGAAGTTGATGGCATTCGTAATAGCTTTTAGACCTTTATTATACCAGCATTCGAAAATTTTGTCTCAGAACATTTATTTTTATTATAAGGTTTTAAAATGATTTTTAGAATCTTTATTTTCATAGATTGTGTCAATACTGAGATTTTAAAACAGTGATGAAAAGAAAAGAAAGAAATCTCATTCAGCATTACATATTGTGACAGATATTCAATATCAATATTTAAAAAAAAAAAAAAAACCTTATTAAGTATTTCTATCTGCTGTACACTTTTTAAAAAAAATTTATCTTACTAAAATTATACTTTTTGAATAGTACAAATCCAATAATGTTTTCTACATAGCAAATATTTTAATCTAGGAGTTGACTAATTTTTGGCTAATGAAAATTTACATTTCACAGTTTCATATAGCTACATCATAAATTTTCAAATTGCAGAAAACCATAACCGAAAAAATCACGCAAAGAAAAAAACAAAACAATTATTTATGCAAAAAAAGTCTTAAAACTTACTAAATTTTCATATATGATAGATATCACCATGTTTCCTGAAAAATAAGCCCTAGCATTATTTTTTAATTTGCTCTAAGCACTTCTCGAAAAATAAGCACATCTAACATTTTTAAAATTGTCAATTTCTGAAACTTTTACTTTAAAATTGCATTCAATCATGACACATTACATTTCACAGAATGTATTTAAAGAATTTAAGTTTGTATTTAAAGAATGTATATTTAATTTAAAGTAATAATTTTTAAATCCCATTCAAAAATTAGTATATGTACAAAAAATCTTACATTCTCATATTTTTCATTGTGAATTAGGGGGAAAAAAAAAATCTAAAAGTCCTAATTTGTTTGAACAAGAATTTATTTCAAATTTGGTCTTATTTTCAGGGAAACATGGTAGATATGACTAATTCTAAAATCTAAAGTAATTATTAACCAATTTTGCACATAAAAATGAAACTTTAAAGTAAAATAATGCATATTTATTATTCACCATTTACAGCTGTATAAAATCTTATTTAAAAAATCATATACATTATTTACAATTAATAAAAAAACTTATGTACAAGATTTAATTTATGTTTTTAGATCTCACTAAGCAGTTCACTAACTGGATCTTTATGTGTGGCAAACTCCTTCCAAGATTCAACAAATGTTTCCTCTTCATCTGTGCTGCTACTTTCACCATCTTCGTATAAATATCCTATAAAATACAAGCAAAATATTCATTTACACATAACTATAAATAACATACTTGGGACTATTTACACTACAGCAGGAATACCCCCCCCCCCCCCCCCCCAAAAAAAAAAAAAAAAGATTTGTGTACCACTAAATCAAAAGTCATATTTTTTGCCATACCACATTGTCAACGTAATTTAAACATTTAAAATTGTATGATTACATATCTAAATTAATATATTATCCTTTTTTTTTTTATTGATATTCAAATAAAGAGTAACATCATGATTATAATGTAATACAGTGGTGGACATAATTATAAGACACCTACCTAATTTGACATACAGTGAAAGAAAAGATTCAGAGCTTAAAAATCTTTTATCAAATACGACAAAAACATAAATTTATTCTGTTATCACATGTAATTGTTTTACAGAAATGATATTTTTATAGAGTTTAATAAAAAAAAATTAAAAATACCATGGACAAAATTATAAGACACCCAAACATTTTAATTAAAAAACCTGCTTTTTTTTCGAAAAATGCAAATTTTCTGCATGCTGGTATGACGTCAGCAGTTAACTAAAGCAGATGATAACTGACTTCATGCATTTACAAACATGCCATGAGATACAGAAAGCCCCAGCACATTTTATAGCATTCTTTAGGTCTTCGACACATGTAAACTGCCCCTCATTTCGGTAAACCTCACGAGCTAAGATCCCCCACAAGTTTTCGATGGGATTTAAGTCTGGAGAGCGAGAAGGCAGAACATTGATACTTTGCTCTGAAAGCCACTTTTTTGTTACATGTGATGTATGAATCGACGCATTATCGTGCTGGAAAGTGTAGTTTTTGCCACAAAGAAGTTCACTGTATATGGCTAGTTGATTTTTAAGAAGATTCTTATACTTTTCGGAATTCATTCTTGAATGCGCAAAAACGATATCTGTTTTCCCTTGAGCCGAAAAACAAGCCCAAACCATTACAGAGCTTCCATCCATTTGGCGGCTCATTTGTACATCAGGAGACTTCCGTAAATTATGCCAATAATAGTGAAACTCGTGAGGACCGACCATGCAGGTTAAAATTTTTTTCATGAGAAAATAACACAGAGTACCATTTGGTCCAGACCATAGTTTGTTTAGCGAAGTTTAAACGGTGAATTTTGTGCTGCCTTAGAAGCGGTGTTTTTTCCCTTCAATTTTTAAAATTTCACATAGGAAGCATTATGCAACACCCTGCGAATGGTTCTCCTTGAACAATTCAGTTTCAAAGCATTTTTAATGCTTGTAGTGGTCATATTCTTTCTAGCGAGCGAAAGCACATGGCGTCTGTCTCTCAAGGACAAGCAAAGAGTACGTCCAGATCTTTTAATCACCGATCCATTACTTCCTCTTTTCAAAACATTTGAAATTGCACATCTAGAGCGTTTAATAATTTTGAAATACTTAACTGAAGCACCGGTTTCATTTAATCTCCAAATTTTGCAAATTTCACTTTCTTTTAATTCTGTACCTCATGGCATATTTGTAAATGCATGAAGTCAGTTATCGTCTGCTTTAGTTAACTGCTGACGTCATAACAGCGTGCAGAAAATTTGCATATTTAAAAAAAAAGCAGTGGTTTTAATTAAAATGTTAGGGTGTCTTATAATTTTGTCCATGGTATTTTAAATTTTTTTTTTATTAAACTCTATAAAAATATCATTTCTGTAAAACAATTACGTGTGATAACAGAATAAATTTATGTTTTTGTCGTATTTGATAAAGCATTTTTAAGCTCTGAATCTTTTCTTTCACTGTATGTCAAATTAGGTAGGTGTCTTATAATTATGTCCACCACTGTACAATGCCCATCCATCAAAATATAAGTAAAAGTTGATAAAAATAATTCTAAAATACAAAGATTAAATGGAAAATTGTATAAAAACAACTTTATCAACAATATCTTACATTTTCTATACAACTTATGTGTCTATTATTACAATAAATTTTGTAATATGTACAATATTATACAATTTTTAAGGGGAAACTACAGTACTTTTGATACAGTACACTATATACCTGCCAGTAGCAGAAACAGTGCAGCATGGTAATGAAAATATTACATGGCAGCAGGTGCTGCCGATTATTTTAGATCTTGCAAATTAATCTAACATTTTTTTTAAAAGGCTTAGAAAAATTGCTAAAATTTATGTCTTTATCTCTAGCTTTAATGTATTTATTGTATATTTTTATTATATTTTCTTTATAAATGCAATTTTGCTTTTTTTATGGGTTACTATTATTTCTGATAAGATTCTTCCGATAGTAGGCATTATTGGATCGCAGATAAATTTAGGTTTATTGCAGATTGACACAAAATATTCTGCTATGTGTCAAATCTGCCAATTGGCAAAAAAGATTATTCTTTAGGTAGTGTCCTACAGTGGATCAAAAAATAATACTGTTTACAATATTACTACAGTGAAACCCCGGTTTTACGTTTTTCACCGGACCGACGGAAAATAATGTACTAAGCGGGAAATCGTAAAATCGGGGTTTAAGGAAAACTATTGAAATTGAAAAGAAATAAATGAAAATAAAATAAAACTAAATTGAAAAGAAAATAAATGAAACAGACACCCACCTTATTACACTAAAAATAATCTATTATTTTACCTTGTTTTTTGTTTTTAGACACAATGTCTTTTACAGCATTTTCAATACTTGCAAGTTTTCGAAATTCAGTTCTTGGTTTACATTAGCAGATAAAAAGTTTTTTACAATTTTCAAGAACTTCTTTCGATGAAGGCACACTATCTGTTGGTTCGTCGTCTTCATCATCATCATATCCACTGTCATAACATGGAATGCAATCAGATATGGTCTGAATTCCTAAAGTGGCAACATCTTTATCACATTCAACATATTCATGACCATCAATTTCTGGATGATCAAATTCAATATTTTCAATAAAATCTTCATCTTTTGTCTCATCTGGATGTGATTAGCTGGATCCTTCATCGATTGACTTCGGAAATCCCGCTTTTACAAAAGCACTGGAAATGCACTTTTTTCCAATATTATCCCACGCCGAACATATCAAATGAAGGTTTTCTAACACATTAATCTTTTGCTTACAGCCATCTTGGAGATCACCAGTGTCTAGTGCAAGAAGTCCCTTTTTTATTAGTCCCTTTCTGTAATGCTCTATTTGACCTGCTCTTTTTTGAATAACTTTGAATGCTCGGATTATTCCTAAATCACACGGCTGAAGTTTGCTTGTACAATTATGAGGGGAAAATTCCACACGCACATTCTTTAATTCGAGATCAACATGAGCGGTACATTGGTACAGAAATAAAATAATTTATTGATTTTGCATGCGATTTTTTTATCCAATTTCCGAAGAAAATCTTCAAAAAGTGATTGTGTCATCCATGATTTTGTGTTGGCGTCGTAATCAGTTGGTAAACTTTTTACATTTTTGAAACAGCGAAGTTTCTGGACTTTCCCGATTACAAATGGCGTCAGCTTCTCCCTTCCATCTAAATTTGCATGCAGCAAAACGGTCAAACGCATTTTTGACAGTTTTCCACCATGGCAATTTTCCCCTTTAACCGTGTATGTCTTGTCTCGAAAAAAATGAAAAAAATAGCCCAGTTTCATCATCGTTAAAAATGCTCTCTTTTGAATAACCATCCTTTGGGCGGGGCTAGTTGAGCTTAAGCCGAAAAATAGGCCTACCCGCCCGGTTTGACTTTGACCTTGAATAACCATCCACCAGAGAAGACAATGTTTTCGCAATCCACTCTTGAACGGTAGCACGCTCTACGCTATTCGACTCTCCACAGATAGATTTGAAACATAAGTTATTTCTTTTTTTAAATCGGTCTATCCAACCGTTTGATGCTGTGAAATCTTTCAGTTGAAGTCTAGCTGAAATTTCTAGTGCTTTTTCCTTTAAAATGGATCCATTTTATCGGAATTTTAGCTGCCCACACGCCATTGAACCATTCAAGTAAAAATTTTTCAAGTTCTTCGTATGAGATGTTTTGAGAATTTTTCTTTTCTTAGCAAAGTTTCCCAGTTTTTCGGAATGTAATTCCAATGTCACGTCATGTTTTAAAATTGTTTGTAATGTGGAATAAAAAATATTCAACGATTTTGCCAGATCTACTTTAGTGCCGTGAAAATGTTTAGCCTTTTCGATAATTTTCGCCTTTTAGACATTGTTACATTAACAGCAACGAAATAAGACTGGCGACCACGCGATAAAAACTGATCTGAAATTCTGTCAGGGGGAAAAAGGATAAATGTGAAAATCTATTTTTCCCTAAAAGAGATGACGTGGTGAAACGTCATCTCTTAATCTTTTAGCTATGAAACGCATTCGCTGTCCGCTGTCTTCCATTGGCTAACACTAACTAGTTTTAACTTTGTTTTTAATCGAAGGTTTTTTAAATGGCGGTGTTGATTCATCCTCTATTGAGCTCTAAAGTGAATCGTGGCGTGCTTGTTTCTAACAAGCAAAATTCGAGAAAAAATAGTTTCCGCCTCTCGGTAGAAAAACGTACGATGCGGGAAATCATCAAAATGGATGACGCAGAATCCGGGATTTTTTAATATTATCAGTATAGGTTATTTGTTCGGGCCAGTGAAAAATGACGTACGAAGCGGAAAAACGTACGAAGCGGGTACCGTAAAATCGAGGTTCCACTGTATATTATTTTGTATAGCTTTCATGTACCGATACTTGAAGGCTCACATACCACAACTGATACACTTACGATAGTTTTACCAAGGTAACAAATTAAGAATAAAAAATTAATAAAAAACTGCCTTGTTGGCAGTTTTTATTGACACATTTTTAAATTAATACTTTTATTAAAAAAAAAAAAAAAAAAAAAGATTTTGGACATTGAATATAGAGTAAACAATTTTTTTTTTTTTTTAACCTCACACTTTGAACTAATGAACCACAATTCTTAATTTGTTTTAGCATTTATATTATATATATATTGCTCTGGGTATTGCTACTGCAAAATACTAATGAAACACACACAGAAGTAAATAAATAAAAGCTCAATTTATTCAACATATGAGCTGGAGAGCATTTTTTGATTTTTTCATGCTTAGCAATTAAAGATCAATACAAATTGTTAGCTTCAATTCTGTAAAAAAAAAAAAAAAAAAAAAAAGTTGAAATTGGTTGAACAATGTCAATAGTTATTAATTTTTATTATTATCGATAAAAGAACATGCTAAAAATTACACATTTAATACTGAAATGCAAAACAGTTAAAAATTATACATTTTTTCAACTTCTTACAATACAATACAAATTAACACATCTTTACCCCTTCCTTTCTCACAGGTTATCATCAGCATGTTAACCCTTTGGATACTGAAGTCTAAAAATTGAATAGTTTTCAAAATATGACAAGCACCAGAATGCTGAAATATGCTGGGAGATTTTTTTTTCTCCCCCTTTCTTCTGTCTGCCTTTTGTCAGCAACACAATAAGAAGGCAGCTATATCTGAAAGTGGAACCTCCCTAAGATCACTAGTACAAAAGGCTCCTCCCACCTGTGGATTGCAATAATAGTTGGATTTTTCCTAGGTGGAGAGAATAAAACACCTCTTTCTAAGGTGTGCAAGTGGAGGTATGTTGCAGTAGTTTGCTTGGTTCAGCGGTTTAGTAGCGAAAGGGCTAAGGAGTTCGTAATTTTTAAATCACAGTATAAACTAAAGGTGCTTTTCTCTTGACTGTTTCCAATTTTAAAATACTCATTGATATTACATAGAAAGTATTTTAGAAAGGCCTGTTTTGACTTTAATAAAAAATTTAAATAAGTACTCTTAATAAATCAGAATAAGAAATAAGATGCACTTATATAATTATTTATTTTTTCATCAGATAACTTAATTCAGAAAAGAATATACAAACCTAAAATTTAGCATTAAAGTTGTTTAAAAAATTTATTCAACAAAATGAATTAATTTTACATACATATGTTGAATAAAAGCATTTTAAAATTCATTTTAATTTCAAATATAAATATTCAAATTACAATCAATTATTTTCTAAAATTAGCTGAGCTCGGTTAAGCTATTTTAACATCATTTAGGTTTTTATAAGCCATTTTGTGTTCTGTTTTTATCACTCTAAGCATTTACATCTGTATTTTAACATCATTATTCCAATCTAAAGAATACACAAAATGCATAGAATGTACTTACTCCTGTCTTGTTTTGATTTCTCTTTATTAAGTTTAGAACTTTCTTCAGAATCTGAATCTTCAATATGAACAAAATCATATTTTATATGGAAAAACTGCAAAACAAAATATATATTGTTTGATGAGTGAAACAGTGGAAAAATAAAATTAAGAATTTTTTAGCAGTTAGAACAAGCAATTATATAAAAAATATGGACAACATATAAATGACATCTGAACTCAAAATTATGAATTACTATTGCATCTGATCAAGTGAAAATTCTCAAAACCCTTTGGTTTGTCCATGTACATGCTCCTTTTGGATCATGGAAATACCAATTATTCAGATACACTGCCTAATTCTCTTTATATTGATGTGATATATACAGGGTGTTCCCTAGAAAAAAAAAAGGGGGGGGGGAGCTAGAATTAATTTAAATAACTCATATGCTAAGACAAGAGCAAGAAACTTTTGAAAATCATCAGGTGCAACACTGGCGTCTGCTATTGCAGTAGCTAAATCAGTGTAGAGAATAAAGTTAATAAGACTGAGAAATGTGCAGGTGTGTGGTATGTCAACATGGTGCTTTTCACAGAAGAGTATCATTACATTACCAAAGTTTAGTTCTCCAACAAGAAATTGTTCAAAGGAGTGAGGCGATTATTTCATGAAAAGTCTAGAACATTATTAGTGAATGTTATCAAACTCAGAAGGACAATTTGAACATCTATTGTAGTTTAGAACAAATAAATATATTTTAGGAATTTCCTAGTAGATTTTTAATTGTTTTTTTTAATACTTTTTATACAACAGAGCATGAAATTTAAAGTCTGAAGGCAATTGTCAAACTTAAAATTGTGGTCGCCACAGTTATAATTCTTTTACTTATAATTTGAAAATGTAATTTGGATATTTCTATTTCATTTGATTTTTATTTATTGCACTTTCCTCGTCTGTAATACTTTGATTAAGCATAAAAACCACTATCTGTTAATAAAAATATTCAAGCTGCATTTATGATTTGATAAAAAATTTTAAAAGTTTCAATCAAATTGTATACACAATCATGACCAATATGCTGACATACAGCAGCATTGCAAGATAAATTATATATACTGTCAAACTCTGTTATGGAAAATCAGAGGAATATAGTATTAAATTAAACTAGCATTTTATTCTAACATAAAAAGCATTTTCATTCTAATACATTTAAAAATCAAATCACATATATTTAGGCAATCATAGAGTAAATTAAAAAATCAAGGGGTGGGAAAAGTTCTTTTCTACATAAAAGTAGAAAAAGAATGAGTAAGTAAGAGGTGACAATTATTAATTTTTAGTGAGGCAGGGTTGGCTTGATTTTGCCTGACCCGAAAAAACCCAAGTGGGTTTTATCAAAATCTTTATTTAAAATTCCACTTATCTAACTAATAATAAATATATTAATTTAAACCAAACATAATATACATTTTATATGTCACAGATATAGTTTTCAGAAAATTCTAAATGGGCCTAATTGCTCTACCTGAAACAAACTTGGAAAATTCACAGAGAAAAATAATTATCTTAAAAAAAATACATGTAAAATTATATAAACAATTAAAAATCAGGATTAAATAATCCTGATTTTTAATTGTTTATATAATTTTACATGTATTTTTCAATATGACAAAAACAGTGGGGTGTTCAATCAATTCTTAAAAATTAGAGGCACGAGTATTTTGGTATGATTCAAAATATATTAAGCATAAAACTAAATTAAGTTGAACAAAACATAAAGGGTAGATCATTGATTAATTTCACTTTCTTTAGTGAAATAGTATTATAGTGCAGCACAACCCACCATAATAATGAATCTTTTCTGCATAGCCAAGAACATTCATTATCAGATGCAAGATTAAGATAGTGATTTTTTTTTTTTTTTGGGGGGGGGGGGGGGGGGGGGGGGGGGGAGGATTTTAATTTTCTGAAAACTTATTGTATTTTAATAGAAATTTGGTAAGCTGCCTAATTTATTATTATTTGAATTTGCTGAAAATTTAAACACAATCGGATAATTAAAAGTTTTTTTTTTTTTTTTTTTTAAATAAGTAAGGAAAAGAAAAAAGTATCGTTTAGTTCTTGTTTTAATTATTATTATTTCTATTTGCAGTTTAAAACTTTAATTAAATCTCAGTCATGGGGAAAAGAAAATTGACCTGATAAAAATCCATCAATAAAACAAAAGAAAGATACACTGGAGTGTATTTTTTTCATTGTCCAATTAAAGTATTGATGATCCAAACAAATTCAATTATAAAATATTCTTACGCAAATATAGTATTTAAAATATAATGTAATATAAAGTTCTTTGTTAAATAATTCTTTAAAAATAATGATTTCTTATTCTTGAGATACCTCCCCCCCCCCCCCCCTCCCGTCCTTATCCAATTTCGCCAAAAGCAGAAGGATGGGCGATCACAGACTATGACACAACATGCAGCTATTCTGTGCTATTAAGATGCAACCCCGCCCCCTTTCCCCCCGTACATCAAGATCTCTGGAAGATTTAGGAATTTATGCTTACAATTTAGATGGTTTAAAAGTGAAGTCATCCCCCCCCCCCTAGTAGGGTAATAATTCCAAACATTTGATAAAATTCTATTACATAAGAAAATTTTAATAAAACAAAAGTAAATGATTCACTATTTAAATCCAATTTTTATCTATAAAAGAGAAAGAAACAAAATTTTAGACTATTAATTTAATTATTTTGACTTTAAAAAATTTCTCTCAATTCAGTCATAAAATGTCTTTAAAATCATTACAAATTTTTAAACTATTTTTATATATTGAATAAAAATTCTAAGTAATTATAATTAAATAATATATTAAATGAAATTTATTAAAGTATTAACATTTATTTTTTAAAACTTCATCCCATTAATTATATAGTTGTTACAAAACAAACAAACAAAGAACGGCAAGAAGAAAAATCCGCAAAACCCTGAAAAAACCCCCAAAACCCCACAGGTTGGGTTTTTTCTGAAAAAACCTGGGTTTTTGCCAACCCTGGGTGAAAGAAAGTAAAATGCTGCTTTGAGATCTAAAAATGATCATGTATCTCTGTATGTTGCCTTCTAGTTGCCAGCTTCAAAATTCTGGTGGACAATGATGACTGCAAACTCCGTACCCTGTATTACAATATAAAACATCATATGAATAGTCAAAATAAATATCATTTGAATTTTTGATGCATCCTTGTAAAAAGGTATGTATAATAGAAGTCCCATTTTTGAAGAGAGAAATTATTATACTTTACATCAGGATCACTCATTTTTTAGTTATTTGAGCCACTGTATCAAAGCAATGTATGATAATACATAGAAATGTTTGATGCTCATGTAAAACAACTATGCATGATAATACAAAGACTAGTTTTAAAATGCAAATTCACTGTGATACCTTAACAATACATCAAAATTTCATACAAACTGGTTTATTTTTATAAAAGTTTGATCCCAAAGGGACAGATAACACTTTTCCATGCACCTGACCCATTAGGTTTAAAGGTGAGAACAGAGCCCCAAAGAGACAGGCAAACACACAGACACACATCTTTTTTTTTTTTTTTTTTTTTTTTTTTTTTTATCCTAATAAAATTTACATAAAAATTGGCCATTTCTAAAAAACAAAAAAAAAAACCTTGTATAATTTATTTTCCTTGATATTGGTTAACAAAATAATTATTAATTATTATTAATTTTTCCTTAATTATTAATAATTAAGGAAAATAATTTGAATAATAACTGAGCTCCTTGAGAAATAATACACCTGAGTAGCTGCTTATACAATTTAAGAAAATATATATAGATTTTATTTTTTTTTGGAGAGGAGGGGGGGGGGGGATGTGTAAATCCAAACACATCCTTTGGCACAAAATTTAAATAAAAATTAACAAAACAAAAAATTACCCTTTTCTTTTCCTCAGTTAAACGAGGCCACTTGAATGGGGTAGCTTTCTTGACAACAATTTTTATTCCTTGAACAATATGCTCAATCTTTGCATCACTAGAATTTATTTTTTCATAGAAATTTTCATTTGTAGTATATTGAACCCCTGCGACAATAGTGCTAAAATGTTTAGAAAAAAAATATATATATATATAAAATTACTCCAAAATGCTATTACAAATTATACACACATATGCAAAAAAAAATTATACATATATATATATATCAAGTATTCCTTAATAATAAAGTAAAACCCATATGCTTTTTACTTATTCAGCATTACATGTGAATATCTTATTTTGAAAACAAATCATTTAATGCAATGAAGAAAAATATTTTTATATTTTGAAAGTATAAAAAAGTTGATCATGAACAGTGCTTAATTTGCACTGGAGCTCACATTTTTAAAAAACTTTTGGTAAATAATTTAATGTTAGTTGGAACCCTACGTAGCTTATAAATACTATGGACCGAAGCACTCTACATGTTGTATTATACTGGTCGATTTAAAAAAATCATAGGTAAGATTTTCTAAAAATTTCCAACCTCCAAACATAACTGTTTTTGATATTTGTTCATACATTAGATACTATCATATATATCCTATATGCATATGAATGTATTTAAAATATATCATTTTCATTTAATAAAGAAAAAATTGCTTTAAATTTTGCAAATAACGCCCCCACCTTTTTTTTTTTTTTTTTTTTTTTTGCTACAAATAAATAAAGCCTTGATCATAAATACATTTAAAAAAATTTCTACATTATTTTTTAATATTGAGAAGGGGAAGGGTATCATTTTATACAAATTTATGCAGTCTTTTACTGATTTTATGCATAAATCAGAAATCTGCCTTTAACCTTCAATTAAAATTTAAATTCAAACAATTTGAATATTGTTTTATACATGAATTAGAAATCTGGATTGTTATTAAAGATTATAAATTACAAAGCAAGAAATTATTTAATACGATATTGATATAAATAAAAAGTAATTAGATTATATAAAACAATTTCAATGTAATTAACTTCAAATTTAAAGACATAAAATATATATTGTGCAACTTTCAAATTTCATTATTCATTTCAGTGGTAAAACTAAAAGCAATTAAGAAGTGAAATTATCCATTTATCTAATGAAAAATAAAAGATATTTCTTATTGTAACTGTCCCCCTCTTAAAAATGCTGTATAAGATTGGCTTTTTTTTTTTGCTAGTCTTCTTGATTTTTTCATTTAGAATTCAAAACAAGTAATAATTCACAATCTATAAAATTACAACAGCTTATGCAAATATAAGATGAAGAAAGTATGAAAGAGTGAATATGAGGAATATAGGTTTCTTTTTTTTTATCTTGGAGAACTTGGTTTTAAATTCCAATAAGGTAAAATACCATATTTACTTGCATAATTTTGCAATCCCTACTTTTGTAAGAAAATTTTAGTCAAAAAGAGTTTCTCATGATATTCTTTGCTCATTATTCAGTTTCTCATATTCTTTGCATTATTACTTTTGAAAAAAAAAAAAAAGTTTAAAAAAGAAAAGCACTGCATAATTTTCACATAAAGAATATGAAATATTTTGAGTTATTGAATGAATTCACATTAACATAACCACATAGGTCTTGCAAGTTTTCACTTCATAATATAAAGCAGCAACCCTCAACCTTCTCTGCCTCACGTACATCTTGCTTAAATTTTTTCATTTATGTGTGCTTCTTCTCACATAAACCCACACCCCAAAACATTTGTTTTTGTCCATTAGTAGTGTTCTTATGCCACTTACTAATGAGAGTTACAACTCTCTTAAAAATTCCAGTTTTTAACCACTTATCAATTTTTAATACACTAAACAATAAATATTACTTAAGGATTTTAAATTAAGCACTCACAATAAAAAAGGGAACAGAAATGCCCATTGATACATGTTTGTTACTAACTTTAAATTGCACAGCTGAACATTAAATAAGATGATTCTTTCTTACTGTCTTTTAATTCAATTTTAAAATTATTAGAAAAAAAAGAACATTAAAAGAAAAAAAGGGTGGAAAATAAAAGTACAGAATTAAGAGTAACAATTTTGGCAAAGGGGGAAGAGAGTACAAAGTTTACACATAACTCAATGGGGACCAACGTTCGGGACCAATGATCAGTACTTTTCCAGTTCAGCGGCCTTGGCGAGATACAGAAAATGGCCTTTGACGAGAGAAAGAAATTTTTCATTCATATTTTCTAGCAACCTATATAATGTTTCACAAGCAGTTTTTTCAATATTTATATCAATTTATTTAATTTAAAGAAGCCATTTATCTATTTTTATATACAAACAGAAGTAGTTTGTATATAAAAAACAATAATAATAATAATATATATATAAACAGTTATAAATATATAAACAGACATAAAAGTATGTTTTCATAGCTGTTTATACCATATGGCCAATATATATATATATATATATATATATCACTTTTTGAAAACTGAATTACACCAAGCTTAAGAAAAAAATAAATAAATCGCAAAATCTCTATAAAGGAAAAGTACTCAATGATCTAAAGTCAAGTTTCAGTTTGTTTTTGTGTATCTGAAAAAACAGATTTAGTTCTCTCTTTGATTTTTTTTTTTTGATTTTTTTTACCTGCTTCAGGAGTGCAGGTGGTTTTAAGGACTCAATAATGCTGCTAAGTCTTTTCCTCTTTGTTATAATCGAGATTAGTTGTATCGTATCTCGCTAGGTGGCGCCCCATGCGCATGTAAATGTTTCCCGGTCGCGATCGGCGATCGGACCTCAGTCTGATGCTAGCCGCGATGTATGAAGGTTGGATCTTGGATCCACTAATAAACATAGTAATCTTTCACATCCCGTGTAATTCTTTGCTTAACTACAAACTACGAGTCAACAAATGTTTAAGTGGCGATGAGGATTAAACTTATCGATGTATTTTTTGAAAATATAACGTATTTTCGCGTATTTTTGAAAAAACCGCGACTTCGGCAGATGATGGCATGCTAGGCCTAATCGCCATTCGGCAACCGCGTGGCGGATTTCTTTACGCTTTATCATGGCATCTTTTGGCTGCATTGGGGAATTCAACCCTGGAAACGAGTGCTGGAGCGAATATGCTGAAAGAATTGAGCAATTCTTCATCGCAAACGCGATCGAAGAGGCTAATAGAAAACGTGCTGTTTTCTTAATTGTGGTTGGACCTGCCACTTACGCACTGCTCCAAAACTTGATATCGCCGGAAGCACCTACCTCCAAGACGTTAACAGAACTTATTGGGATACTAAATAGACATTATGATCCGGTGCCATCAGAAATCGTGGAGCGATTCAAGTTCAATAGCCGCGTGCGAATCGGTGGCCGATTACATCGCGGAACTCCGGAAATTGGCGAAATATTGCAATTTTGGAGTCACTCTGGATATGATGCTACGAGACAGAATAGTGTGTGGTATACAGGACGAAGGAATTCAACGGAAATTGCTGTCAGAATCGAACTTAACCCTTGTGTGAGCGTCGGAAATCGCCGTTTCGATGGAAGCAGCAGCAAGGGATGCAGTGGATTTGAAGGTATCTCCGATTTCTGAAGTTCGGAAACTGAAAATTACGGCGCAAAGGCCGCGGAAATACGAAAACACTAAATCGGCATCCACTGCAGATACAGGAAAACATTGTTTTCGTTGTGGAGACCCAAAACATAAGGCATCAGAATGCAGGCATAAAAACACAATATGCCATATCTGCAAGAAACTTTGGCACCTAGCAAAGGTATATGTTTGTCTAAAAATAAATTTAGTTACAAACCAAAAGTAAATCTTTTATCAGAAACAAAGGAAAAGGTGGAACATACACAGTATACTATGTATCACTTATCTGATGTTAAGGAAAGTTACCCTCCACTTAAAATCAAATGTAGAGTGCAGGGACAACCCATAACCTTTAAAATTGATTCTGGTGCTCCATTTTCATTAATGCCTGTAAAAATGTTTGAAAAAATTAGAAGGTTTTGCCCTCCTTTAGAGCAAACAGGAATTAAACTCCAGTCCTTTACTAGCCATCCCATTGTCATACTGGGAGTGACAAATGTAGATGTGGTGTTCCAGTCAAGAACAGAAATTTGCCTTTACTGGTGGTTTCTGAAGGAAACACAAATTTAGCTGGTCGGAACTGGATTGTTCGACTAGGCCTCATGAATGCATTTGACTCAAATATGAATCACAGTTTACATAATGTAAGTGCTAGTCAACCCACATTAGATGGTCTTCTAAAAAAATTTAGTGAAGTTTTCTCACCAGAATTGGGGTTGGTTAAAGGAGTCAAAGTTCACCTTACATGTAAGAAGGACGCAGTTCCCAAGTTCATTAAAGCCCGTCCTGTTCCATATCCCTACAAAGAGAAAATTGACACAGAAATTGATCGTCTCATTGCAGATAGTATTTTAGAACCTGTAAAAACTTCAGATTGGGCAACTCCAATTGTTCCGGTGCTAAAACAAGATGGAAGAATAAGAATCTGTGGTGATTTTAAGTTGACGGTGAATAAAGCAACAGAGCTGGAACAATATCCCCTTCCAAAGATCGAGGACTTGTTTGCTGAAATGTCAGGTAGTACGGCATTCACAAAGTTAGATCTTCGGGATGCGTATTGCCAACTAGAATTGGATGAAGAGTCGAGACGCCTGGTGGTGATAAATACTCACAGGGGTCTTCTCAGTTACACTCGACTTGCTTTTGGCATTGCCTCTGCTCCTGCGATTTTCCAAAGAGAAATAGAGAAGATTTTACAAGGCACTAAAGGAGCTTCTATATACTTAGATGATTTGCTGGTAACTGGTAAAGATAAAGAGGAGCACTTGCAAAATTTAGAGGAAGTTTTCAGCCGTCTACAAGCAGCAGGTATAAGATTACACCCTGAGAAATGCGAATTCCTGAAATCATCTGTGGAATACCTTGGGCATCGCATAGACAAACATGGACTGCACCCAGTTGAATCGAAGGTGAGAGCAATTGCAGAGGCACCTGAGCCAACAAATGTTGATGAACTGCGCTCGTTCATTGGTTTAATAACATATTATGCCAAGTTTTTACCGAATATGTCTACCTTGTTAGCACCATTATACAAGTTGTTAGAAAGTAAGCAGCCATGGAAATGGGAATTACCCCAGAAAGAAGCTTTTAAAAAAGCTAAAGATGTTTTGCAGGACTCTTCCTTACTTGTGCATTTTGAGCAAGACAAAGAAGTCATTCTGGCTTGTGATGCAAGTCCTTATGGTCTTGGTGCAGTACTTTCACACAAAACATCAGATGGCGACCGTCCAATTGCGTTTGCTTCTCGCTCCCTTACAAAAGCGGAGAAGAATTACAGTTACATCGAAAAAGAGACTTTAGCCTTAGTTTTTGGAGTGACTCGATTCAGGAACTACCTGTTAGGACGCAAATTTACTTTAGTCACTGACCATCGCCCATTAGTAACCTTATTGTTTGAAGATAAGCCAGTACCATCAGTTGCTGCAGCTCGCATACAACGATGGGCCTTAACTTTTATCTGCATATATGTATAAGATTGAGTATCGTAAAGGGAAGTTGCATGGAAATGCTGATGCTTGCAGTAGACTTCCGCTAAAATCTGAGTCTGTAGATCCTCCAGTGCCAGTCGAGTCAGTCTTACTCATCAGAGAGTTGAACGATAGCCCACTGACAGCACACCTAATTGAAAGGGAGATAGACAAGTGTCCTGCACTGAGTCGTCTGACGTCACATATTCAGAATGGATGGCCGAAGAAAGTGTTAGAAAATTTACAAGCCTTTTGGCACATCCGGAATGAACTATCAGTGGAAGAAAATATCATTATTAGAGGTTCCCGGGTGTTTGTCCCAGGAAAATTTCGTGAATTCGTTTTAGATGAACTTCACAGTGCTCATCAAGGGATTAATGCAATAAAATCTTTAGCCCGCTCACATGTTTGGTGGACTGATATTGATCAGGACTTAGAAACAAAGGTTCGCAGCTGTGTTGACTGCCAAGAAAATGCTACAGCTCCCCCTTCTACACGAAGCTCTTGGCTTGCACCTGAGAAACCTTGGGAGAGAATTCATATTGACCATGCAGGTCCTGTGGAAGGTCATTGGCTATTGATTGTAGTCGATGCTAAAACAAAGTGGCTGGAAGTGATCTCTGTTCCTAATGCGACAGCAGCTTCAACAATACTGACTCAGCGCAATCTTTTTGCACGCTTTGGTTTACCACAGAGTTTAGTATGTGACAATGGTCCTGGATATCGTAGTGATGAATTCGCTGATTTCTTACGTCTAAATGGCATTACGCCGATAAAAACGGCACCCTACCATCCAAACTCAAATGGATTAGCTGAAAGAGCGGTGCGCACTGTGAAAGCTGCAATGCGGAAAAACAAGGAAGGAAGCTTTGCGGAGAGGCTGGCTAGATTCCTGCTGAATTTCAGGAATACGCCATCAGCATCAACAGGTATATCCCCTGATATGGCTATGTTTGGACGCCCTCTTTGCACCCGCTTAGATCTGATTCGAGATTCAAGTAGCCCAGCTCCTGCAAAACCAGAAACCAGTGCAAGGAAATTTACAGAAGGCACTCCGGTTTGGGTGCGCTCTTTTAGCCGGGGCCCACAATGGGTGGCTGGAACTGTTATTTCCCCAGTGGGAAATGTGATGTGCAAAGTGAAAACCAGTGGGGGAGATTGGTCTCGGCACATTGAACAACTTTGCCACAGACTTGAAGGTGCTAGTGACGTTCCTCTCGTTCCACTGCTGCCAGCTCCAACTGTTCTTCAGCCCGAATGCTTAGTGGACTTAACGCCAGCTGATGTTCTAAGTGGAGAATCACCAACTGTGGAAGTTCCAAACATCCCGGTACCCCCCCTTCTGTCTCCACAGGTAAGTGTTCTAAACAGGGAGAACAGTTCGCAAGCAGACCCTCCTGCACTCTCGCCACAAGCGATTAGGCAGGACCCAGGAACCCCAAAGCTCAGACGTTCAAATCGCCCAAGGAGGAAACCTGATCGTCTGTGATTATAGACATTAGAACTCTTTTGCATTGCTGATTATGGACATTAGAACTCTTTTGCATTGCTGTTGATTTTGAACTGTTCACTGTTAAAGAACTTTTAAATATTTGCTCTTAGCTTTCTTTAAGAAGGAAGAGAATGTTATAATCGAGATTAGTTGTATTGTATCTTGCTAGGTGGCACCACATGTGCATGTAAATGTTTCCCGGTCGCAATCGGACCTCAGTCTGATGCTAGCCGTGATGTATGAAGGTTGGATCTTGGATCCACTAATAAACATAGTAATCTTTTCACATCCAGTGTAATTCTTCGCTTAACTACAAACTACGAGTCAACAAATGTTTCACTCTTGAAGTTTAATTAGTCTAAGTCTGTTCTGAAATCTAGTTTTTATGAAGACTTGTTTGCAATTGCTTAGATTGTGTTATAAATTTATAATGACTGAGAAAAATAATGGTTGTACAGCATATTTATATTTAGAAAAGTTTATTTTGCAGAAAGGAACAAGTATAGGACTAATAGAAAATAATTTTATATAAATAAAGTACTTGTATTTGATACAAATGTAAAAAAAAAAAAAAAAAAAAAAAAAAAAAAAAAAGATGTGTTTAGCGAAGAAAATAAAAGCAGGATAGCATCACCAGAAACTGTAATTTATTTCATTTAATATGGATTCATTATTTAAAAGTTGTAAAAACAGCAATTCATTTTATTTGATATTTAATATTTGAATCCTTTAATTTTGAAACCTTAAAATTGGCAGAAAAAAAAGTGCAAAAAATGAGCAAGTAAATACAGCAATCACTTTTGAGGGCTTTTATCTGCAAGCATTTCTATAATAAAAAAGAGATGGACAGTAGACTGAAAAGAATAACAATAAATGTATGCACCTACTTGAAACTAAGAGTTTTATCCTTTACGTCTAACTCATAGATTTTAACTTCTCTCAGGTTTATTAAAATATTCAATTCTTCAGGAGTATCCCACCATGTAATCAAAGGTCTGACACTGAATGAAAAAAATAAAAAGCTTTAGTTAGTAACGTAAGAATACATACACAAATGAATTTTTATTGATTGATATCAATAACTAAATACATACAAAATAAGCTCCATTTAATATAAAATTAAGAAGTGTAAAATAAAATAAAAAAACCTTTCATGCAAAAACTTAAATTGTTGATAGTGGTCAAATTTATGACTTTCTGCAAAAAGAAAGAGAAGAACTTCCAGAGAATAAAATATACTTCACTAGTACTTCTCAGAATTGATTCCAATTTATTTAAACACAACTAGGATAATCTAATTTTGGACTCTTTGTACAATAATACTAAATTCCTATAATAATAATTTATATATTTTTTAAAATAAAAAAAATTACAATGGTTACTCATAACAAATACATTAATTTTCATTATTAATTATGATTATTATAAAATGTTAAACAACTGTTACATTTACTTATTAACATTTTATTTTGCATTGTAAAACAATGAACTGTCCTTGTTCCTGCCCTTTAACAAAAAAAAAATTCTAGTCCCTTCATTTTGTTATCAAACAAACTTGAAATATCAAGATTCAACTGTATACATTACTGCACTGTCTTTCAAAATAGGCGCTACAAAATTCTTGTAATCTACAAAGATTGAGTGGCATTTTAAGAAATCATAACATATCACTTACTAAGAATCAAAGCAGTGTTATTTCAAAAGAAACTAACCAAAGAAAAATTCTAAATATTGCTATGACTATTAAGACAATATGTGTACCAAATTTGTTTTATAATGTAAAACTTGGGAAGAATGGAGATTAACCTTCATCACTACTGCACATGACAGGATTCATTATGTGGTCAATTTTTGAATTTATTTCAAAATTATTTTTTTGAAATCAAATCATTATCATTTTCAACAAGTAAGTGATATTATTTAGTTATTTATTATAAAATAAATAACTAAAATGCCCCTCTTTTTTATTCCCTTATAAACAGCCAAAAGGAAAAAAAAAAGTTTGCTGTTTTTCGAATAAATTACAATGTTTTTTCTCTGATAAAAGATTGGCGCAGCTTGTCTCCAATGGGACTTTGCGCCATAAACCCTATACAACCAACCAACCTGATAAAAGAATTTTTAAAGCAGTTGCCTGTGGCAACCCTGGATATATAATGGACATAAATTTTGGAACATTTTAAGTTTATTGACACAAGGAAATAAAACTGGAAGAAGACAATAAGAATGTAATTTTTTACCTATTTTTAGGTGGCTCTGAAGAAGGTAGAATCTTTTTAATCTGGTCCAGCTTTGGAAGTATATTTTGTAAATCATCTTGCTTTACATTAGAGGTTGAAGATTTTGTAAAATTACATTTCTTCAAAATAGTCTCTTCATCATCAGAATCTTCAGGGCCTGATGTTTTTGATAATGGAGATAAGTTATACTCTTTGGCATACATTTCTGCCAATGATAAATAAAAATTAGTAGTAATCTCTTTATCTTCAGGATCCATATCTTCTTCATCAAGTGATGATGATTTATTTCCATTTAAATCTAATGAAGAATTATGAATTTGTGGTAATGAGTCATCATGGGTTACTTCAGTTGACAGATCCTCTGGAACACCAAATCCTGCTTCCAACAATTTTTCAGACAACTTCTTATCATTATCCCATAAATCTACAACATATCGATTGCCACAAGAATAGCTGCTAGTTTTACTATAGGCCTATAAATACATAGTGATGTAAAAAAAAAATTAATGTATAAGAAAATATAAGCATTACTGAAACAATTTTGATAAAAAGTCAAGAGACAAAGAATATAGCTTAGTCCAAGTCTTGACAAATCATGGTCATCAGGTCACCATAGCATCTAAAAAAATAATGATGGTGACTTAATATTTTAGCAATATATACAACAATTTATGGAATAGATGCCATACTGATGATACTGAACCTAATATCTAATAAACATGGAAAATATTATAAATGTCGTAGGTGAAATAATGAGCTAATCTGAAAATTTGTAAACACAACAGTGACCTTTTGTTTGCAATGAGGCTGGAATGATTTATTAAAACATAAATTAAAACTTTCATTGTAATTTAACTGCAGTTTTAAAATGTTTACAAAATTTTAAATTTATTGTATATTTTTGATCTAATATAGAAGACATTAGTTGCCATTTTCTAATCACCCAAAGCATAGACCACTAACTTTTTTCATTGTAGCACCTTAATGTAATTTTTATTATTAAAGTGTTGGTATCTACTGAAAATGTAAAATAATCTAAATTTAAAACTGGTCCTGAACTTTTGGACCTGGTTCTTAGATTTCCGTAAATTTGTCAAGTCCTGTCTTAGTCCATAAATATAATATAAAGATATTTTTAGAGAAATTTTTTTTATATATCTGCATATCCTATAAAATACCCGAGATTTAAAATGAAATAATTTATTTGTATACTTTTCATTAAAATCTTATTATAATTATTATAGTGCATTTGGTGATAAAAATTATGTTATATATCAACAGACATTAAATTACATTACATATTAATAGTCATAAACATGTTATATACAGGGTTAGAAATTAGCGCAGATTAGTCGTCAAATGCAACTAAACTATTGCATTGCAGAACCACAAAAGTATGCCTAGTCGTCAAATTTGACGTCTAGCTTTCTTTCACTTTAATTTTTGTTTAACAAACACCAGGGTGGTCACAAATATCTTATGTTAAAATTCCATGATTTTTCCATGATATTTCCAGGTTAACCTTAAATTTCCTGGTTAGCGTTAAAATAATGAAATTTCCATAGGTTATTTTCTTTGACAACACTGCTCTGATATATACTGTCATTATTTATTTTTAAGAAATCAAAGATATTTAAACAGCGATTATTTAATTTTTTTTTTCATTTTTCTTCAAGAAATTCTGAATTTATTTAATGTTAAAGTGCTTTTATTATAACCAATAAAAATACCTTAGTATTGTGCATATGTAGTACTTACTTTCTATTAATATAAATAACATAACACATAAAGAATAAGCATACATATGTGTTATGATTTAAAATTCTCAGTATTCATTAATTCATATATTCAAATTTCTTAAATTTAATTTATTCATTTATTTTAATAAATTCATAAAATTTTTCTTATTTAATAATATTTCATCAATTAATAATTTTAAATCAAACATTCTTTTTATTTTATAACGTTTGTGCTAATTTAATTTCAAATCTCAAATTTAATCCTTATCACTTATTTTTTATAATATTAAATAATTTCTTATTAAATTTAAACAGTCAAAAATTAAAGCACATTTACTTCAATTTTTTATTATCATAATTAGTATTTTGTTACTTCAATTCATCTCAGTAAGTTGTGTGTTATTTGTTTTGTCATCCTAGGATTTCTCATTTCAGATTCACGATCGTTGAGATATTTTCAAAGTCCAAGAATTACTTTTTCAAAATTCTTTAACTTAAATATTTTTACTTCCAATTCATGATAGATGGAAAGAACTTTTTATTTTAGTACGTTTCCTAAAATTTTATTTGTTTTCATCCATAAGTTTCTGACTTATGGATTTTTCATTATTTTCGTAAGTTTTATTTTGAAGTGGTACATTTTCGCTACGTGCGGCCATTGACAGAGTTTCTGATGTCTTCATGTAAACAACAACCTTTTTTCCCGCGTATTTTGCGCAAGGTCGTTTTAGCAGCACTCCAAGGTCGTGACCGAATGTTCGAAATACTATTTTAATGCTGTTGCCAGGGGTGGACGCGTCAGTGATACCTTTAACTGTAACTTTCTCTACGAGTTTTTGGGCTTGATCAGTGACATTCAGACGGTTCGGAATTTTTCATTGGTTATTCCGTAACTGCCGTAGAGTTTTACCTGAGTGGGAAACTGTAAAGACTCAATCAGTTCCTGAAAAAATCTCATAGATGTAACGTGTAGTGGATTTTGCTCTTCGGAGCCTAAGCCATTTTGGCTTGCGGCGAGTGTAGTGAACGTTATACTTCAATCTATTTCTCTTTTTAAATGACTATTCTTCTTCATTAAATTCAATATACTAACAAGATGATTACCACATGTGCTGCCATATTTAATTATTCCAGGAGAAGGTATTTATTCAAATTTACCACAAGTTTAATTGATGGTTTCAAGATATATACGGTACTTCCCTAATGTGCTTTGGATGTTCGTTCCTCAGAGTTGGGTGATCTTACATCAGGATTACTTTTTTTTTCTTATTTCAAGATAAGCGTTACTCACATCCTTTTGTGTGATATTTATTAAATAAGTTTTAGGGCTTCAAGATTTTATGTTGCTCTTCTTCATCTTGTAATATCTTCAGTATTCGATAGTTTTCTAACGGACGTTTTCTTCTTCATAATAATGTCTATAACATCGGCAATTTAGGATATCAACATCCTGTTGAAACCTCTTTAAAGAACTGCTGATATGATTTTATCGTCATCACCGTTATTCACATTCTGGTGTTTCTTCAGTGAGCTGTATTTGGACTTTAAACTTCCATAAATATATATCTTAAACTTAATGAACTGTAGAAATAATGTTTCAAGATCATCATTATGCCTAATGAACTATTAATAACGTCTTATTATCTCAGGTGGTCCACTGAACTAAAGTAGAAAAAATTTAATATAACTTTATAATTTTCCTCATTACAATATATAATTTGATATAAAGAGTAATTATTTTAAAGATAATAATGTGCCATCCATGATATTTAAATTCACGTTTATGTATGAATAAATTAAAAAGGTGATTAATATAGATATCTCATCTTAAAAGTTTTAAAAGAGGAATATATATTGATTGTAAAAAGTGTATTATAGAAAATTCAAGTGAAAATTTTTATTTTGTTTACGTGAGTGCATTTCTGTGAATAAACAAGAAATTTCACTTTGATCTGGTGAGTTTGTCTTTTTTTTTTTCTTTTAATGCTATTCAGCTCTTATTGAGATAATCGAATAAGTTCTATTTCATATATTATAAAGGTATATTTTAACTTAAGGATTAACTTTAATATTTCTCAGATGTATTTAACGTAATTTTAAACATATCTTTTATGGCTTCGCATTGTGTACTACCACTTACGCTCGCGCCTATAATGGTGTTTGGGGGGAGTGTTGAATATATGTTTTGTCTAAATTATTTTAGGTTTTCGGAATCACTCCGGTGCAAGTCGCTGGTGATTCACCCTTTTATTAATTTTTCTTTTTATATTCATCACAATCCCCAGATATCATTATAATATGTAATTGAATGAGTCCATATTACAAGAAATTTAATAAGTTTAATTTTAATATTAAAATTTTCCAAAAAACAAAAAAGTAACAATATAATAAATTATAACACCTTGTAATGATATATTTCTTTTAAATGCTAAAAGGTGTAAATTAACAACGTAATACAAATTAAAATAACTTTTATTAGGTTGTTTGTCATGTTTCAATTCACTCCGAGTCATTTTCAAAAACAAATGAGAATATTCCATAATTGCACGGGCTTTGAAGCAACCAAGTACAAATAAAAGATAACGTGTGTAATTTTTAAAAAAGTGCATGAAAATTAAATGATAGCATTTTGAATAACTTCAAAGCCTGTGCAATTATGGAATATTCTCATTTGTTTTTGAAAATAACCCGGAGTGAGTCGAAACATGTCAAACAACCTAATAAAAGTTATTTTAATTTGTATTATGTTGTTAATTTACACCTTTTAGCATTTAAAAGAAATATACAAAAAAGTAACTGTTAAAAAAAGTACCAAAAATCAAAGTTTTTTTAATTTTTTAAAAATATTTATTCTTTTATTGCTTTTATTTCCTCCATTAGTATTTCAATTTCTTTATTTGCTTTTACATTCAGATTTATACTTTCAATTTTGTTATTAATTTCTGTAGTTGCCAACTTTATTATTTTCTTTTTAGCTTCGAAAGCATCTTTTTCTAAGAAATCTTTTTATTTTATTTTCTTTTACAGCATCAGCTAGAGCTTTGAATATGCATTTTTATAACTTTGCGTGAGTTCTAAGGAATCTCATAATTATTAACATTGCTTATGGATGACTTTATATTGTCATGGACAACTCTTTGTTCAATCAGGGTATCCACTTTAAGATTGTCAATGAGACATTCTGAATTAATTGAAAAATCTCTTTCTACATTGGCATTTCCATGAGATAATACCATGACTTATTTCATGACCATATTTATACCCTAACAATCACCAAACTTATTTAATATATCTCTTCACAAGATGTCAATTCTGGAATCTTGGTGTTTATAAGCTTTCAGTTTTTCTTTGATGTCAATGTCAAAGCATACCTTTAAATATTCTCTTTCAGCATTGTCGACTTCATTATCACTGATAATTCTGCTGTTTAATAACATTGACAAAAGATTTTTTATGTGGTTTTTGTTGAGTTTCATTTCTGACTACACCTTTGTCAAAACAAGTTAATGCTTATGCTAGAAGATAAATAAGGGGGGATCTTTGCAATAACGTTAAGCATAATGCTTTAGACAAGATACAGAATTTTTGTGGAATTGTAAAATCTTATAAGAAATTTTCGGTTTGTTTCTTTTAGGTAGCTTTCAATACAAAAAAGTATAAAGCTACCTATTGCAGCCGTTCGGAGGAAAGCAATTCCGGAAAATTTTGGTATATTTTCACCGATCATGACCCCCCAGACCCCATAATCACCCTCCGTTCAAATGTTGATATATATACTATATATATGACCTATGTCATACGATAACACTCGTATTTATAAATCAATTTGGATGAAACTAATTGTGTGTATTAAGCTCACCAATGTCTAGACTGAGTTCGTTGGCCAGCTTAGTCCGCCAACTTGTTTCAAAATGGCGGCCACCTGAAAAATTTAAAACTAAAATAAATAGACAATAAAGTTAAAAGTTCAAATTTATTTTTTGCTTAAGTGTTAGGCCTTGATACAAGGATTCCGGAGCATTTTTTGTTTTACCTCTATCTTAAAAAATGGCTGAGATAGAGCAGTTTGAAATTCTAGGGTGGCTGACATTTTGAAACAAGACAGCACATTACAAAAAACCAACGATTAATTTATGAGTTTTAAGTGAACGCGATTTCTCGCAAATTATTATCTGTCATTGTTGTAATCATTTTCCCAATCATATGCATAAAACTATATATACATATCCGTTAGCGCCAAATTCTCGCTAAACTTGGCGATCAAAAATAAGTTTTCATAAATGAAGCCAACTTGGCTATAGTTTAATAATTTGGCAAATTTCTTATTCAACTTCAGTATTAACGAATCTTCTGTATCGGGTTCTTTGCAGTTTAACTTGCTGTTTCAAGTAATATTAGCTAAAATTTTAAAACGAAGATATAGAAAAGCTACTTTTTCCTCCCGGTACAGGCTGGAAGGACTTTTTTTAAAAGCACTCCATGTGCGATAACCTAAGTCAATTGTAGACGCTGATTTCAAGTTTTTATTATTAGACAAACCTATTTTAAGAATACAACCATCAATAAGTATGCTCTCTTTAACAAATTTTGACATTATATTTCTAACTATGGATGTTAGAGAAGTATAAAGAAAAGGTGCCATTGGCACATCTATTTGATACTCTTTCAAAAAAAGTTCGACTTCCTTTGGGAGAGATTTGAAAAAAGCCAATTTGGCTTCTAAAAGTTCATCTTCCACAAAATTTGAAACAGTTTTGAAGCTAGCACAGGCTGGTTCCTTTTCGTCTTTTCTTGCACACTGAATGAATTTTCTAATATGTGACAAATTATCAATAGCACATTGACACACATGGCTAACTATTCTGCAGCCACCTAATTGAACAAAATTTTTTAGCATATAGATCTAAATCTGTATATTCAGAATATAAAACTAGAGGAGCTGGTACATCTTTAAACAAATTGTAGGGGCTATGGAAAAGACTGATTAATGACCAATTGGTCACTTGAATACCTTTCATAAAGGCTCCATACAAAATATGTAAATCACAGGTATCAATGTTCAGTAAAACTGGGTACCAATCTTTGGCACACTCTAGTTCAGCTTTTAAAGCTTTGTATAACTTTAAATTAACATTAGGTCCATCCATTGAAATCTGAACTACAGTTTTCAAGTTTAAAGAAGATAAAGCAGTTTTAAAGCTGTCTTGAATTTTATCAGATGTTGAATTACCTAAAAAAGTTGAAGTTACGTAACGTGCAGATATACTTGTTTTCATCAAAACACCAAAATCTTACATTTACATCCATTTGAGTTTTCTGTTATATTTTATTTAAAGATTCATCAAATCATACTGTTACGTATTTACATTTTGATAATTTATCCAACAGTTCATTTTGAAAATATGGTGAGATTCCATATAGTACATAAATATGTAATTTTACTCTTTCTCAATTTCATTTTCTATGCTATTTTGCTATCTAGAAAAAGTGTTTGAAATAGTGAAACATCCCTTTCTGACATCTCCATTGATTTATGTGTCACTACTGAATGAATGCACCATAATATTTCAGCTTTTAACACACTTTCATTAAAAAATAGAGACTTTAAGCCACGAGACTTGGAAACTGTTAATTGAGTTATGTTTTCTGCAACTGAAACTGTTTCTGAAATGAGAGTATTCAGTATTATCAATGTCCTCAGTTGATGAATAAGAAATGGAAGGTACAGATGTTTTAGATGACTTTGAACACAATGAACCTGCAATAGATGATGGAAAGGAATTGGATGAAACCCCAACACTCAATGATTTAGACGAATCTAACCTACTAATTATGTTTCTCCTCTACTCAAACTTCACAAACCTATTGCCAATGAAATATGATCTGTCTAACCCCACCTTTGAAGAGCTGTGAAGTGCTGGTACGATGGAGAAAAAGTTTTTCTTTTTTCTCCTTTAAGATTGTAGTTGAACTTACACCTATCATTACAGGAGACAGATGAAATTGCTCACTTTAAATAAGCAATATGCAAAAACATTTCAGAATTCCCCAATGTTATATATACTGAATAGCCCTTTCTGTTTCCTGAAATGATGACACATAACACATTTCACAGTAAACGGGAATTAAAATTTGTTTGGACGAATTTCCAGGATTGAGTTGAATTTCCATGATTTTTCCATGATATTTCCAGGTGAACAAAATTCCCTGATATTTCCATGTTTTCCAGGTCTGTGACCACCCTGAAACACTCTCATTCATACTTTAGCATAAGTTTTTCCTCCCACTGCATTTACTTCATTCAAGAGCACATCTTTTCGACAAAAAATCAGACAGTGGCATGTGTCTTAGATTCCCTTGCACCTGTCAATCACCTCTAAATTGACTTCACTTTAACCAATGACTGATAAAACTGACCTTAGATATTACATCCTTAGGATTGTTTTTAAAAAACTAGTTCTTATTCCTGGTTGTATCTAAAAGTTTAAATTTTCTTTCTATGGACATGATTGCTTGATAATCTATTTTGTATGCATATTAGCTTTATAAAAAGAATAAGTTATATTTTTCTAAAAACTAAGTATTGTAGTTTAATTAGGTTTTACACTTTTATAGAAAGCTAGTTTTTGTTTTAGTGATTAACACAAAGTGTTTAATATGTACAGCCCCCCCCCCCCCACTTGCCCTTAACACATAAAAATAGAAACAATATTATTGTTAACATGGTTGTGAAAAGAAATGAGAAAATATGATATAACATAAAATTGCAACCATGAAATGCCTTTTGGCAAGTAGAAAAAAATTATAGGCATCATTTGACGTATATAAACTGTCATAATAATATCTGTCATGTGGACTAAATGCGATAGTAAAAAAACAAAAATTTCATAACTAAACATGTTATTAGAGACCTTCAAAATGTTAAAATATGCCAATACTTCCATAATCGGGTTATTATCATGATTCAATACGTTCCTCAGACTCATATGATGTTATAATCACTTGCTGACGTCATATCTACTTGCTTTCTCTATTACTCATATTGATACTTTCTTTGTATTATTTTCAAACATTTGAAAAAGTCCGTTAAACTTCCAATATGAAGTCAGATTAATTTTCTTTTTAATTCTCTAACGAAGTCATATTAAGCTGCTTTCTGTATTTACACATACTCATACTCCTTGTATCATTGAGAAATACTTGAAAATTTCCGTTTTATTACCAATATGACGTCATATTAATCTTTTTTTTCAGTTGGTGAAACTTTTTATTTCATTTTTCACGCGGAAATCTTCCAATAGAAAATTATTGTAGAAAGAATTTTATTGTGGATTTTTAAGATTTTTGGTTTTCTATCTCGCTATATTTAAATAATACGATTTTTTCAAATTTTATGATTTTGAGCTTCATAGTAGGTATTCAACTATAAGTATACAAAATTTCATGCCTGTAAGTTATATAGTTTCTGAGAAACGGCTCAGTGACGGACAGACAACGTAGCGGGACAAATAGGGTTTCGTGAGATGAATGAAACTCTAAAAAATAAAAAAGTACATTGCCATTATGGAAACAAAAGGAAATAACAGTAAACAGATAAAAATTTCTTCATGGTAAATCACAATAAAAACACTCACCTAAAATGAAGTAAAACTACATCACTGTAAACCCTTTATAACTTACACCAAGTTATGTGCCAAAATAATATTTTTTATTTTATTTTTATTTTATAATTTTAAATTAATCTCATATTGATTTAAATTAAGATACTTTTGAAGATGCAAGACATTAATAATTCATCAAATTTCATTTTCCTAAATGCTTATATTATTTATTGATAGAATATTTCATATTTTTCTTTATTTAAATTAATTAATTTAATTTTAAAAAGGCGCATATAAAGATAAACATTATTTTATATACAAAAACATGTAGTTATAAAGACAATATATATATATTTTTTAGTAATATTCATTTCTTTATTGCAATGACTATATGAAAAAAAAATTAAGTATCCTCTGCACATTTTCCTGAAAAAAAATTAATCTTTATATTAAAATTACCTTTGCTATGATTTTTCACAAATTATAATTCAGAACATTTTTTACAATACATATGCCAATTCTTGTTTCCGATGATTGTACCATTAATTTTGTTGAAAAAAGGTTTAAAAAGTCATTAATGTCACACATAATGTATTACTATTTTAAATAACATTTCAATGGTAAATATTAAGATGATTATCAATAAATTTTGTAAGAAGAAATTTCACATATAAGAATTTCTAAAAAATGAGAAAACAAGTTCTCTAAATGTTCAAGATGTATTCAATGTGCCGAACAAAGATGATAATAAAATTTTCACTTGAAATTTATGATCTCCAGAAACTGAGCAACATGTGGAGGTTTCTCATAAAGAAATATGTAAAAATGTGAATTATTTATCACACCAACTGACGATACTTGCACCCTTTTAAGTTAAAATTTTAAAATCAGATTTCATCTTAATAGTAGATTTTTCATGAAAACATTCAGTACAGATCTCTATTTTCTGATTATCATTGGTAAAACGGCACAAGATGATTCACTGTATACTGGAAACAACAATACTCTGTCTCAAAGTAGTAGTATTCAGATGACAATAAAGGCTTTATAGAAGATCCTGAATTCTTTAATCGTTGTTAAATTAATGAACAATAAACATATTACTAGCTGTTGCAAAAACCAAAAAAATTAAATTAATCACTCATATTTTACCTTCAGTTGTAATGTTTTCATGTCATATGCTTCATCCCGAGTCAGAAACATCAAAGTACTTATGGCAGATTCAGTCCAACCCCCATGCGAAGCTTTGATACCAGCAAGTTCACATTCTATTGCTTGAAAAGGCAAAAGAAGGAATTCAGCAGAAATAGAAAAAAGGTCTCTTTTGGCAACAGTTCCAGTGTCTCCAAAATCAATATAAAATACACTAAGTTTATCATCAGGTAAGAGGTCTGTTACTATTGCACGATAATACCTATAAAAATTATTAAATGCTTAATGATTTTAACAGTATAATAATCATTATTTATTCAAAAGAATGATATTACATATGATTTTTTCTAATGAACTTTTAAAATACACGTACATTAATTATGTCATTTAAATACATTACTGTAAAACATTTTAACCCTTCAGTTACCATATAGGATATACGAGAGCAATTTTCATTTTTACAATTATTTTTGGTTATTTAGCCTTAAAATAAAACAAATATGTACAATTTTAATGAGGGAAGGGTACATACATATATGTGTGTGTGCACCTTTATTTGGTTGTAATAAGGGTAATTGGTTGTAATTGAGCACTGGAGCAATAATTCTTTGACAATTTTCATACACAAGACTTCCAAAACTATTATACAAATGATAATTGATGAAAAATATCAATACTCACCTTTTATACATTGTGGTAAACACAAAGCTTAAGCAACCTACATCAGAGTGTCATATCAACACCTCATTAGTTCTCCGAACAAACCAAAAGAATTTGCATGTGGCAATTTTTAAAAGTATTATTAAGTAAAAAAGAAACACAGTCTGGAAGGTGCATTAGGAACTGCAGAGTTAAACAATTGTTTTTAAACCACACTTTTCTGTAGCAGAAAATATAAGACTTCAAGATATACAGATTTTTTTAAATCTAGTTTGCAAATTATTTTCAAAGCAACACATATTATTATTTCATTTATTTTTGTTAAAGACATCTAAAATATTTTTACTCAATTTTTGCAAATAAGAGAAGCCTAATTTTTTTTTTTTTTTTTTTTTTTTTTTTTTTTTTTTTTGGGGTAAGCATAATTTTCAAACTAAAAAGAAAAAAAAGAAAAAATCTAAATAATTTTATTCATTCTATAATTTTAAATGTGAAAAAAAAAAAAAAAAAAAAAAAAAAAACGTACTTTAGACATTGAAAGAGGTGAAATATGGATAACATTTTATTTGATTTCAACCTTAGTGAAATGATGCTGCTGATCTAAAGTAGAATCTTTAAATCTCGGATTAAATTTAGTTTGGAAAAGAGATTGAGATTGGATTACAGAGTTGATTTCATGACTAATTATTTACTGTTATCACATATAAACCAATTGGGCAGAAAATGAAAAAGATAAAAAAAATAAGGTATTTTAAAGATTTTTAAACTTTGTGCATTGCAGGGACAGAGGAGAAAAGCAAAAATTTTAGGCAGGAGGTGAGAATTTGGGCGATTATTATTTAAGGTTAGTATTAGTTACTTTCTTTAGTCAAACAAAATAATAAATAGTAGGAAGAAAACTTTCAAAAATTAAAGAGTTTTAAAGTTTTTAAACTTTCTGTACTGGAACTTCTGTATAGAGGTAAGTGAAAATGATGGGAGTGGGATAGATTCTCACTCGTGTTATAGATAAGGCTGTAACAAGCAAAATGTTTCAGATAAATAAATGTGTATGAAAAGTATCAAATTCTAATAAACACCTAAAAATTATCTTGTAAATCAAGTACAAATGGCCAGAAAAACACAAAGGCAATATACAAATGTACTGTTATTTATAGACAATGCAACATGTCACCTACACACTATTTTTAAAATTGCAAAAAATTTCTGAAAATATGATGAATTATAACTTTAAAACGAAGGCAGTCACACAAATCAAAAATTCATTACTGAAAACTTTGCATTGCATCTGACAGACTCCTACAAAAGTGACCACATCTGGAAATATGACTGAACTGTTACCATTGTAAATCAGTTATCATATATCAGTTAAACATAAATCTTTCACATAACAATATAATTCTATATTTCATTACATATATGTGAATAAATGCAGACTTATTTGTAGCTAAAAAAAAAAAAAAAATGCATGACATGAAAAAACATTTTCTTTGAATTACATTCTTAAGAAAAGTTATATCTGCTAAGACAGATCATTGCCTGTTAAGTAATTTTTAAGAAGAAAAATAAAACGGGCTTCAAATGATCATCTCATAACTTATTATATTGATATTCATTTATTGCATTCCAATTGGCATATTTTAATGAGAGTGGTTTGGCACAACAAACAATTTTGTGGCAACTCATTATTGTTATTTACATTAAATCCTATTGATGATCATATTAAAATCTATGATGGTGTCATTTTCTGTGGAATTTTCTGCTCTGTGCATTCCTGCCCAATTTTTGTAATTCTGGTTGTACTTTGCGAACATATATCACAACATTTTAAGAAAGTCAGGAAATTTTCAAACTTTTTCAAATTTATATCCTTGTGCCTATTATGAGTTTTTGATATAGAGACTCGGGAGTCAGGGGGGAATTAAGAGACATACTCTGCTTTACAAAACAACACTTAGATCAGATAATTAGTCTCTAAAACGTGATCTTGTTTATAGACATGTGTCCAATCGAATCTAATCTAAAATTGCGAGTTCACTTTGTAGGCATTGTCACGTTGCAAACATGCCACTTTTAACTATTTTACGATGTTATCGTACCCACGTGCACATTTCCCATTTTTGAACATTTAATCCTAATAATTCTAATTGTTTCTCTGTCATATTAATTTAAATCATCGTTCTCATTATTCACCATTTAAAATTTCCTTTAATTTGACATCTCATTTAGCATTCTACGATAATTACTTCGTATTTGACCTCCCCATCGTAAGTTCCTAATTATTATCTAGTTTAATTTCGCTTCATCGCGCCGCCGGTAGCTCGCCATTGAAGAATGATCGAGAAAGATCGTCTTCCTTCCCGGCATATCGCTTGGCGCGCGCTGCAGTCAGCGCCGGCCAGCTGAACCGGTAATTCGCCCTTTGGCGCTCACACGGGCTCCCGTTTTGGCGTTCGTACTCCTGTCAAACGAGTTTTTCGCCGCCAATCTCCGACCAGCGCGCGCGTCTTGAATTGAATCCTCAGTTGCGTCTGGTCAGGTACTCGTGTAGGTGCCTTGTTGTTATTCATCTTCTTAGAGCTTTGGGCCGGAAGTCGTCACTAGAGTCCCACCTTTTACTTGAAGAAATACATTAAAAGCTTTTGTTATATTTAATACGTGTGTCGATTTCTCTACTGGTATGGTGTCTCATCGCTTCCCTCACTTGTCTGTCTCACCGGCAGCGCAGAACCTCGCCGAAGTGAACGGTAAGATCCATCCATGCTCCTAATTTGTACCTGCTCATATTTTCACCCTTGAGAATCCTAACAACGAGTAAATTACGTTCCTGGGAGATTGAATGCCTATGAAAATATCTAACAACTTCTGAAGTCATTCAGAGACGCTCATGTGCTTCACGCTAGGCCTCACCAAAAACACGTGCATTCACGCCTCAGAGTATACGATCAAATAACATTATCACACGTGGTGCAAGTGCTCCAGTTCGTATGGCATTCTCTTGGTGAAGAAAATAATAATAATAAGTAATAATAATAATAAAAAAAAAGTGCTTACTAAGAATATAAATATTTTTGAATAATTTTTAACTAACGTCATGCTAGTGAATCGTAACAGAAGATGATTCATTGAAATAAATTATTTATTTGGATCTATAAATCTATATTAATAGAAAATAATTAAATAGCAGTATTACATAGTAATTGTGTGCATATGAAAAATTGCCTGTTCTAACACTACTCTTCAAGTGTATTTTTTTTGCAACAAACTTGCTTTCAAAGTCATTTAAATTCATTCTATTAAGTGCCATTCACTATTAAGTTTTTTTTGCTAAGCAGCTCATGGTCAGCACTGCAAATATTTTTAAGGCATCCACTGCTATCGGGATCTGACCAGCGCAACTCACAAATTCACCAAACTCATTTTTATTAATTGTTTTTCAAAGTAAATTTTCTCAACTATGACGACAACAGATATTAATCATCCTACACTCGAAAAGATGATTAAAGCAAATCTTTTTGTGAAATGTCTGGCACAGTATTTCAAATCCGTTCCGGACACTATCAAATATACATCAGAGGCTAATGCACTCAGCATACCATCCTCTTCAAAAACATTCACAGATCTCGCAAAAGCCCTCACTATCCAAGGTGAAACTCTTATAAATTACTATCAATTTGTTCTGGCAGAACACTTACAAGCTGCAGAAGAGGCAGAAAACTTAAGAAATTTAAACAAACAGTTACTACAACGACTTCGCAGCCCACCACCTAAACCTGAACTAGTGAGTATACACAAAGCCACTCAGGTGGATAACACGAATAATGTTAATGAGACAGAATCTCCAATAGTGCAAGATTGTGCCACACAAACATGCAACGTGGAATGTTCAACACCGATTGGTGCAAAACCACACAGCAAGCCGTCCATGCATAACACCCCTCACCTATCCTTTGACTGCTCAGTAAATTCCTCAAATAGCTCAATTAACCACCATCATACTAAATTAGCTAAGATAATAATTTACCAAGTTGAAGAAAGATTTGGTCTTCCGGACATTCTTCAAGCCATTTCAGACAGTATCAGTGATGTTGTTCCACCCATCAATGTCGTAAAAAAAAACAAGGTCAAGAACAGTAATCGGTTTAACTACATCTTAGAGATTCCTCATGACTTAGCCAAACATCTAATCAGTCACAGACGTATAAAAATTAAAGAACAGTTCTTTGCAGTAAAGCGGTTCATCAGAGTCATCCGGTGTTATAATTGTCAGAATTATAATCACATTGCCAGTTCGTGCACCAAGAACAAAATTTGTGCTTGGTGTAGTGAGTCTCACGAGGCAGAAGAAAAATGCACAAGACCGCCAAAATGCAGAAACTGTGTCGTAAACAACAGAATGCACAACCACAACTTTAATAGTGATCACCCTTCTTTTTCACCAGTTTGTGAATCTCTCAAGTTCTACATCATGAAAGTTAGGCTTCGTCTAAGCAAAAAAAAAAATTCATTACATGAATCCATAAATAATTCTACAATTTGTTAATAAATTTACTAAAGTTAATTTTTTTAACTTCTCAATATAAATGTTGTGTACTTGTTAGAGAGAGTTCGTAGTACCCAATGGAGTGGTGCTGTCATGAATTCCTTTTGTGACATTGTAAACTCTCGTCTAGCATGTAATCATTCCTTATTTCAGCTTCAAATTTAATTTCATGATAAAGTAATTTTTCCCTGTGGATGTCGTTCCTGTGCATACATCTGTGAAATTTTATATCTTAAGGTTTTTATCTAACTTTGTATCATTTATTAAGATTAATAGTATTTTTAGTTATCTAATGCAACAGTGAAATTTCTGACTTTAAAATATTTTACTTAATATCCATGCGTTTAGCATTCATGCAAAAAAAAAAAAAAAAAAAAAACTCAATCACTGAATTTTAATTTTTTTATCTACTGGCTTATTATTGTATCTCTCATTTTACATGTGTTATTAATCAATTCATTGCTCGGTTACTTATTTTATAAATTAAATTTTTGTATTATTAAAATTCATTAATTGTTCATGAGTGCTATGGATCCTTTCATCTGATTGTTTCATGGCCAGGAATAATTTGGTGAAAGTATTGTGTCATACACTACTTGGTTACTAGTGCTAAGTACTGTAGGACAGTTGTTCATCTCCCTCATGCTCAATTATCTTTAAAGTTTGTTATTAAGCTTAATCTCAGTTAATTTCTCTAAATTTACTTTTATCAAATTGACATTTTTATTTTACATTCACGGGTGCTTTGCACTGTTCCCATGATCCTCAATAATTTTATTTTTTCCACCTTAAAACTTTTTAAAAAGCTTTGCAAATTTTTATACTTTTACAGTTTTTTTTTCTCAAGTGTTTCATAGATATATATATATGTATGTATTATTGTATTATGCTTGCAATTTTTATGAAATGTTTTGTTTACAATGGAGACTGTTTATCAAAATAATACTATTTAATATTTGTTAAAAAAAAAAGTCTTTCAAATTAATGCTATTAATTAAAAAAAAAAAAAAAAAGAAAAGAAAAAAAAGGCTTAAAAACATTTTACAACTTTACCTTCTATTTTATGTGATGAAACTGTAGGAATTTTTGTCTCGTGGTAGTTTATCAGTTAACATTTTCTTAAATTTCAACTTTGTTAGATGAAATAAAGTGGAAAAAGTCTGTTTGGTGTTGAAGCAATTGATATTTTGACAGTTCTCAAGTTTTATATGATGTTGCTGCTGTAATGTTAATGAGATAATTTTTTTTAACTTCCTTTTTTTTCATTTGTGGAAACAGTTTCTGAATTTCTAGGTTCATTTTACTTATGCAAATATACAGCATTATTTTTGTTTACTCTTCGCTGTACCATTTTGCTCAATTTAAACAATATCTTTGAAATTTTGCTTACCTTTTGATCCATTTGGGCTACTTCCTAGTCCATTACTGCAACTTTTGCTTGGTGTCCAATCTTGGTGAGTGATTTGGAGGGTTGATTTGTCAGGTAACAGATGACAATTGTCAGTTACACTTACCGTTTGGTTTCATTTCTATAGTTCTTTTTTCAATTTAAAAAGTTAAACTTTTTCATTTTTGAATATTTTTTTTACCTTCATGTTTTTGTCACACAGTCGCCTCTCTCAGGGACTCTTAGTTAATTTTGTTGGTTGTTAATCGCTTGATAGTGTGTATTGTAATTATGTATGTTCTAAACTTATAAAACAGTCAATGTTTATACTTTTTAAATTTCACCCACAATAATATTTAAATCTTTATCTGCTGCTTATTATTCGTAAGGTTTATTCAAGTGTAATTTTTTTTACCGTATTTATAAAGCTGTGTTTTTCAAAAAACCTTAAATTAATTCATTTACTATAAATATGTACACGGTTGAAAATTTTTAATTGTTCAATTTTCTGCTTTTGTTGTCAATTAAGCACTTTTATAATTTCTATTCAACTTAGGAATTATTTTCACAAGTCTAATTAAATTTACCATAATCTCATTGAATTTTTCAAGTAAAAAACAATAAAATAATAATAATAAAACTATTTAAAAAAAAAATAATATTTCCTTAAATGTAATTTTAAATTTAGAAATGTCTCAATCTTTCATGCCATTTTTTAAGTGTATAAATTATATTGCTATAATATCATACTTCATTTTAAAACTAAAATTATATATTATGTATGATTGCTAGCTACTTAACCTTATTGTCAGTTTTGTATTAATATGTTGTATATTTAAAGGTGATATATATATATAATGAAGAAAGACTTCAGTGGTGAATCTTATATGTTGTATTTAAGTGTGATTTCACACATATTTTTCTCCAGTGTTGTGTAACACTTTAAGCCACCACATTCATAAGCTAGTGAAAGAAAAATGCATACTGGCAAATCTTTCAAGCTACTGCTATCATTTAATGTTTTTTTCAGAGCAGTAATTTTATTTAATACAAGTCAATGTTATGACTTCACTGATATGTGAAAATTGTGTAGTTTACTTTGCAATTTCTTTTATAAACAACTCATGTTGACACTGATTGATTTTTACACGACTTATTGTCAAGTCGTCTTGTCAACCCCATGTATCCTCTGGTGACGGCTCGCCCATTCCAAATTTTTAAAATTTTGTAAAATTTTTCTCTCTCATTCAAAATTTATCCCTATTCCAAATTTTTCTCAAACGTTCAAAATTTGTTTTTCAGTCTAAATTTTTCTTTCCCATTCAAAATTTTACAAATTTTCGTTTGCCCGGGAATGTGTCACGTTGCAAACATGCCACTTTTAACTATTTTACGATGTTATCGTACCCACGTGCACATTTCCCATTTTTGAACATTTAATCCTAATAATTCTAATTGTTTCTCTGTCATATTAATTTAAATCATCGTTCTCATTATTCACCATTTAAAATTTCCTTTAATTTGACATCTCATTTAGCATTCTACGATAATTACTTCGTATTTGACCTCCCCATCGTAAGTTCCTAATTATTATCTAGTTTAATTTCGCTTCATCGCGCCGCCGGTAGCTCGCCATTGAAGAATGATCGAGAAAGATCGTCTTCCTTCCCGGCATATCGCTTGGCGCGCGCTGCAGTCAGCGCCGGCCAGCTGAACCGGTAATTCACCCTTTGGCGCTCACACGGGCTCCCGTTTTGGCGTTCGTACTCCTGTCAAACGAGTTTTTCGCCGCCAATCTCCGACCAGCGCGCGCGGCTTGAATTGAATCCTCAGTTGCGTCTGGTCAGGTACTCGTGTAGGTGCCTTGTTGTTATTCATCTTCTTAGAGCTTTGGGCCGGAAGTCGTCACTAGAGTCCCACCTTTTACTTGAAGAAATACATTAAAAGCTTTTGTTATATTTAATACGTGTGTCGATTTGTCTACTGGTATGGTGTCTCATCGCTTCCCTCACTTGTCTGTCTCACCGGCAGCGCAGAACCTCGCCGAAGTGAACGGTAAGATCCATCCATGCTCCTAATTTGTACCTGCTCATATTTTCACCCTTGAGAATCCTAACAACGAGTAAATTACGTTCCTGGGAGATTGAATGCCTATGAAAATATCCAACAACTTCTGAAGTCATTCAGAGACGCTCATGTGCTTCACGCTAGGCCTCACCAAAAACACGTGCATTCACGCCTCAGAGTATACGATCAAATAACATTATCACAGGCATAGTTCATGACATCTGGCTGCCACAAATGTCAGAGCAGTACTGGCGCACAAACTTTCATCCTTCCTCTTTAAAATGAGACCAAGATGGCAATGTTATGTCTATTTCTTTGCCGAGTTATTGAAGTTTGAAATTACTTTAATAGAAACTGCTGCTCATTTGGGCGTGATTGCTTCCTTATCAGTGGTGTAGTCCTGGGGAAAAAAGTGGCGGGACGCTCATAGTTCTGAACATCGGGTCTGTGTCACAATAGAAAACTTGATACTGAATGTTACCTTTCATTTTGAACTGCAGAGGAAAGTAATTGAAAAATTAAACAGTTTAATTTAATTCAATTAAAGTTTTTTTACTTGTAATGTTTTAACTAGCTTGTCCCTAATTGAAAAGTTCAGAACTTTATTTTGTGTCGGTAAAAATGTCGATTATAAAAATGTCGGTCTATTCTATGCAGATCTCTAGATTGAAGCTATACAATTAAGTTATATCGCATTTTCAGTAGTGATAATAAAGCAAAGAAACTCAAAAACATACCTAAATTTTGTCACAATTCAAACAAAGTTACAGAAGTTAGAGGGAGAAGAGACAAATAGACAGATATGGCAGACTATCCGAAGTGATAAAAACATTTAAACTGTGTTGAAAAATCATTAAAAATCAGTGCTTTATTTCTTAAAAATGTTAATTGATTAGCGTTCTTATCCCTTTAAAAAATTAATAAGTTTGGAAAATGAGCATCCTCCCACGTCCCTACCGTCCCCTTGAAAATAAAAAGTGGACGGACGTTAGAGATAAAATAAAAAAGTGAGGGGATGCCGCATCTCCCTTCAACTACACCACTGCCCCTTATGCCTCGTCATGTATTTTACAGATGTTTTCATACATAAAAGAAAGAAAAATCAGGTTTACAAACATATGATTTCTACATTGTAACAAAATTGATATGTGAACATCACTAGATTGAGTCCTTTTCAACAAAAAAAAAAAAGAAATAATCAAAATCATAATTGTATAACTTCTTTGTTGGAAGTCATTTAGCAAATTCTTTTGCAGTTCTTTGTGATTCTGAAATTAGGTAGCTACATTTAATAATAAATTATTTTGTATTACCAATAGAAATATATATAACAAAAAATACTTAATAACCTGTTATCTTCAAAAAAAGGAGCTACACAAATCATATCTTTAAAAACTGTATAGGCTTTTTTCAACTTCTTTTTTTCCACTTGAGAATTGATTTTCTCCAATAACTCATCTAAGCTGCAACATAAACATAGATTACAAGCTCTTGAAAAATAAAATACATTTTTCTTTAAAAATAAGAAATAAAATTATTGAGCTATCAAATTTAATTTAACAGACTGCATGAAAATATAATTGTGACCACCATGAATACTGGCAAAACAAAATCCAGGGAACGGCAAGATTTTGGTGCAACCTAAGTCTGGCGATTTTTTTTTTAAACATTCTTTCTGAAAATGATCACCAAGCTGAAGTCTAGGGAAACCAAGGTTGTCAAAATAGTGGGCCTTTCAAAACTTGTAGATCCATGTTTTTAAAAATGAACAATAGAAACATGAAATAAACTAAAGTAAGAATTTTTTATCAGACTACCTCAGTCCAAAGCAACTGTAATATAAAAAGCAATACAAAAATTTAACAATTAAAAAATATTACACATCCAAAAAAGTTACTACCACTACTTTTAAAAACTGATAATATAAACAGAAAATGCCTTAAAAAAAAAAAAAAAAAAAAAAAAAAAAAAAAAAAAAAAATCGAAGAAACCCTATTGTCTCTCTCTACTGTTTAATAAAATTTTTAAACAGATAAACATAAAAAGAAATACAGAAAAGTAAAACATTAAAACTCCAAAATTAAACTCCTACTGACTTTTTTTTAAAAACAGTTTCTTTTTTGTCAGGGTGGCCCTGCTATCCCAAATTTCTCCATTTAAGATAATTTTTAAACAGATGAATATAAAAAGATAAATGAGAACATCTTGCTCTCGGCAAAAAATTATTAGTTCCTTTTTTTTTTTTTTTTTTTTTTGGTAATTTCAGGACAAATAATCTTTACTACTTTTGTTTTTCAAAAGTATTAAAAATAAAGAAAATTTAGTTAAATAATAGCTCCATACCCTGCCAGCATCCATGGTAGCTACAGAATTTTCAGAAAGATAAAACAAGAATAAAGGAAGAAAGCAGGTATAAGTGGATATACAAATTACCAATCAACAAACTTGGCCCTTTGAACATATAATTGATCAGGTGACACCACACAAGATACATATACTTCTTCATAAACATCGCAATCTAAAAATGCATATCTAATGGTTGGTTCGGGAAGATCAATTTTTTCTTCTTTATCTTTCGGCTCTGAAAACAAATAAAAATACTAATAATATATAAAACCATTAAAGAATATAACAACAATTTTTCTAAACATAATTGATTTTAAACATTTAAGAAAGAAAAAAAAGAATCATGTAGAAAAAAATTACAATAAATTGTATTTTTAAAAATACACTTTTTAAATAACAATTTTTATAAATTGAACAGAGTGAATCAATTATAACTACCAGGGCATTATTTAGAATTATCAATTTTATTTAGTCAATATTTGTTAGAGATCTATTACAAATTCAGTGAAATTACCCTCTTTGGAAATCATGAAAATATTCAATGATAATTTTAAAAAATAAAAAAAAGTTATTAAACAGAAAACCAAAAATTAATTTTTAGCATTTTATTTTCAAGTTGGAAATATTTGTATCATTGATACAAATGTTTAAATTATTAATTTAAATATTTTTATATAAATTAATAATTAAGAACAATTATATGGCAGATACAACATAAAACTTTTTTATAGTTCAATTTATTACAAACCTTCACTAATGGAAGTTTTTAACATTTTCTAACATAATTAAAAAGTGCTTATGACTTTAGTTCGTCTATCTGCCCGTGCTCTTTCATAAATAAACTTGGATTGGAACAAAACTGAGATATGTTATTGAAGTTTACTATAACATGCTCCTTATTGAAAATGAAGAGTATAGCATTTTTAGTTCATTTACAGGGGAAAAATGATTTGAGTACATTATAGTTTATAGAATATAATTGTTTGAAGTAGATTTTAATAATATTACTATGCATTGACATGCACTACAACATGTTTTATACAGAAAATTGTGAGAGTACCATTTATTGATCATTTACAGGATTTTCAGTATTTTACAGAGCTGGTCACACGAATGAATTCAGATACACTAAAGTCTATGAGCAGAGCAATAATAACAGAAAGTGCATTTTCAAGCTTAACTAAATTTTAGTACATTATGTGGTGTACATAAATTCTATAGGTTATATATAAGGTTGCCCAAAAAATTTTTGAATCAATTAATTTTATGAACAAGAATTGCTGAAAGTGGGTTTTCTGTATTACACATTTTACTGTTGAAATAAATTTTAATATACTATGTGGATCAAATGCTGTTTAGCTGAGCGAGCAAAGATCTTATGCAACCACTCCAATAGTAATTTTGTGATGCTACTCTTCCTAAACTGTATATCCGATGGCTAAATTAAAAAATAAAAATACGAATCCAAAACCGTAATTCACGTTTAAAAAAACAAAAACTCACATAAATTGTGTCCTTGAAGAATAAATAATTAGATATCAAGCACGCCTCTATAGCTCAGTAGTATTGCCTCTAGCTTGTAAGCAGAAGGTTTCTAGTTTGAACCTAATGAAAGATTACTGACTTACCCTATGTTATTAATTAGAAATTGTTGGTTGTGCTTTATGATCAAATTTTATTGTAATTTGAGAAAAATCACACAGAAATCTTCACATCAACCATACAAGAAATAATTTTTCCATGCATGAGCAGTTGTTGTTAATATTTATCCATCATCAGAATAGATATTGGTATTTCAAGTTGCATGTTCATGAATTTGTAAACAAAATTGTTAAGTGCTTTATTATTGTATGCTTATTCAGTCATTTGTTAATGTAAGATACCTGTATATGTTAATTATTTGAATATTTACCCAACTTCTCACAGAAACAGAGGGTAATGTTTTTGAAAACAATGTAAGATTCATCATGGTAAAATAGGAACTGGTAGATAGATTTCAATAAATGCAGTACCAAACATGTTTGTTTTCCCTCTATGAGTGTCATTAGATACCTAATTATGCTGGAAAAGTCACCTGTAATATGGTCTAGTAGAAAACAACATCCAGTTTCACTATCCTCTATTGAAATTGAAATTATTGTTGTATCTGAATCATGTTAAGAGGGTATGTAATTAGCACAATTATTGTGTGAAACTGAGAGTCTTCGGAAAAAACAGTTTATGATTTATTAAGGCAATCAAGGTTGTATTGCTATGATTAAAAATGAGTATGTCAGCCAAAGATCTAAACACATTGTCATTTTATACCCAAAATGTATATACAAGATGTGTTCAATATCAAGTATCGTAAATATCATAATACAACTGTAGATATGTTTACAAAGCCATTGGAGAAAGTTAAGTTCAAGAACATGTGTGATATAATCTTTTTTAGTGTGGTAGCTTGGGAGAGAGGGGTGTTGAACTATTTGTTCAGGTGCAATCTGCCTTAATAATGTTTATTAGAAAGATTTAAATATTACTGTTTGGCAATTGTATTTAAAATTCTGTTCTGTATTAGTAGTTCATAAGTTGACTTGTTATATGTATCAAGTATATCAAGTTTCTATTAAATATATTTTCCTAAAATTAGCTGTGCTTCTTATCTGTTTGTTAAATATTTAAGTAGTGTAAGTTTCATAAATTAGTTTAAAATGTCTTGCAACTTGTAATATATTATTAAAGAATATTAAAAGTTGGTTAAACAAGTGGAAAAAATAAAAACATTCTAATAAAATAAAAAATACATGAAGCATGGAGTTGGGAAGATGATTCATTTATATTGTAGAAATACAAAAATAAATTAACCATATTTAGTTTAGAAGAAATGTTAAATGCTTCATATAATTGCATTCAGTATACATTGTCCTTTATATGCAAAGTTCGTGAACTGCAAATAAAAAATTGGAAAAAACAAAACTTAATTAACAAATATAAGTTATAAAAAATATAATCTTAAAAAAAATAAAAATAATATTAAAAATAACTGAATATGTTTAAATACTTACTAGTATGATGTGGAAGAGGAATTTTATTGCCACATGCGTTAATCAAGGATTCAACATGATTCGGCCTTTTTATAATATGGCCATAATCTAGAAGTTTCTGGTCAATTTTGAAAGGATACACATAATTTCCATCAGATAACCTTACAGTAACTGCCAAAGGATCTAGCCACAAAGTACTTCCAAGGCAAAGAATAATCTAAATATATATGGTAAATATTAATGAGTTAAATTGATATTAAGTAATTTAAAATGACTGATTGCTTTATGTCAGAATGTTAATAGTTTTGATCAGCAGTTTCCAAATTATGGGTCAAAATTCACCAGTGGGTTGTGAAATGATTCATCATTTTTCAAAAATATATTATTAATTTTATCTACTGTAAAAATGTGATAAGCATAATATGTTACATCTTTAAAGTAAAAAATCATGAAGAATCAACTTGGTCACAAAAAAATGTCTCTAATTAAGATAAATGGTTGCAGAAAAAAAATCCAATTTAGTCAATCAGTCGCAGAAAAAAAACCTCACGAATTACGGCAAAGATCACAGAAAAAAAAATTGTGAATCCCGTTAAACAATTACGGAAAAAAAATCATCAGTTTTGTCTAAAGGTTGTACGAAAAAATTGTGAAACTACAAAGTCTTACCAAAATTTGCTGTTAGGAAAAAATTTTCGTACTTGGAAAAATTTTGTTGAAAAATGATCAATTTGACACAGAAATGTGCAGTATTATCATTTTGACGCAATTGCTGCAGCTGTTCCATCACTGATTTTGGAGCAGAGATGGTCACCAGCATTTTGCCACCATTATTTTTTAAACCAACGAGGTAGTTCCAAAGATTACCCCCAACAAAGAAACACACAAACAAACATTACTTCTTTGTAATATTGGTATAGATTTTACAAGTCTGTGTCCAGAGACTTGAATCTATAAATTTTTAGAGTAGTGATAAATTTCCAACTTCTAGAGAGGAGGTGTTCAGACTTCACTTCAACATTTTTCAGAGGATGGGGTGTTAGACTTGGTACTATTTTACCACAATAACTCTTGAAGGACAAAATTATTTCACATGGTTAGAAGATGTAGATGGAAGAAAGCCAAAACCACACATGCTTCTTTCGTTATACAGCAATATGTGCAATATTATTTGCAGAGATAAGTTTGGTTTTAGCAACAAAAAACTTAATGTGCATCCTTTAAGAATAAAAATTAATGTGAACTATTTTTCATAATAACCTTTTATGTACAAAGTGTCATACATTGTAACAGGAACAATTTTCATATATAGAGATAAAGGTTAATGTTCTAAATATTTCCATATACCTAAAGTACAGTGCCTAGAATACATAGTGTGGAAACCGGTTATCCCAGTAATGCTTTAAAAAGTGTTAAAAAACTGTAGCCAATAAATGTGCAACAATGTTGTACGATAATAAGCTGATCGCAGCGACATCTGCTAGCTTTTTTTAACGTAAACATTGCATTGCAAAAATTTACTAAATATCATATATATTTTGAACAGTTATAAGTTGATACTCAAGCAATGACATAAAATAAGTTGCAGAATATCTTTTAAACGGATAACTATATACCATCATTGCTAAATCGCTTCACTAATAAACAGAAAAAAGGATTTGTTTTTGCAAAAATGTGAAAATGAAAATCCAGTCAGCTTTAGCCTATTACTCAAAAAAAAAGAAGATAAACATAAGGAAATTTTTATTCAGAGAAATTTCTGAATCACTAATGCATGTACACATATGAATTAGTACCGCTGTATGCATACATGATACTGTAAATTGATTATTATTAATATTACTTATAATTTATCAAATAAATGTTACTCTTGAATTGAATGTATTTGAAAAGTTGCATTGAAAAGAACTAGCAGATGTCGCTGCAATCGACCTCTTATCGTTCGGCATTGTTGTACATTTATCAGATTCAATTTTTTAGTACTATTTTGCAGCCGTTTTCCACACTATTTATTCTAGGCACTGTACCTAAAGGTTATAATAACTGTACTAAATGTCATACAGGAACTTTTGGCATGCGGCAAATTATTTTCAACACACCATAAAATCTGACTCTAAATCAAAATATAAAAAAAATTGCACAAAATACCTGAATTTAGACTAGCTGAGTTTGTCTAAATTTGATTGGTACAATTGCTTGTCATATGGACTGAAGAAAATGAAGTGCAAAATAATCGACACCAATATTTGCTCAATTTTTATTTCAAATTAAGTGAGTCAGGAAATAATAGAAAAGAAAAGATTATCAAGCATTATATGCAAAATGGCAATTGTAAAATTATGACAGCTTGGAATTCTATTCTAGATATGAAGAACTGTTTAAAGAAGCTGGCGCTTGCCATTTTGAGAATTTTTCTTGGGTGTCATTATTTTCAGAAATGAACAATATGAAAACTCAAGTAGAAAACTTTTATCAAATGACTTCAGTTCAGCTTGCATTCTCATAAAAACTATTAAGTACAAAACTGTTTACAATTATTTGGCATCTAAAATGCAACAAAAGAAATAACATTTAAAAAATATTCTAAAACATAACACTGTTAACAAATGCAAACACTGCTACCTACATTTGTTTAATCCAAAAAATTATTCAAGAAAAATGATAATTCTAAAGCAATTATTTTGCCTAAGCATGATAGAAGGTCATTCACATTTATTTTAAACTTTTTCATTCTCCCTCCCTTCCTCTCAAACACTCAAAAAGTAAATAAGCAGGGGTGAGAACTGCTAAACAGAAAAAAAAGGAGAACTTTTGTTTTCTCACCCATCTCTAGAGATTCGTCACTGCCTTGTGAGAAGGGGAATTAATTAATTAATTAATTAGTGTATTTCTGTGGGGTAGGGGGTGCTGAGTTTTTTAAAAACTTAAATGTTATGATGTAACAACAGAGAAGTAAAAAAAAAAAAAAATAGATTTTTATTTTGTATGATTGGAAGGAGAGGGGCAAAGAGAAGAGGAGAGGAAGAGAAACTCAAAAAGAGGCAGGAATTTCAATTTTTTTTTCTTTATCAGAAACACGACGAAACAACAAAGATTCTCATCTTGATAATATAAATTAACACAAAAAGAAAAGAAAGTTACTTTTCCATGAATTTCTTTGCCTTTCAAAAGATCAGACACAAACTGAGATGTGTGGGGATTCCAATCAAATGATGAATCTGAGGGTGTCATATTACAAGCAAAAACTTCAACAGCAAGTGGTTTTGGCAGATCTACTTCACTGGATATTTTATATAGCTTCAGAACTTTATTATGTTTTATCCAACCTTCATCTAAATACAAAACTTTCCACTGTGCTAGATGGGTTTCAGAATCTGTGATGCATCCTAAAATCTAAATTAAATAATTAGTTTTATTTTCCATACCATTAATTTACTTTAGAATTAAAAATGTCCACAAATTTATTTAAATATATAAGTATTTTAAACATGTGCATTTAAGGGGGGGGGGGGGACATGCACTACCTCCCCATGCTATTCTGAGAACCATTTGTGATAGTGAAAAAACTACCACTCAATAAGGAAAATATCTACTATTAACTTATATGCCTGAATTGAATTTTGAATAACAACATCTTTTAACAAAATATTTTTAATTTACGAGTAAATTAATGTCCACATATCAAATTTCAGGTCAGTTGGACCAAAAGTTTTTGAATTACAATTATTCTAAGTTTTGACAGATTTTTTTTAATAAAGGTACTTTTACTTTCAGAACCGGTTTTGAAAGTAAAAGTACTACTTTTATTTAGAGAAAATATCCAACCGAAATCAAACAAGAATGAAAAATCATGCATCAAGCATAGATTATGTAACACTTTCCAATGCTTCCAAAATAATTTTACATATCATACCGTTTAATAAGCTGAAAGATAACATTTAAGTAAACAATTTGGAAAACGCATAACATATTTAAAAGCATAATTTCAGGAATTTCCAACATATACAATATTCGGAAAAATATCCGAATACTTTTATTCAGCCCTGTATATATGCTACATAGGATGCTAAATTTTAGTTCAGTTAAGAAACGTGTAGCACAGTTTAAAATTCTCCTTCTGGAGTTTTTGTCAATAAACAGAAATGTGTTCGCGAACTTTTGTGCTTCCCTGTATATGATCTACAGAATTTATACACACCACGTAATAAACAAAAAGTGAGTTAAATTTAAAATCGCGTTCAGTAACTTAAAACGCACTTCCAGGAATTATTGTTAACAGACAGTAGAGAATTCTTTTGTGTGTCCCTGTAAATGAACGATGACTGCTTATACAAACAATATTCTGTAGTAAGCCTCTTGTAATTAGTGATATATATAAATTTCAATGCGTTTAAAACAGTGAAACATTATTTAAATAAACCGCAGACGATTTTTCTCCATAGACATAATGTAACGGAATTCTTTTGACTATCCCTGTAAATTAACTATAAGTGCTATGCACACCCTATTCCATATTAAGCTTCTTGTAATACACCTTAGTGATATATATCAATTACAATGTGTTTGCAATTGTGTAACATCATTAAAATAAACCGCAAATGATTTTTCCCCATAGACCGTAATGTAACGGAATTCTTTTGAGTGTCCCTGTAAAAAAACTATAAGTGCTACACACTTCAGTTGAAATAGGGAACGTGCTATAGATAACGACAATAACATATAAAAATTGCAAGGCAATCCGAGCATATTTACGGGATTAGAGCACGAACAGACGGACAGACAAACCGAAGTCATAAACACTTTTCAACTAGGTTGGAAAGTGTTAAAAAGTAAAATTAGAAGAGTGAGTGGGTGTTTTCGTGTGAGTGAAGAGCCCCCTTAAATGTCAATCAAAAGAAATAGATTATTACATAAAGATAGATAAAATTTCTCTCTTTTTTTTTTTTTAAGTTATTGAAAAAATATCATTTAACAATATTAAATATTTCAAATACAAAATAAAAGTCATAGTCTTTATCTAGTTATGTCACAGCTAAAATTCTACAATTAAAAAATATTCATCTAAAACTGTAATTTTAAAGCACAAGAGCAAGTAATACTAAAAAGTAAGATCTACATCTATAGTCTGTTAAAAATCAAGAGACACTCCCAGTTAATAAAAGCAGATGCAAGTGGCAATATAAATAAAAAATAAGTAGGATTTGTAAATGTCATGATATTTTTTAAACTGGTATTTTAATATATTACAAGGAAGAGTCATTAAGTATGTTACAAATTGGTATGTTTTAACTTAAGATAGGTACCGGTATTTTCTATGAATGTTAATAAAATGCATCATCATTCACCTTTATGATAATCATTTCATATTGCCTAGTAGCATTTGCACTCACGCATAAATCAGTTTTAAAATGGTGATGGGGCTCAATGATGCATCCAGGCGTAACACAAAAGAGAATTCAAAAGTTTAGTTGGCAACTTCTTCAAGATCCACCTAACAGCCTCTCCTTACAAACAATTTTATGTAGCTGGTATTGGAGCATTGATAAAACTATGGGATAGGTGCATAAATATTGGTAGATAATATGTTGAGAAATAAATATAGTTTTGAAGTGATCATCACTGCAAGTTATTATATAATTATCTTTTGTGACTTACTTAATGACTTTCCCTCATATATCTGATATTTTCAAACTTAATATAAATTAGAAACTGAAACATACCACACTTAACATGAAAACTTAAAAGAGTATTGAAAATGTCTCCCATCCCTCTTTCTTTCCTTCTTGTCACTTATAACAAAACTAAAGATCAACTAATTGAAAACAGAAACAATTTTTTAAAAAGTTAAACAATTTGCTTTTTATACTCATCAAAAACAAACTATAGGATTCCCATTCAGTATTAAGTATCATGAAAATTTTATGTTTTATACAGCAAAATTTTAAATACAAAGTAATATTTTTTTAATTGAAAAATTTGAACATAAATGTAAGCTTGCCTGCATTTTCTTTCCTTAATATGCTGTGCAGATTAAACCGAACTAAACCAAAACCGGAAAAGATTATTTCTAATAAAGCAGTATATAAATGGTTATCTAATTAAAGCAGTTAATCTTTCAATGGCTGTTCTAAGTTAATATTGACCCACATAATTATTGGGTCTACATTTAAAAATTCAACTTAAAACTTAAAACTTTTAAAATATAAAATTTTCTTTTCTTTTCTTTTTTGTCTACAGAACAACATAACCACTAACAGTTGAAAAATTAATTTGCACTTGTTTTGACTGAAAATATCAAATATAGGCACAATGATATTTTGAAAATAAATATAAAATATATACCCTAATAAAGACCTTGGCTACAATCAATACAATTAAACAGATGATCATTGGTTTTTATTCATTTGCTAGTTTGTTCATTTTACTTTTTATTTGCTGTGTAGTTTAAAATGAAAAAAGAAATAATTTGCTGAGAGAAAACAAATATCCATTAAACTTTTTTTAAAATAGATTTTGCAAGAAAACTGAAATTTATTTATAATTTATAAAATCATTCTTTCTATGGGGGGAAAAAAAGTGTAAAACTGGAACTCCTTGGGTAAAATGGAAGCTCTCTTTTTTTTTTCTTTAGTCTTCATTTTGAATAGAGTATATGTTCAAAAGGCCTGTTTTTTTCTTAAGAAATTAACATAAGGCACAATCTGACAATAAAGTACAATGAAGCATTACAGTTTAATCATTGTCAACAATTAGTGAACTACAGTCAATGGGTTGATATTCAATTTCATGTCAATAATAAAATGCTTATCAATTAAACTTACCTTTATTCTAAAAAATAATTTAGTATCCTCTTCAAGGACATAGTTCTCACCAACTACAGGTGTTTCAACTTTCAAGTCAGCTGAAGCATGAAGATAAAAATCTCGCAGCTGAAAGCCCAATTTTGCATATGTTCCGACGAAGGATACTGTTTTATTAGAAGTAGGATCTAAATATTTCACTAACCGCACATAATAATGAGAGGCATCAATGATGTGAGTGACAATTCCATCAATGTCTCCTTCAAAAGGCACTATTTGAGGCTTGTCAACATCAGAAATTATTTTATGTCTATTTTCACAATTAGTCTTAGGACAAACTCCAAAAGCTTTTAGGTAGTAACATAAATCAGCTGATAGGTTGTCATTCTAAATAAACAGAAAAATTCAGTTATTAATATTTTTTCTAACAATAAAATGCATTTTGCAGTTACAACCAGGTCTTTACACATTTGATAAAATACGGTAGCCAGCAAAAAATTCTAGTCGCCAGTAAAAAATATGTACTCCCCCCTCCCCCCAACCACCCCCAAAATGAATTAAAAACACTTTTTTATCAATTAATTGATAAAAAATAATAATAAGCATGGTTTAGAATACTAAACTAGTATTATGTTATATTCTTAAATTTTTAATTAAGTTTTATAGTTTTACTTCAAATGAAATACTTATGATCACTTATATGTTATTATTTTTTTTAATAAATGTGATACATTAATCAGTTTTATTTTCTGAACACAAATATCTGATTCGAAACTTATAAATAATCTTGAGCATTTTTTAGCATTGTATCATCAAGTTTTACATGCCACAGAGGCTGGATTTTCACTATTTCTTACTGTTTTATTACCCCCTCCCCCGCTTCAACATTCTGATGATGTTACATGCTAGCTAGAGCGGAGTAAAATAGCGATTTCTGGACATGAGATGGAAAATGGCTTTTAAACTTGGTTCTTCTATTTATTAAAAGTATGCAAGAAAAGGAAGATCGCTGCTTCACGTGCACAAGTAGAGGCGAGAGAAAAAAATAACGTTTATGCTTATTTACTAAATTTTTGTACAGATTTTAAAAAAACGCTAGATTAAATAATTTAGTCACAAGCTAAAAAAAGTTTGTTACCAGTGGCAACCTGGCGACTGCATTTGTTAAGCCCTGGTTACAACCATAAATTTATTCAGTACTTCTTTGTTACAGTGGCCCCAACAATTACGATATGCCAAGTTGCAGTCAATTTCGTCAAGCTCGTGAAGTGTGCACATATAATAAAGATATAAAATAAATACCATTGCATTAATATATTATATTATATAAATAAGGATATATTACAATGTTTCATGACAAACACATACTAGTGTTTCATAACAATTTCTTACATTACTTCGTAAGAATAACAACTTTTTTATTTTTTAACACTTCTCACATGTAACTATTCCAATCAACTGTTATATTTTCACTCATATATAGTTGTTTCTTACACCATTTCATGAAAGTTAATTCCTCTTTCCAACAGTACATAAACTTTAAAGCAGTTACAAACAGTATTCTTGAACCACTAAACCAATTTCGAACACAAAGGCCTTTTTTTTTTTTACAACTTTTTACGTTGCATCTCCATATAGCATCATCGTTAGTAACATAGTTTCATATCATGTCGATTTTCGCATAGTTGTTTGTTGGGTAAAAGCCCTCATTTTTGATAAAATGAGATTGCACCCATCTCAATACTAGGTAAATCAAAGATTGATTCAATATTTATGAAAATAAATACAGATGATTAAACAAAAATCCATACAACATGCAATTAAATATATATATATAAAATGTTCTTTTTACACCAATGAAAAAGCAGTGTGATGATAGCATAAACAGGATGTTATTTAGTACCTAAAACCATCCAATGAGATTTTACAACCTAACTTGCCGATATATCTCTGTCACTTGGCAATTCATACTTGGGGCCGCTATAACAAAGAATTTTTGGAACAGATGTGTTACACTCACGCTAAAATGTAAACAAAAGATTGGCGACTGTTTGGTTGGCGCGATTTCCAAGACTGCGCCAAACGAATAACTTAATACAATGGCTAGGTTGCCATTAAAGGAAAAAATCCCCTAAAGTTGGCGACTTTTTTCTTTTTTTTAACCGATTAATTTTTTATTTTTTTTTAGCGTGAGTGTAAAGCATCTAAGCCGAATTTTTTATTCTAACACCATTTATTCTAATGCATAAAACAAGTGATTGAAAAGAAAACAACAAATAACTTCATTTATTTATGCAGGGCCACAAAAAGTATGTGCGTCCTAATTAGTATTAAAATGTGAACCCTTATGTATGGTATTAGAAAATAAACCTTTAAAAAGTAATACATATTTGCTTAAATTTTAAACATCACTACTTTAACAAAATACAGTTAAAAATAAAATAAAAATAAAACAATTAGCATCTACATTTAAAAGGCCCTTTATCATACATATTTTCAGCTACTGTGAGGCTGTTCACTCTACAGCTAAGGGCACTTATGTCCTCTATAGTTGTACCACTTCTGATGATTCATTAGTAAATGGAAATTTTTATTGCTTATAATTATTATTTTATTTATGTGTAGTAACATTAACATGCACAACTCAAGTTCTGACTTTTTAGTTGTCTACTTGATACATATTTTTAAATAAAAAAAGTGCTTGAGTTTACTTTCACCTCCCCCCCCCCCCCCCACCACCACCACCATTTTAAAAACAAGACTTATGCTGGGCCCTTTAAAAGAGACAGGGGCACTGGTAATTTCTGTCAGTTACACAGCTTTCTCAGCGAACCTATATTTATGCATTTACTTATTTCAGTGGTGGTCAACAAGTCAATTGTGAAGTGATTTTTACTCAAATACAAACAATTGGACACACAAATAATCTATATATATATATTTCTCTTACGTGGCGCGGAAATAGGGCTGAATTTCTAGCTTATCGTTGGCAACAACCGTTAGTTTCTAGAGCTCAGACCAATGAACAGACTAGATTGTGTTAGATAGATCAGCTCCGCTTCCAATATGGCGGTCAGTGTCAGAGCAGTGAAACTCAAGCTAGCAATAATTTATTTTGCAGAAATCTATAATAAATTAGTAAAATGACGAACGAAATTTAAACAATCATTGATGATAAACTATCTTCCTACCACATAGTTTTTTTTTTTTATGAATTTAAGCCGTGCTGTACAATATTATAGGTGCAATAAGTTTTAAACTAATTATGTTTCCAAAATCCTTTTTTCATAGTATTTAAATGATTTATATGCCCATTAGTAGCATCAACTAAATGCATTTTTAGTTGTGTTTTCAACGGAGTTTTCAATTACTTTTTTACATTAAAAAAATTGTCAATTTCATATGTTCAAATGATTTATGGTAGTACTTATTCCGGCTAGAATTACTGGAAAAATAAAAGGGGGCGAGCGAGCTGGAACCGCGTGAATTGTTTCGCAATTCTCGGGGGGTTGGCGAGCGTTAGCGAGTAGCAGGGTGAGCCCTCTAGTAATAATACAGTAGAGGACCAGAAATCCGCACTGTTTGGGAGAGGACATTGTGCGGATTTTGGGATTTTGCGGATTTTAGGCCATTGGAAAAAAAAAATAATAATAAAGATTAAAAATAAATAAATAAATAAAAACATTAATAGCAATAAAATATTAGATTATTAAGTTATTTTATTATGAATGAAAAAAAAACTGAAAACAATATAAACAAAACAACTTATTTTTTGAACTTTGAAAACATTTGATCAATGCTAGTTGTCTGTTTCAACATTTTAGATTATTCTAATTTAAGTTTTTTTTGCAAGTTATAAATAGTCATTAATTCCTATTCAGTAACACATTTTTGTTGTTTTAAGAAATTAAGATATTTTTCCCCCAAATGCAAACCCTCTTCAAATTGAACTTTTTCAGAATTATCCAATTCATCTTCATCATCATCATCATCAGTCATTTGATACTGTTCTTTAAGTTCAACCGAATTAGACATCCAGTCTATAATCTCATTTTCATCAAATATGTTGTCATTTTTTGTAACAGCTTTTGCAAACAACAACAGTTCTTTTGCTTTTTCTTTTATTGGATCGAGATTAAATCCAGCAAATTCCTTATCAATTTCATTATCAATAAACAGGAAGTTTGGCCATATATTATGCCATGCATTAGTTAACGTTTATTGAGAAACAAGATTCCATGATTCAGCCACCAGATTGACACAGTCCATGATATTGAAATGTTTTTTATACTCTGGAAAATCTGTCTGGTTTCTGTCATCGATGAGAATGTTCTGAATCGATCATTCGCTTTGGAATGACGTCATCATTTCTTTAACTTCGTTCTTTTAGTGCCACGGAAGAAAGATGAAGATGTTTAATGTTTACATCTGCAAGCTTGTGCGGATTTCGGACTCTGGCGGATTTTAGGTCGGCAGATTTGTGGCGCTCTACTGTATATATAAAGAACTGATAATTTTGAAATGTTGTTGGAAATTAAAAACATTATAGCAAAGTTTGGTGGTCTGAAAAATTTGACCTTTCCTTTTCAAGAAGGATATGAATGTAACATGCATTTGTGAAAAAAAAAAAAAAAAATCTAATATTTTTGACTTTAAGAATAAAATTATAACCATACAAACTCATTTATAATTTTAAAAGCTACTTAAAAGGAAATTGGAAAATATTTTAAGAAAAACATTTCTTTTGAGTAAAGAAATTAAAAATATTTAAAAATGCAATTAATAATTCTATTCTTGTATAAGATCAATGCTGTTATGCGAGTTGGCTTTTTCATATTCAAAATTAACAAAAATGTAGCACCATTCTTTGTTCACTGATTCACGTAATAGATATTTACATTGGGATATAATTTGGTTAAGCTAAACATTTTTAATTATATCAATTTTTATGAAACATGATGCCAGTGTGTGAAATATTAAAAATAATTTTACAAGTAGGTCATGATCACTTTCTAAGAAGAAAAGTTGATCTCAGAAAAAAAAAAAAAAAAAAAAAAAAAAAGAGTTAGCTTCCTCCAATTTATTTTATGAAGTTAATATAAGTTATTACTTATTATAAAACATATTTAATGAGTAACTATGAATTTTGTAATCCATCAATATATTATATAGTCTGGATAGAAAAGATTTATTAAAAAACACCAAACAGGTTTTTCTTGTCTATTTGAATCTGTATTATTGTGATGTTAATTGCAAAATGATATATCATTCATTGAGACACCTTATCAAAACATATGCTTAAGCCAACTTTAGTAAAGCACCTAGCAACATATTTTTAATAATTTGCTAAAAGCTAACAAGTTAGAATAATGAATATACCCTACAATACCTTTATGGCAGTAAAAATCAACAGATTAGAACATTATTTTTATCATTGCATGTAGTATATTTTTATTGATAATAATTAGAGATCGACCGAAATTTCGGTTTCGGCGGAAAATTGGAGTTTCGCCGAATATTCGTTTTCGGCGAAACTGCTGCAAAATTTCGGCTTCACCGAAACTCAACCGAAACTATCTGTATTTCAAAATCTCGTTCATTTTTTCGGAAATTTTCAACTTTACTCATTGTGATATGAGTTGTATCGGCTCAAATAAGACACTGTTTATTGCTGTGAACCCCTACTGTTTATCAGTATACGTTATGACTCATTCCTGATGCGAGTATAAATTATAAATCAAGCAATGCATATATGACTAAACTTAAAAGACGCTTATCACGTGATGTTAAAAAGCTGCAAACTTAACAGTATTAGAATTTCTTTACTTTAAAACTCCAGATTGTTTCGAATGATTTATGAGAAAGGTGTTGTTAAAACATATGAAGATTTACGAAATTTATTACAAAAGATATATCGAGGTATATATACTTAAAATATTTTTTTATTAGATTAAATTCGTATGATTGGAAAATATTTCTGTCTTATTGATAAATTAATTACGTTTTATTTTATATGAAAATAAATAGTTTTGGATGTAAGGAGAGTCAACTTGGCACCGGAGATTAAATTTTCAAACAAGGGTGCCATTTCAATACTTTCTTAATGAGGCATGGAGGCGGTGAGTGAGAAAAGATTTATTTTGATCGTATTGTGTACATCCTAAAAGAAAATTGACAACTGTTAAATTTTTTTTCCTTATATATATATTTAAAATTAGCTAAAGTACAAAATAATGTTAAACATGTCTCACTTTGAGAATATTGAAATAGTAATAAAGTTTATAATTAATAATTTCTAGGCTTAAAATGTTGTCTTAATGTTAATTTTCCTTTTTTAGTCAAATTGAACAAATTATTTTAGCTTTTGTGCCCTTTACTTAAACTAACCTCTAATGACTCATACATTCTTATCACATTCTTTGAGGGAGGAAACTACCTCCCCTAACCTTCCCAAATGACACTCCTGTTTGTAAGAAATCGCACATATGTATGCATAAAAGGTATGAAAATATGAATATATTTTAAATGAAACGAACTAAAAATATGATTATATTTAAAAATTAAATATCCAATTATTGAATTTGTTTTACATTATTTAGCTACATTGTTAATTAATTATTGATAAATGCCTATAATTATTGGTTGTTATAAACTAATGAAATACAAAAGTTGTATTATTTAAGTTTCATTTTTGTTTGAAACCTATACACACACTTACATATACACGTTTGTTTGTTAGAAATGTGGTTCAATACACGTATAATTAATAAATTAATTAGAAACGTAATTAATTATTATTAAGTAATTGTTAATTATTTGTCATTAATTAATTAATAATTATATGCAGTTATGTATGTATTAATCAAGTTTTTAAATTTTTTTTTTAAACTTTCGGTTTCGGTTTCGGCCGAAAGTGGGAAGATCACCGAAATTCGGTTACGGTTTCGGTCTTAAAAACCTGTTTCGGTCGATCTCTAATAATAATATCTATCGGTATATCAGATTCTTATATGTCAATAAAAATTTCTCCTCACATTTGAATGCTTTAATAAACTGATATTCACAAGCTTTTTTTATTTGTCAAGTTTAATTTCCTATAATGAAAATATAAAAATAAGCAATCTGTTTTCTGTGTGAATACTTTGGTCATGTTCATATTGTTTACAATAGTTTAAACATTGAGAAATAACAATAATTTCATACCTTAACATGCATTTTACTTAATTCGACTAATTTTTCATTTGGGACTCCACCACTATTCTCTATTATTTCAACTAAATTGGCTGCATGGAAATGTTCAGACTCTAATATCAATACATGGCAAGCACAGTTTGAACTTGATTCCTGAAAAAAAAAAAAGAAGGTTATCACTAATTAAGACATTATTTTTATGCTTCATCACAAGCTTAAAAAGGATTTTAGTAAGAATGAACTTATGAAACATTAAAAATAGGAGAGAAAGCCATGGGCGGAGGCAAGAGAGGCCAGGGGCTCTACCACGAACGTGTCAAAATCCCCTCTTCCTCGGAAATTTTCTGAGTTTGCCGATGTGACGTCCGCCTTCCGATCCCCCTGGGATAAATGCTACCACGATGACATCGTGAACGCCTCCACTCGGAAAAACACATCGGACTTTCCCTTGAAATTTCTCGACCCCATAAAATGCAGTGGAAAACACACACATTGTCGGAAACGAGTCTTTGAAAGAGATTTTGAAGCGGTTGATATTGATTCGCTGTTTATTAAAAATGCCATCGACACACATTTAATTAAGATATTTTGATAATCTTTTTTTTAAACAAGAGTGAAATGTTCAGATTTCCAGCTGTCAAAAGCTCAAAATGATATGATGGGTAGTTTTATAGAAAATGAAAAATAAAAATGAAATTTCCTTTTTTGACCAAAAAAGGGGCTTTAATTTTTTTTTTTTTTTTTTTTTTTAATTAACACCTTACTCTAGAAATATTTAATAGCTATCATAAGAAAGGCCTTATTCTAAACTTTTAAATGATATGAAAATACATATTTTATAAGTTCTTGTTAAATAATTATGAGTATGAATGCCGCAAATTTTCAAGAAATTCTGCTTAAATATAATAATATAACAGGGAAAATATTATAAGCTTTAAAACTAATTTTAAACGCTAATAATAAACCTTCATTGAAAATGCTGCAAGCATTTTTTTGTAGACTTAGATTGATTTTTTTTTTTGGGACGCTCTTTTTTCAAAATGAAAATTTAACATAAAATAAGAAAAAATTTGAAGTCTAATTTGAATTTCAAACAGGGGTCGATGCAAGTTTTTATTCTTGGGGCCCATTTTGTGTAAAGTAAAGATTATTTTTGTGAAAAATAACATTTTGCAAGATAAGTTGAAATCCAGTTAATCAAATTCGAATCAAGCATTTTTTAAACAAAAACTTTTTTTAATCCTTTTTGCTTAAATTTCCTCTCTGGTGAACTTGTTTGTTTACAAATTACGCATTTTAAAACATCACAAAATAATAAATAAATAATAAATAGTAAGTTTTTATGGAATAGAATTTTGTGAAGGGGGCACATTTTATCAAACTGATTTTTGTGAAGGCGCCCATTTTATTAAATAATTTTTGTGAAGGGTGCCTAAGTAGGCCCAAATTTTTCCTTGATCGACCCTTGATAATGCAATGCTTATTAAAACATAGGCTAACAAAGAAAATGTTATTAATCTGCTTTAAATAAACAGTGCGCTTGCCAATAAAACTAATTATACGATAGTTCTCGCATAAAAAAAATTAACGAAGTAACCAAGCGTTGCATACCCAAAAAATAATTGTCCAGATATTTTTACTAATACTTCACTATACTAAATATACCATTATGCTAGTCCATTTGGGCGCTATCGTTGTTTACCTAAATAAAATAATTATCCAAATTTTCACAAGTTTTTTTCTTTTACTATTTTTTTTTAATTATTATTAAATTCTGTATGAATTGTAATGACTTATATATATGTATTATACATGTATATAATGAAATTTAAAAATGTGTAAAGCTAAAAACAAGCTATAGGGGTGATAGATAATCAAGTAAATTTACATTTCGTTCTTCCCATGTGTTTACATTTTTAAATACATATATATATATATATAATCTTTAATAATCTTTTCGATTAGTAGAAAATCAAAATATTCAACTTAAAATTTTTCGAAAAGAAAAAGAAATTTTTGGAAAGTATTACAGGTTCTTGAAGACTTTAAGATACAAAATTTTTGATACGGCATATTTCATTGCACATAAAATAAATTGTAAAGTTTCGAAATGACATCAAAAAGCAACGTTTCACGACAACTTTACAGTTAATTTCGAAAAGCTTCCAAGATAAAAGATATACATATATACTATTTGAAGATGATGTAAATACGTCTTCTTGGCTTTTGTTTCTTTTCCCCCTTTTCATGGTTTCTATATAAAACTAATTTTACAGAATATAAATTAAATAATGCTCAAATTTTCAGAAAAAAAAGTAGCTTTGACATTAAATGAAGCTTAATATCAGGACCGCATATATATATTATATACTTAGCGACTGTTTTTTAAAAATTATTATTCTGTAAATTTGAGCAATTTTTAATTTATTTTTTGGAAGATTAATTTTATATAGAAGTCAAGGACCGACAAAAAAGAATCAAAAGATAAGAAGACTAATTTAGATCATCTTGAAATAATATATTTTTTATCTTGTTTGAAACTTTTCGAAATTTACTGTAAAGTTACTATAAAATACGTTGCTTTCTGATGTCATGAGAAACTTTACAAATTTTTTTTAAAATATCCAATGAAATATGCCGTATTAAAAATATAGTAAATTAAAGTATTCAAAAGCCTGTGTACAAGTTATAAGTTCTTATAGTTTCCAAAGATTTTCTTTTACGAATAATTTTAAATTTAATATTTTTATCATCTAATAATCGGAAATTCTGAACGAATGTTATTAAATGATTTTATTATTTATACAATGAATTACAATCATTAAAATTGAAACAACATTTTATAATATATTTTTAAAGAATTTTTTTTTGGAAGTGTTGAATAATTAGTTTATTTGGGTACAACGATAGTGCCGACATGAAGTTGATTATTTGCTCTAATGCTATATTTAGTATGGAAAAGTTTTAGTAAGAACAGGGATGTATTATAAATACATCCATGTGTTTATGATATTTATAATACATCTATGAGTAAAAATATCTGGCCAATTATTTTTCCGGTATGCAGTGCATCTTTACACTGCTAATTTTTTATGCGGGAGCAGTGGTATAGTTAGTTTTGTTAGCATAGCACTCTATTTATTTAAAACAAATTAAATACATTGTACATGATACTTTGTTAGGCAATGTTTTAATAAGCACTGCAATTATTTTTTTTGAAATTCATATTAGATTGTTTCTTATTTTATGTTAAATTTCCATTTTGAAAAGAGAGCGTCCAGAAAAGAAAAATTATTCTAAGTCTACAAAAAATTACTTGCAGCATTTTCAAAGTATACTTATTATTAGCGTTTAAAATTAGTTTCTAAGCTTAGAATATTTTTCCAGTTATTTTATATTTAAACAGAAATTCTTGGATATTTATTCTAATATTTATTTAACAAAAACTTATAAATTTTTTATTTTTATACCATTTTAAAGTTTAGAATAAGAGCTTTCTTGTAATAGCAATTAAAAATGTCAAGCGTAATCTGTTAATTTTTTATTAATTTTTAAACAAAAGCCTTTGTTTGGTCAAAAAAAGTAAATTTCATTTTTATTTTCCATTTTCTAAAAAACTACCGGCCATATCATTTTGATCTTTTGACAGCTGAAAATCTGAATATTTCACTCTCGTTTAAAAAAAAAGATTATCAAAATATCTTAATTAGGCGTGTTTTGATGGCATTTTTAATAAAAACAGAAAGCAATATCAAACATTTCTTTTCTGTTTTCTTTCAGGAGAAAAAGAGGGAACAACCGTGGAAACGTACTTTTTCTAATGCACTCTCATTGGTCAGTTTTTTTTTTTTTTTTTATATCTATTTGAAAAGGAATCTTCAAATACGACGGTTATAACCGGTTGCTTCGTGGTACGGCTTAAAATGTCTTTCGGATATTTTTTCCGAGAACCATGATAATCCGACATCGGAAGCTTGCCGTGTCGGGAGAATCTCGATGCGTTGGTAGTAGGGCCCCAAGAGAGGGCCATTGCCTCTCCCCAAATTTTGGAATTCAATACTAGTTTTACCTCATCTCTGATTTAAAAATATATATAATAATAATAATATCTATTCTTCCCAGATGATGAAAAAAATTAAATACTAAGAGAAAAAAAGACTAAAGACTTTTTATCGGGGGGAGGGGAGCTTCTATCTCCTGAAACATTTGTTTTTTCAGTCAATGTTAAAAAAAATATTGCTATAAAATATTTTCCCAAATGCAATATAATGAAACATCTCACATGGCATTATCTATTACGATAAACTTGTCTAGCAACAATTTTCACAGTCTTAGCAGATTTAATATAGGAACAAATATATAGCATATATAATAAGATTTATGTATGTCAGAGTGCTAAAAAAAGAAGCAAAACTCAGGGGTACAACTGCCTAAAGTGTTATGGATGGACATTTCCTTCTAAAAAATTAATATAATCCAAATATCCTATTAATTATAAATATTAATTATAATTCAAAATCAAAACTTCAATCAGTAAAGAATTCTTTAAAATAAACAACTAAATTTTTCTTATTTAATTTTAATTAATTCTGATATTTAATTCTTAAAATATTATTTACGTAATCTTACTTACAATATATATTTACTTAATTCTATCATTATTGACACATAATCTTTTCCAGTAGTGAACTTAAATCTACCAGCCATGCATTTTTCTAAGTATACCGAAGTATATCTTATTTATCTAAATTAACACATTTTTCATATTTAAAACATTTTCAGTAAACGTATATAATTCTCCCTGTTTTGATGATAAATTCTTTTCAATTTCTGACTTAAAGTAAAGCAGATAAACAAAAAATTAATTTTACTTGTTTTTCAATATTTAAATATCCTGCCATTACTATTTTGATGATCGCAACATCCCCATCTTATTTTCTCTTCTTTACAGGTCAAAAACAACAACTTTCAACTCATGTGAGAGCAACCTGCCTTCATCTTTAATTCAGTGCAGTGAACCCATGCTATATGTGAAGATCTTTAAAATGACTTTCTCCAAGTTTCCTTTTGCAAGTCGCACAATTTCTATTTTCAAAATTTGGTCCGGCGATCTATTCATAACCATAACTGCATGCTCAGATGCATAGGAACAAGAATGTGGTGTGTTCATTGGCTACACTGGATCCGCATCTCTTCTGGTGGAAGATCTGATCAGGTAAAGTAATCAGTTACAGTAAAATTTTCATCTGAATAGCATGTCTTTTTTCTTCTTGGAGTAATGAACCAATGAGAGCCGGACTTCAGAGGTCAATATTTTCTTTGGAACTCTGACCTAATGCTCGGGTGACATACATTCAAGCAGATCCTTCAATTTAAGAGAAATCATTCTTTTAATATCGCATCTCGTAAAAGAATTTCTTTAAGAGCATAATGTTCTTTTTGTTATTTAAGTTGATGACACCTCTCATAAATATTTGGCTATATATCTCTCTTTTCTTGTAGTTGAATTGATGCCATGCATCTCTACCAGATCTGCAAGTTGATAAAATTCCTCTCATAAATATTTGGTTATATATCTCTCTTTTTGTGGTCAAAATGATATCATGCATTTCTACAAGTTGATAACATACCTCTCATAAATATTTGGTTATACTTTTCTCTCTTTGTGTTATCAAATTGATGTTGTGCATCTTTACGAGGTCTGCAAATGAAATAGCTCAACTTCAGTGACTGCATTATGTTCAAAATAATGTCAATTATAGATTGACGTTGACAAGTCTAAATTTTCTATTCAGTAATTTTTCATTATTTAGTTGTGAGGTGTACTAAATATTACACGATATCTACTCAACGTCTTCAGGCCTGAATTTTCTGTTTAGTAATATTCTGTTATTTAGTACAAGGTGCACTAAATGCTCACTTTCTCCTTGAAGGATCAGCTTAACTACAATTGATCATGCAGAATAATTTTCAGCATATTTGTCGTCAATCTTAACTCAATAATTTCTGTAACAATTTTAGAACATTGCACTTGAACTAGAACTATCTTTAATAAATATAAGAGCATAAATAATTTAATAAATATAATAATATTTTAAGAACAATAGTAAAAGAACTATTCTATATTAACTGTTCATCTTCATTTTCTTCATTAATGCTAATACAAATAATTTTGATTTATAGAAAAATAGTGATACTTATCTTATAATTCCTGGACTTTAGTGTGATTTGATTACTAGATGATGTATGCTTTATTAATGTGTAAAAGAAATCCTTTTTTAAATGCAATATTAGTATTCCATACCTGCCAACATCACACTAAACTTCCATACAATGTAGGTTAATTTAACTGAGGTTAAACACGTTTCAAACCAAATTTTTTTTTTTTTAAATGCAATCAAATAGGTTCCACATAAGAAAATGAAACAAAATATATATATATATTTTTTTTTTCAGGTATATTTTCTGATTTGAAACGTTTTTGACCTGGATCAAATTAACTCATATTGTACGGAAGTTTAGTTGAAAGTTGGCAGGTATGGTATTATCATTGAAAATATAATGAAATTTTAAATGGCATCCCAAGCTTGATGTAAAATTTTTATATGCAGCTTTAATTCAAGATAAATATGCTTTCTGATTAAATAAAATAATGTGGGCATTACACGCTTGATTATTCTTTCATACCACACTTTTCACATATCAAAGAAGTGACTGTTTTTTATTTTTATTTATTTAAATTTAATCTGAGGAAAAGATTGCTATCCTAAATTTCATACTCTTGCATTTTTGAAATCTGAAATATTATCTCCAAATTTGAAAATTATAAAGTTAACGTTAAAAGAATTAATCATTAAAAGTTTTTTATTTTCAATTGAACTTAAATGTTTTAATTTCCAATCATAATCAGATGAATTACCACTATATGCATTATTAATTACTTTGGCTTGTTTTGATGTGTCTGGATTACATGTGTTTGAGATCTTACTTGTAATTTTATTATTTATAATATTGACAATTTTAGATCTTTGTCATTTTAGTAAAATATAGTTTTAGCTTTAATGATTTAAAATTTAATGTTAATTTTCTGATATCAGATCTGCAATCACGACATATTGTAACACAATGCAGTCAAAAAACAAAAATAGTTACTTTAGTAATCCTATAATGGAAAAATAATAGCCAAAATAGTCCATGCTTCTTAAAAGAGGGGAAAAAAAGTTTATTTGTCATAGAAATAATAACCAAAATTGTTTCATGAGTATCCACATCTTATTCCATAAACATAAATTTGCCACTTCTTGTATTTTTATTATAAAATCACATTAATCATTAATTATTTAAAAAAAAAAAATAAGAAACTTTCTAAATTATTATCTGATATAGATGATCCAAATGCAGTTTGGTTTTCCCAAATTAAATTGAATATGTACTTGCACTTGGGCATTACTATGAGGTTTTTTAGTTGCAACCAAAAAAACTTTTATTACATGTTATTAGATAAAACTTCAATTCTAATTTGAAAAAAACAAATGAACTAAAGCAGGAAGTCTGTCTATTAAAAATAATTTTATCAGAAAATGATGCATTTGATAAACAACAAACACTTACAACTTTTGTGTGCATAACTAATCTTTATAAAAAAAAATAGTAAACTGGCATAAAATAAATCTTATTTTATAGATACCAATGGGTAGCCACCTAATCTAAATAATTAAGAAAGAAAGAAACCCAATATTCTAAATTGTTATTCTGAACATTTTAAGTCTGTTATTAAATTGAAAAACTGTACTAGAAAACATTGTTTTCCATTTGTAATCAAGATCTGATTAAAGAATGAGCCAATGGGGCAATGGTCCTGGGCTCGCCAATTTTTGGAGACACCAACTTTAGTATGCATTATTTTTAAAGTTGAAACTTTAAATCCAATTTTTATCCTGCTATGATTATAATCAATATTTTGGACTTTTTTGACAAGACAAGGTTAAAAACAAAAGACATCTACAGTGTATGGAATTGTTTATCCAGAAATCAGAAAACCAGTTATCCAGAATGATATTTTCAATTGACTGATTTCAGAATCTTTCGAGAAAAAAGTGCCATACAGTGCCAGCTTGACATGTGGCTTTACTTGGTACATTACCACATGCATGGCATAACTTAAAGCAGACATCTAGGATTTGAAATAGAAGCACGTTAGTTAGATATTGGGCATTTTGATTTTTAAACAGAATTGCTGTTTCAAAAAGATTCTCATAAATTGCCTTCTTTCAAACTCTGATTCTTTTTTTTTTTTTTTAATCTTATCTGATTCTTAATCTGTGTAATCTAATAATAATTTGAAATCAGAAACAATGCAAAAGTCAAATATGTTCTACAATTCTGATCAAATGGATGTTGCTTTAACACCTAACCAGTTATCTGAAATACATCTGGCCAAGACATTCTAGATAAATGGTTTTATACTGTATATTTATATAAATATGTATTTATATATTCCTATATGTATTCTAATTCTTTGAAAATTGTTTAATTTTTTGTAAACACATAGGAAGACAACCACAAAAGAACAACAGACCCCCAGTTCCCATCTTGGCTTGATCAAGCCTTGTGACACGAATAATACAATACTGTAAATTTAGAGGAAAAAATTCAATAATGAATTTTACCACCTATTTTACACTGTAATGTAAATTAGAAATAATAATAATAATTATAAAATAAAACGAATGTGTTTGAAACATTGTATAAAAATTTGTGGTAAAATAGTAGCCATAGTCGCCTGATACTGAAAACAGTCAGTTTTAGTAGTATTTTAATAGAAATGGCAGCCCTGAAGACTCTTTCATTATTGTTTACAAAGCCTAAACAATGCCAAAACAGTACATATAAAAATATTTCATTTAATTACCTTCTTGGTAAAATATTCAGCTATAACGCTAAATCGATTCCCAAACTGTAGACGAGATTTCAGTGGCACATCAAAATGTATTAAACAATCAGCACAACTAATGCGCATGTCTGTAACAACACAGTCAGTTACAACAAGAACCTGACAGCCAGTTTCACAATCAGCTGCTTTCCAAGTTTTAATAACATCTACAAAGAAAATAGCAAACAATTTTTTTTTTTTTTTTTTAAGTTGCAGTATTTTAATTTTATAAATTGCTAAGGGGAAAAAAATCAATTAGATGGTGAACATTAAGACTAATATATGTACACATAGCTGCCAACTTCCTTTTTTAAAGTGAAATAAATATAATTTGAACCAGAAAAATTATTTAATGAAATGTTTTCTGTTATTTATTAACTTCTTTCAGTTAATATCTTTTTAGTTTTAACTGATTAAAAAATAAAAATGGAAGGTTGGCAGCTATGTGTACATACTTTTCTCCAGTATCTTATTTGGAACATTTGTATAAAAACTATTCCTTTGCAATAATCTAAAAATAGAATACTATGAAATCAACCAAATATATATAACCAAAGTATAAATGTATTATCAGAGTACAGTACTAAACAAAACTATTTTGTTTTAAATAATGTTTGTCATTCTTGATTGTTAACATGGAATTTTACATAATGAGGGATGGTTATAAAGTGTGCTATAGAAGTTTTTATTATTATTATTTATTTATATTAAAAAATAATTTTTATATGCACACTACAACAAAAAATTACATGCACCATTCTTATTTATACTTTTCGATCTATTCAAATAGAGATAAGCTAAAAAGCAGAAAGTATACCAAAGACAAAGTCTAACAAGCCCCTCTGACTCGGTCAGAAGAGTAGATTGATTTCTTTTGTATTTTATTTTAAGGTACATATATCAGATTTAATATAAATTAAACAAATTGGTCTAACTTTTTTTTTAAACAAGAAAGGTAATATGTAAGGCAATTTTAAATTTGGTAGACTAAATGCTATTGAATGAATATGAGGCAATTATATCAAAAGAGTTAAAAATTTTTGAGAAATCATAGTTTAAAAATTGACCAAACACTATAACATATTTCCAAACCTCAAATGAAATTCAAACCCAAACCAATCCACGAAAGTCATTTTTTTTTTTTTTAATGTACCTCATCCAACAAAGGAACTTTTAAAAATTTTATTGAAATTGAAGAAGTTTAACATGAACGATTGAGCTGGACCGTTCGTTACACCATCAAAACATTATCGTATATAAAATTTTGTGCATAGTAAACCACACGTTTTTACTGAATGATGTATAAATATTTATGTAAAATTAAACTTTAAAAATACATCAAATCTGACGTTTTGGTCAACTTCTATGACCATACTCAGAATATGATGTTAAGTAACAAATACACTTAGAAACAAAAGACCTCCATCTTGTTTAAGTGTATTTGTTACTTAACATCATATTCTGAAGATGGTCATAGAAGTTGACCGAAATGTCAATTTGATGTATTTTTAAAGTTTAATTTTACATAAATATTTATACACTATTCAGTAAAAACGTGTGGTTTACTATACACAAAATTTTATATACGATGTTTAACATGCTTTAATAATGATTTTAACATATATTAAAAATTACATACAGCCTCATTGACTATAAAGTTTTTCGTATTTTCAAAGGGCCAGTACTTTCGAACGAATTACTGAATCTTTTTGATTAATGCACTCATCCAAAATATTTTACCTTGAAAATGTAAAAGAAAACAACCTATTCTTCATCAGAAAGACGTATAATGCAACATCATTAAAATGTACTGAAAGTAATTTTTCTCCATAGATCATAATTATTCCTTTATGTGTGTCTGTAAATAAACTGTAAGAACTACATGCTTAATTAACAAACACATCCAAGAAACTTGCAAAATTAGTACACTGTCCCAATTAAGTTCAAATTGGTTAAGTATTTCGGACATTATTGTGATGGCAAGTTTTGCATTATACTGTAAACTTATGCCTAAGGTGGACTCTGGGTAAGACAGAAATTATTTAATGAATCTGTCTAATGTGGAAAGATTTTAAAAACCTGCAGAATGATTTTCTATTTATAATAGTGTTTTGAGATAATATTAAATGGTTTTATGAAGGATATAATCTTGATTAAAGAAAAAATGGAAATCTTATGATATTTTTTCCCCTAAATAGAAAATTTTAAAATTGCACTTTAGGGTTCATACTCATTTTCATAAAAGAATTCCGTTTCATAAAAGATTTCCCCGAGTAATTTTTCAAAATTAATAATTTTTCCATATCAAAAATGCACGATGAAGCCAGACAATTGGCAGTGATTGCTGGCTAACCTGAACTTTAAAAATAAGTTAAATATTTTTCAGAGAAACTGAGAAGTTTTTCCAGGTTATAACTAGAAATTTGGGATTTTTTTCCTAGGGTTTCTCTGATATTTGAAAATGAAAATTATTTTCTAGAGCTTTTCCGGATTTCTAGGTTTCCAGAAGAGTATATGAACTGTGAACTCTGTTCTGCGACAATTTTAAACTGTTTGAAACAATTTTTTTTCCATATTTTTCTTACAAATATGCTTATAACTATAAAGATTAAATTTTCAAAAAGTTAATTAGTTTAAGAAAAAAATAAATAAAATGTCATGCCATACATAAAAATATAGTAAAAATGACTATATACTACACATTTTTACTTTCTTCTATCTATAACAGAAGAAGGTATTGCAATTGAAATTTTTTTCAACTTCCGGTTTTTGATGGATTTACATGTTTTAAGCATCAGATATACCAAAAATCACGTTTTTATAAAATGTCTGTCTGTCCGTGTATGTGTACTCATTATATTGTTGAAAAGTGTATAACGTTACACATAGAAATTAACCAAATTTCATATATATGTTTCTGGCTATAGCCAGCAGGTCCCAGTATAATTTGGGAATATTCTGCCAGAAGGGGGCACTGTAGCATCGATTTTTGTGCCATTTTCCTTATTGTATCATCGAAAATTCTATAAAGTTATCCATAGAATTGAACCAAATTTCATATATATGTTTTTAGCTATGGCCAGAAGGTCCCAGTTGAATTTAGAGATATTCTGCCAGAAGGGGACACTGCAACATCGATTTTTGAGCTATTTTCATTAATTGTATCATCAAAAAGTGTATGAAGTTATGCATAGAATTGAACCAAATTTCATATGTATGTTTTTAGCTATGGCCAAAAGGTCCCAGTTGAATTTGGGGATATTCTGCCAGAAAGGGGCGATGTGATAGTGAGTTTTATGCCATTTTCCTTATTGTATCATCGAAAATTGTATGAAGTTATCTATAGAATTGAACCAAATTTCATATATAAGGTTCTGGCTATGTCCAGCATGTTCTAATTGAATTTGGGTATATTCTAGCGGAAGGCGGCGCTGTAATAACAATTTTTGTGCAATTTTCTTGATATTTTGCTGATGTGTTGTACATTGGCTGCTCATGCAGAGAAGGGTGCTTCACATCCAAGGTAACCCAATGATTCACAAACAGCTGACATAGCACAGAATGATGAAAAATATTATTTTATTAGAAAACTAGCTAACCCACCCGGCGTTGCCCGGGCCCGAGATAATTACAATATCAGAGAAAGGCGTTAACCCCCTCCCTCTCCATATTTGCAAATATAATCAATATTTTTGTTCAAGAGAACCACCGTCACCTACATTAACGTGATCATTAAAAAAAGAATTACATTTTTCTGATAATTAGAACATAACGAAGACGCTACGTAAAAATAGCCGGCAGATGACACCCCTTCCCGACCTCAATTTAAAATCTATATCTTAATTAGTTACCTAAATTTTTGTTCATTAGTAAAAATTGGCAATTATTTCTTTTCATTTTCGCAAACTAAATGGAGTGATCAGCCAGAGAAACAGATCTCTTTGTAGTTCAGTTTTTAATGAAAGCAGATCCTTGTCTGAAACTTTCTCAAATTGTTTCCACTGGCGCCGGCAGATTTTTGGCAGTTTTTTGCATAAATTAAGAAAAATTACCGACCAAATTTTTCAAAAATCGCATAGTCAGATGAAGAATTTTTTTTACACATGCTCAGAAATTTTCAAATTGATATCTCAATTAGTTTTCTTAAAATTTGCTAATTAGTAAAATAATTTCGAATTCATTCATTTTCGCTTGCAAATCCAATGCACCTGTTCGTTTCTTTTGCCATTTTGATTTAAAAGATGTCATTTTAGAAGCGATGGTTAATGAGAATCTAATTAATATCTTGGGTAATTATCAAAATATTAAAATTCCGAGACTCAGGTGCACATGGCCAGACCTTGGACTATCCACACCTAAATTTTCAAACTTTTAGGTGGGCTAGATTTTGCTAACCCAGACAAACAAACAAACAAACAAACAAACAAACACACACACAGAGCGAAATTTTCTTTTATTAATATAGATATAGTTGAGATTAACTTGTATTTGCTCTGATTAATCAAATGAAGCAGAAATTTAAGATGAAAATCAAAGTCGGTGTAGCTGTGTTTTGTAATGTATGCTCATGCAGCGATGCATATTTTGGCATCTTGTTTGTTTCTAAATTGCATAGTTAAAAAAATAATGCTTCTTGAAATATTCATGTATGAGATAGAAGAAAGTTTTGGAATAAGCACATCTGACTAGTTATTTTAAAAAAATAATTTATTTATATTACTGAAAATTTTATTTGTAATTTTATGAAATGCATTCGTTAAAAAATCTAGTCAACTGAAAACACATGTTGAAGTTTTAGCATTTGAACACATTAAAGTATGTAAAAAAAAAAAAAAAACTGAGAAAAATTAAATTAAAGATAGCAACTCTGAATTAGGGTACAAAGTCCACTTAAAAGTTTCAATTATGCCTGAAACAAAACCAACTTTATTATATTCTTAAGTATAAAATATTACCATCAGCTATGAAGTGTTCCATTTCTTCGTTTAACAAATAACTGTTGCACTTGAAACGTCTTAAAAATAGATGAATTTCACATGCATCCTGCATGTCTGTGGTGCATATAACAACTTTCTGAGAAATAGCCTTAACGATACCTAGAATAAAAATTAAACAAAACATATTAAAATATTAGAATTCTAATAGTTATTAAATTTGATGAAAAAAAAAACACACTTACATCATGAGATTAAATTCAATATTAAAACGTATCATTAAAAAAAAAAAAAAGAAAGAAATGGAAATTATGGAAACATTACCATTTTTTCACACTTTTATTTAATTTAACTTTGTATTAGATTTAAAGATGGAATTTTATAATAAATTTTTCATTCACTTCCTGATACATTAGAATTATAAAAAATATATATATACACAGATGTGTTTCTGATGACAATACATTTTAATATTTTTAGAACTTAATTATAAATTAATAAATTAATTGTAAAGCGATTTTCATTTAGCCAGCCGCAAGTAATAAATTGCCAAATAATCTTTGAGTTATGAAAACAATGGAATTAATTATGTGCCAAAACACTCTCAACAAAATATGCCACCTGGCTGTGAAACTGCAATAACAAAAAAATTATAAAATATAAATAAAAAATAAAAAGTGTAATAATTTAAAAAATATACTATTTTATTATTTAACATTTTAATATTACTTAAATTATGATTATACATTGAGAAAATAGTACATGAGAAATCCTGAATAGATAGTTTAAATCAAAGTGCATGTAATGATATAATTATGTAAATACTACATGGTTTAAATTATGTTTTTTTCTTACCTGTTGCCATACCTTAAAAAAATATAAAAATAAAAAGAGCAAAAATTATAATTTTTAAAATAAATGAACTTATTTGAGCTTTCTTGCATAAATAAAAACGGTGAATTTTCAATAATTGGGGCCCATATCAAATTAATGTATTGTAAAAGAATTTTTTTCAAACTACATGAATTGCAGTCGTGAAATTAGACGTGATTTTTAAGATAAACATTAAGTGCTTATAAAAGAGTATTTTCTAAAAAAACTATTTTTACCTTTACTGTTCTCTTTCATTTACATTTATTACCTTTTTTATTTATTTACTTTCATTTAAACACCTTTTTTGTTTCACTTTAAGCTAATTAATTCTATTCTTTAATTGATTTCATTTTTTACAGTTGTTATTTAAATAGCCTAAGTTATACAATTTGCCAGTAACAGAATTTTCAGTGTCAATCTGCAGAACAAACCAAACTATATCTAATCTGTGATCCTGACATGTTAGACCAAACCTATTATAGTAAAAAATCTTGCATAACTCACATAATAAATAAAATTAGAATTTTATAATATCTTGCAAAGAAAAAAAAAAGTACATGTATAACATAATGCATTAAAGAAACATTCATGCAAAATTCTGTAGTTAGTAGATTCATAGTTAATTTTACTTTATTTTTCAAAAAAAAATACTTGTCCATATCTTTTATTAACCAAATCTACAAATTTTAGTTGAATTTTCTAAGTTATAGTTATTTTAAAAATTGATTGCACATGATTTCTGTTAATCTTTCAGCACTTTTGTCATCATGTAAAGTTCAAGATAGCAGAGCTATTGTACAAAAATGCATTACAGAACATATCTGAAACATGTCTAATTGCACATTATACTTTGGAAAATCAGTCAATTGATTACAGAAATTTGGATAATATGGAATCATGATAATTTTTAGCTAAATTTTAAAATAAATACACTGATATCCAGGAATTAAGGGGCAGTGACCAATTTCGGACTTTTTATTGAATATCTACTGAAATTCATGAGGAAATGCCCTTGAACTTAGAGGATGTAAAGAACACTGACGTCATGTTTTTCAGTGAAGATTTTGTCATGAGGACAACTAGAAGGGGCAATAATAATTTTAATAATAAAATAATATTTTTGATTATCCGAGTAACAGAAAATGCTAAAAATGGTCGGTCAATGTAGCAAAGGTCCTGTTGAACATTTGTGTAAGTATAGCACATATATTCGTGAAAATGTTAACATTTCTGTGAAAAATTCAAAAGGTTTTTTTTTATAGCATGCAGAATTTTCAACTGAATTTAACACCGCTTTCCAAAAACTTTACAAAAAATTTTAGAAATAGTATACTGCAATTGAAATATTACTATGTTGAAGATTAGTTTAGTTTCTTACATGGTTTTTTGAAAATTTTAAAATAATCAAATCAGAATTATTTGAGACTTTGATAGAAAAATAGGCAAAAACTTGTTTTCCTGCTTCACTATTTCGTCGATGCGCTCCTCAGCAGATATAGATTTTGTAGCATTCAACTATCATTCATTTGAAGCATTTTCCGAACATGCCGATTAATTCACTCTTTACAGTATTTTTTTTTTAAAGATATATGATTTTGAGAAGTTTCATAAGAAATCTTAGTTTATATTATCTTTCTAGACTATGTAACTAATAATTCTGAACAATGCCTGTTATTATTTTTCCTCAATTCATAAAAACTTTTGTGCTTTTTGAAAATTAATGACGAGGAAGTAGGGGGTGGTAAATATTTTTTACTGGCTACTAGAATTTTTCTAGGGAGGGCGGAACATCTCAAAATCTGAAAAATCTGTGTCTTTCATCTGAGAACTGGGTTTTATATTCATATTTCCCCAGTGACAGAACTATCTTCAAGTGTCTGCAACGCTAATAATGTTTTCAAAAATAGTCTGCAATATGCAATATATCATATAAATCTATTCTTGCTGTTGTTGTAGTTGTAGTGCTAGTTAATTAAGGCATCAGCATTTATCAGCCTTTCTGAGTAAAAAAAAAAATTCAGAAATTCACAGCAAATATTCTGAAAGGTTACAGCAGAGGGGGGAGGGGAGAAAATACCCTCTCGGAAATAATTTTTCTTGTTCCAGGTCGGATTAACTCTGCTTTTGATTCGAGTCGATTTCAGGCTGAGTGTAGATTCTTGCAAATTGGGTTGAGGTTAACCCGATTTTCAAAAGTTAGTTCAGTATATTGTTTCAGATTAAAAACTATGCCTATATTACTAAGCATAGAATTTTGTGTGTCTGCTGTTTTCTAAAGGAATGCTGCATCTTTTCCGGGACTATTTCACAAAATTCCGCGATACTTTGGCAAAATTCACATTTTTTTTTTTTTCCGTGGCCCTTTGACGAAATTCGCACTTTTTCAGTGATCCTTTGACGAAATTAGCAGTTTTTTCCACGATTCTTTGACAAAAATTGGCATTTTGTCCACGATCCTTCAACGAAACTCATGCTTTATTTACTGTCTTTTGACGAAAATCAAGTTTTTCCACGGCCCTTTGACGAAATTTGCATTTTTATCGCTATCTGTCAATGAAATTAGCCTTCCCAGATCCTTTGATGAATTTCGCGTTTTTTCTTTGGCCTTTGGACAAAATTCACATTTTTTCTGCAATCCTTCGATGAAATTTGCCATTTTTTCGAGATCCTTCGACAAAATTTATCGTTTTTTGGCAATCCTTCAACAAAATTTGGCTTTTTTTTTTTTTTTTTTTTTTTTTAAATTTGTTGGCAGAATTCGCGATACTTCGATGAAGTTTGCTGTTTTTTTTGCGTAATTTACGCGTTATAGCACGTCCGCGGCATTGCTGTATGTTTTTAGTCTGCATGTGCCCTAAAAAGTCTGCGACACCTGTCGCATCGTCGCGTACATTCTGCCACGGGCATATTTCTGATTTTCCGCAGAAGGGGCCAAACTATCAAATATAGGTATGAACAGGGCTTGACAAATACGGTCGTCACTGGCGACCAAATATTTTTATCTGGCCGCCAAGTTATTTAATCTAATGAGGTTTTTGTTGTTGTTTCTTTTTGGTACAAAAATTGACCAACGTTTTCTAGAAATGAGCACAAATGCCACAAAATAAATGACTGACAATGTAATTATTATTTTTTTTTTTCAGGAATTTTCTGTGTTTGACTTAATCTGGTCAATAAAGAACAAAGTGAAAGGTTTCAAAATGAATTTTACCACCCATTTTATGTTGAGGTAAAAAAATAAAGATCGCTATAAAAATAGAAAATAAAACTGATATATCTGGAATATTTTTGGTCTTTACTGAAAGTATTACTGAAGTAAGTATAATACAAATGCTAAGACTGATGCAATGGATGAAGAATTGAATATGCCAAGTCAATATGGCTTTTAGAGATAGATTCTAGAGAATTTTAAATTCATTTAATGAATAAAGAAAAACAGAAGAAATATCTTGTATAGAATGTAGGAAGAGTTGGCAGGAACTAGCCTTGAGCAGGCTGAAAATTGAGAGTCTCTAGCAAAAATCGACATTGTTAGTATCTGTTTCTGCCATTTCATTTTACTGGTGAAAGTTGTTAAAAAAATTCTAGAGAAAAAAGTACAAAAAATGCATTAAAAAAGCAGAATAAAAGAGGTTATATAATAATAAAAAAATGCAGAAAATGACAGATCCACAGAAGATTTTTAACCATGGGATTTATTTGTATTAAATATATAACACATATAAATGTATTCACATATATTAGTTTGAGTAAATTATATCAAGCTAATGCTAAAATCATTTAATAAAATTTTGTCCGCTTTTGAGTAGTTAAAACTAATTTTAATGTATTAATGCTATTAAAATATACATACAATAATTCAACAACATTATAATTCTTTTAGAAAATAAAGTAAAGATTAAATAAATATTGTATTACCATATATAATACTTTTTTTCATGTTTTCTGATTCACACACATGAGCATTTATAGGAATCTTAGCAAATATTGCTGCCTCCAAAAACGACGTAAAATATAACAAAGTATTTCTCATGACTTTATCTGCAATAATCTGGAAACTTTTATTCCATCGTTCAGAACATATTATAAGTTGAGGAGAACACTGACTCTTTCTTATGGCCTCCATTATACAAAGAATAATTTCTTTAAACTGAAAAGAAAAGTATGAAAAAAGCTGTATAGTGTAGCACAAGCATGTAGAAATAAATAAATATTTTGAAAGAATATAAGCAAAAAATAAAATAAAATAAATAAATAAATGATTTTAAAAAAGAAAGAGATAACATAAATTAATTTCTGGAAGATAAGCCACGACTTGTATGTGTTTAAAAGTTAATTTCTTTTGATTGCTGCTTATATACCAAAGTGGTTTATATGATGAATTTCAACATTGATGTGAACAACTTTCTGGGCTTACAGTTTTGTGCAAAATAGGGTGTTGGAGAAGAAAATAGAAATTTTTCTAGAAAAAAAAAGAGGGACATTTTCAAGTGTTAAATAATTTTTACATAAATAAATATGTAAACAAAAACAAAACACTTTATTTAATAGTAAGTACAAGCAGCAGTGAGCTAAATTTGTATTTTATCGATAAATTCAAGCTTCGCCTCATAGATAAATATAATCCAAATACCTAAAAAAGATATGGATTAATACTACACCATATCATCATAAGCAATTAAATGAAGAGTGTCAAATTATATTCATTAAATTTATATGTCTTTTAAATATATTCAACATATAAAATACATTTCTATTTTGTGTATTTTAAGTTAGATAGTATATATTAGCAAAATCTTTTAATGTAAATAGATAATGCACAAGCTTATAAAATGAACAAAACATCTTTTGTTTTCATTGATGCACCATGATGTGGCTTATCTCCCATCAGGCCCACTAAAATTTTTAACCCCTCCTCCCATTTTTATGTGCAATAATACCTATAGATAATATACATATATTGATAAAATAAAATGGATTTAAAAGGCCACATACAATGTTCAAAATTTTTAATAAAAAGTATTTTCTCTTACTAAATTAAAACATGAACGAAAAATCATGCAACACGGCACAGTTTATGAAACACGACTGGAATATTGTTAAGAAATTTCACTTTTTTTCATACAATAAAATGAGGTACCTAAATTTTTAAAAAAATTAAAAAAGTACAACTTAGTAAAAATTTATTTTCAGCCATTACTGCCCATAGCTGGTAACGTGAGCGAATTCTTTCATGCACACCTGTATATGATCTACAAATCTCGTAATACACTGTAAATAAATCTAACACTGTAATCTGTTGCTTAATATTGTAAATTATAATATCTAACATATAGTTTATTTCTAATGTCACTTGGTGGCAGCATATGTGACAGGTTTTGTTTTCGCCCCCAATGAAGATAGCTAATTTACAAAAAACGTAATAGTAATATCATTAAAGTAATGCCATAATGTTACTCAGAATATCTCAACTGTTACTAACACATTGGCGAAAAAAACTTTAGATTATGTATCTTGATTTGAGTATTGGATCAAATTTTCAAAATGAAATATCTCAGAAGTTCAAAAATGAGGCTTGGCACTCTCTTGCCCCGACCCCCTCAATTATAATATTTCAGGCTTTATTTATGATGAAAAGCTGCATATTCCTGCAGACAACGTCGATCATTAGCATACAAAATTATCTTCTGCTAATTCGTAAAAGACCTCTTTAGCAAGCCGCATCTGCCTTTTGAACTATCTTACTTTGAACTGAAACAAAATAATTGTTTTGTTGACATTTAGGTTCTTAGTTGGGTTATATCATACCTGGCACCAATGTGCTCTTTTCTGTATAAATAAACATTTGTATTGTTAAAGAAATTAATAATTTATCTATATCAGGGGATCCAACCTGGGCTTCCTGGTATACCAAACATTGATAAAAATCATTTTTAATTGAAAACTCCATTATATTTTCTACAGTTAATATATATTTTTTTTTTTCATGAATATCTTATGAATATGTTTTTATATATGTATGTTATCACCATTTATGAATATTAATCTCCAGGAGGGGTGCGGAATTCATTTTATTGGGTTCAATGGGGCCAATTTCAACAAGAATTGGTTCATCCAACTTAACATGAACTGATTAAGATATAAACACATAAGATATAGATTTCGCACCTGCTGGTGGTGGAAATTTAAACTAAAAGATATTGTAACTCTTGCGCAGCACGTCTGCTAAACGGTGCCATAGGCAGCAGGGACGAGTGCCGGAGTTTCGTTTGGAAAGAGGTTTGTTTAGAGCAGAATGTGCCCCCTGGTGGTGGAAACTGAAACTACAAGATTTTGCCATGAGTGTGCAGCAAGCCTGCTGTACGATGTCATAGGCAGTGGGGTAAAGGTTAAAATTCCCGGTCGCCACCGGCCACAGGGCAACTAAATGTAAAAAATTGGCGACTTTATGTTATGCATCTGATCGCCAAAATGGCGATCAGTCATTTCCGAAAATTAAAAATAAATAAATAAAAGAAAAATCGGTCATAAATCCAAAAATTAGGACATAAAATAACGGCAAATTTCTTTAAAAGATCGCGAAAAAACGGCAATTTTCTTCTACAGATCGCGAAAAAAAAATCGGCAATTTTCTTCAACAGATCGCGAAAAAAGGAAGATCTTGTGAAAAAATGATCGCCAAAATGGCAATCAATTATTTCTGAAAAAAAAAAAGGTCGGTCATAAAAAAGAAAATTGGGACATAAAATATATCGCAAATTTCGACAAATGGTTGCCAAAAACAACCAATTTGGTCAATCGTTCGAAGAAAAGTCACCTATTTCGTCAAAGGATTGTGGGAAAACGCGAATTTAATCAGAATATTTCGTCGAAAAATCGCAAAGAAAAGGCAAATTTTGTTTAAAAATCGCAAAAAAAAGATATGTATCGTCAAAAAATCGTGAAGGTACGATAAATTTCGTCAAAAAATCGCGAAGATAAGGGCAAATTTCGTCGAATGATCGCGAAAAAACAGCAAATTTCTTCAAAAGATCGCGAAAAAACGATAGATTTCGTCAAAAAATCGCAAAAATATCGTGAAATCCTTCGAACAATAGCAGAAAAAATTTCAAAATTCATCAAGTGGTCGGAAAAAAAAAAATCATTTTCATAGTCGGTGATGGGGGGGAAATCATACGTTTGAACGAAGTTATGGTTTTCTGTACATATAAAATAATTGTTAACTATTTAATATTCAGAGTATTTGCTTCTAATTAGAGTTACATGAAACCAAATTCTATATTTGGACAAAATAATGTAGTATGAAATTGTACATATTGACAGGTAGCCAGCCGTTTTCACCAACTCAACTATGAAAATGCAGTGTATTTATTGTAGAAAAGCTATAAAACATTTTAAGGAGACACAGTACCTTTGAAACTCTCTTCAATGAGAATAGTGGCACAATACTTAGTACTAAAAATTGAATAAAAAATTCTTGTAAAACAGCCTTATTTTCTAAATTTTTTTTTTTTAAATTAACTTTTTTAAAATCCCTACTACGTTTACAAATATGAATATTTTTGCTTCAATTTTTCCCCCTCATTCTTTAGAATATGCAAGGGTGATTCTGGTCCGAATTTTCCGAAAAATTAAGGCAATAATTTCCGAAAATTAAAAAAAATATCGGTCATAAATCCGAAAATTCGGACATAAAATGTATCGGTATTTCGGCATATGATCGCCGAAAAAAATCAATCTCGTCATTCGTTCGAAGTAAAGTCGCCAATTTTGTCAAAGGATCGCGGGAAAAACGTGACTTTCGTCAGAGAATCGCGAAAAAACGGCAAATTTCGTCAAAAAGATTGCAAAAAGCGGCAAAATTTGTCAAAACATCGCGAAAAAAGGCAAAATTCGTCAAAACATCGCGAAAAAACAGCAAATTTCGTCAAAAATCACGGAAAAAAAACGGAAATTTTATCAACAAATCTCGAAAAACATTTCAAAAAACCATAAATTTCATCAAAAGATCGCGAAAAAACAGCAAATTTTGTCAGCAGGTCTCGAAAAAAACGGCAAATTTCGTCAAAAACTTTGCGAAAAACGGCAAATTTCGTCAAAAAATCGGAAATTTTATCTCGAAAAAACTGCAAATTTTGTCAAAAACATTGCAAAAAACCACAAATTTCATCAAAAGATCGCGAAAAAACAGCAACTTTGTCAGCAGGTCTCGAAAAAAGGCAAATTTCGTCAAAAACATTGCGAAAAAACGGCAAATTTCGTCAAAAACATTGCGAAAAAACGGCAAATTTCGTCAAAAATTTTGCATAAAAACGGCAAATTTTGTCAAAAACATTACAAAAAACCACAAATTTCATCAAAAGATCGCGAAAAAACGGCAAATTTTGTCAGCAGGTCTCGAAAAAACGGCAAATTTCGTCAAAAACTTTGCGAAAAAATGGCAAATTTTGTCAACAGATCGTGAAAAACGGCAAATTTCGTAAAAAAAAAAAACACAAATTTTATCAACAGATCTCGAAATTCTGCAAATTTCGTCAAAGAATTGCGAAAAAATGCGAATTTTGTAACAGAAGACGCCAAAAAAAAAAAAAAAAAAATTGAGGTAGTGGACACCCCTCTCCTTCCCACCCCCTCTGTTGAAACTTCTCAGAAAATTTGCTGTTAATTTCAGAATTTTTTTTTCTCAAAATTACCCCTGTGAATATACTACATGAAACTGTATGGATTTTTAGATGTATGGGATTTTACATTTAATATTTTTTTTTTTTCTGGTGTATGTCAAACAATTAAAAAAATTCAACAAACTCTCAATTAAAATTTTTTTTTTTTAATTTTAATTGAGAAAACTTGAATGTTAAATCCATACACAAAAATATTAAATACACCATAGAAAACAAGTAAAAAAAAAAAAAAAAAAATCAAAACTATTTTGAACAAACAAGTTATTAAAACATTAACAGGAGAAAAATCAGTTTAAAGTTTTTATTTATATGGGTAATTGCGCTGGATCTATAAATAAAATTTACAATATCTCTCAATATAATTGTCGTATAGGTGAAAATGCGAGGTGTCAAAATATTCACAATTAAAGAAGCTTTCATTAATATTAAAAGAAGAAAATCTATATTTTGACCAATTTCAAGGCACTGTGTCCCCTTAACATAAGAAATATGTCAATGTATTTATTTTATATCCAATACAATATAATTCACAAAATCTAAGCATAAATGTTGTGAAAAATGTCGTAAATTTTTCCTTTACACGATATTTTCTCAGTGGCATCCCTGATAGTAATTAGTGGCCACTAACTTGACAATAGTGGCTACTAAACATGCAGCCTCTACTGGCCACTGGCTACTAATACAAATATTGAATTTTAACCTTTACAGTGGGGATACTTGTTGGTAATTTGTTTGGAACAGAATGCACCTCCTGGCAGTGGAACCAAAAGATTTTCCTGCATAAACACCGAAAATGGCTATTTATATCAAAACCGCAAAAGAAAGTTACAGATTCGATAATCCCAGAAAACGAAATATTCTCATTTTCACTCATCCTTGAGTATTGAGAAAACTATTTGCGAAAATGTAAATTTTGTGAAAATTGGACGGTAACTTTTTTTTTAGTTTTGAACAATTATTGTAGCCCTTAAGAGCCTACACTAGTCATCCGAAGAAACTCGAATGCTAATGTTAAGTCTATGGGAAGGTTCTTGGCAAATTTTTTGCTCACATTTTAATATTTTTAAATGATTTTTTTTGACATAGGATAGCTGAGGCCAATCTGTAACGTTGTTAGTTTTTACTTTTTCAATTTTGGTTCCAGTATTTTTATAAGCGGACATTTCCAATTTTGGAACCGGTTGGAACCAGTTCTGAAAGTGAAAGTACCTTTATATAAAAAAATCTGGAGCCAAAATCGAAAAAGTAAAAACTAACAAGTTAGAGATTTACCTCAGCTATCCTATGCCAAAAAAGTCATTTAAAAATATTAAAATGTGAGCGAGAAATCTGTCAAGAACCTTCCCATAGACTTAACATTAGCTTGAGTGTTTCTTCCCGTGACCAGTGTAGGCTCTTAAATTGAACTTTCTATTAGTCATCTTGACAACCTTTCAGAAATTTTTGAATTCTTGAAATCATTACTAGAAATTCCAGGTAGAAGTCTTAAATTATTTTGCTTAGGCAAGTTTCAAAATTTGAAACTTAATCTTGACGAAAAATTGTCCTCATTTATTGCAAGATTTGAGGAAGGTTACAGAAGGGTAGAAGATTCAGAGAAACGTGTTGATGAAAGACAATGACGTTACCACCTTATGCAAAATCAACCAGAACATTATGACTATTATTACGAGAATTTGATAGTTTAGATCGAATATGCTAAATAAAATTTCTCATATATTCGAGCTGAAATATTGAAAGAATATTCCAGGAGGGAACAACAGGAATGTCTTAAACAAGATACTTGTAGGCCATATAAAAAATTTTTGCAGGTATCAAGGTAATATAAACATTGGTTCATTTATGACTAAGTTTATAGTTACTGATGAATGTTACGTACATGAGCCTTTGACTAAATGCCTTTATTTTACTCAAAAAATGTTCATCACTTGATTACACAATTTAAAGGATTTTAAGGTCTCTCTGTTATCAGACTAGTATTTTTCTTCTGCTCTCAGACCAGGGTAATATCATATTTTCTTAGAAATTGGGAGTCTATTTCAGACTGCTATTTTCATAAAGTTTTCAATGTAATTGTTTCTTTATAACAAAACTCCTATCTTTACAAAAATAAAATTACTGCATGCTGCCATTATGTTTGCTTATATAGTATATTTCAATATCAAAAGCAAAATGATAACTGCAATATTTATTTAAAAATATGCATTTTTATATGAAAAAGAAAAAAAAATCCTCCTTACTGTGCCCATACATAATAATATATTCATATCTTGCTCTGTAACAACTGTATATGATATGGTGACCACTTACAACAACAAAAAAAAGAAGTGTTATACTTTGTCAAAACTGCATATTCAAGTTTTAGAATAATCCAGGCACTTTCACAAAAGTTAAAGCACATATAGAGAGACAGAAATATAGGCCATGATGAAATTCCAATAAAATTTTTAATAAAATGTATCCTTTCATACAAAAAATAAATTTTAATGTCTATTTGTGTCAACATTACATATTATAATGCACACATTATAATAATAAAAAAAGGCAAAATAGCAAAAATTAAAGTCTAGCTGCAATAACACTTTTAACAGATCAAAATTATTCAGAATCTGAAATCAGAATGGTAAATAACATTAGGTTCATTACATCAATAATTCATCACTGAGTTTATTCATTGCAAAAGTCCGAGTAAAAAAAAAAAGGACAAAATCAAAAAAACTTATGGATTTTTTAAGAATGCCCACAAAAATACACCCAATGCTTTATCAAAATTAAGCTAATTTAATTTACCTCTTTCTTATGCTTTATCATTACAGCAGATCCATCATCCACAACAAATTCTCCTAATCTTGAAAAACTAATCAAGTTATCTTGGAAAAACGCCAATAAACAAAGGGGCGTAGATATTAAAATATCACACTTATTTATACGATCCTGAATCTGCAAAGAAAATATTTAAATGTATATATAAGAGAACAAAATATTTAAGTACATTATTCAAACACATACACAATCAACTGGAATTTGGCAAGGTACTGAGTGCTTCACAACGTTTTGATAATGAAAAAAATTGAATAAAATTTTATCAACAAAAGATTTATATTTCAAATATTCAAGAATTACATGTGAGAATAAAGAAAATTAAAGAATGAATTTCTCAAAATGTTTGTCATGTGAAGAGATTCATCTAAAATTTAACTATCCCGCCAAAAGAAAAATTTAAAACAAATTATTCAGGAGTGATTTTACATGTATAAAAATAGTTAAAATACTTTCTGAGTAAACTTCAATATGATTGGCTAAGAAATCATCATTATGAGCAAAGCTTGTGTAAAATCAAAATGTCAGATAAAAATTGCTTTACTTTAAGAAGGATTTTCCAGTGCTTTTGAAAGAAAAATTTCAAGGAAGGTAAAAAAAGTTCTCCAAGAAGCCTCCTTGACTTGAAAATAGTTGTCTGGACTGTTCCGGGAGGAAAGGGCAGCTTTCCTATTCATTGGTTTAAAGAATTCAGTTAATTTTTTTACTTGAAAATATAAAAGCTAAAATGTGTTGAATCCAATTATAGAAGATTGCCAGTTTTTGACACAATACTGAATTTGAATAGGAATTTTAAGAAATTAGTCAGCTATCGCCAAAATAGCTTCCATTAACGCGACTTATTTTTAACACCAAATTTGGTGGCAATATGCCAAATATTGACAAAAATTATGACAAGCATCTTTACATACATACATGTTCACAAACATATGTGTGCAAATATTTTATAATTACCAATATATTTCTTCTTTTAAATATAACGTCATTTAATGATATGACTATGCAGTTTTAAGCATATGAGAGTTACAATAATAGTTACAACAATGAAATTAAATTTGCAAGAAACACATTCGTTAAAACATAAACTAGCAGTGAACACGACTGCAGAAAAAACCCTAATTTTTAATCTGCTGACTTTGTTTCAAATTGTCAGCCATCCTAGAACTTCAAACTGATATATCTCAGCCATTTTTTACCATAGTAATGAAACAAAAAATGCTCTGGAATCCTTGTATCAAGGTCTAACACTTAAACTGGAAAAAATTAGGATTTTTTTTTTTTTTAGTGTGAAATTTATAAGTGGCTGCAATTTTGTAATAAGATGGTTGATCAAGTTGGGCAACGAATTTGATCGAGACCTTGGGTAAGCCCTGTACATAAGCTCAGTTACATCTAAATCTGTTAGGAAATAAAGAAAATTAATGAGGTAATCTCCTCATATCAATCATTTAAATTGGAGAAAGAAGATAACCTTGAACTATTAATCACTTGCATGAGTAAAAAAAATCTACTCATTTCACTACTAAAGTGCAATACCATGCAATCATCAAACTGTTTTTCCACCCTTTTAAAAACATTTCATCATTTATGAACCCATAAACTGAATGACTTTATTAATTGATTCTAGATTATATGCTTAGCATGTAAGGGAACAAAAATATTTACCCTACAATGTTAAAACTAAGTATTATAACTAAATTTTTTTTATGTAACTTTATTTTATATTTTAAAGTTTAATTAAATATTTAAAGTAAATAAAATGCACAGATCTTTTAACAATTATTAAATACACATTTTACTTATTTCAAAAGTAGAAAAGACAGCTGATCGTGCAACAAGACTATGAATTACCAATTCCTGGATTATTTGTGCGAAATATGATGTGATGTACAACAATCTGGATAATCCAAATATTCGTAAATGAATTAAGGGACATGGATACATGGATGAACACAGGTCAGCAATATTTTCTTACCTATTTAATTCTCAACCTAAATTCTTTATGTTACTGATGTTCTTTTAATAAAGATGCAACTACCTATCACTCATCTCAATATTCACAAAATTTAATCAAAATCGACTCATTAATATGAGTGCTATCCTATGACAAAAATCAGACATATAAATCAACATTTGAACGAAGGGTAGTTTTGGGGTATGGAGGTCAAGATCAGTGAAAATGTACTGAAGCTTTTCTCCAGACGGTAGCAATGGGAAGCTACCTAAAGTCTCCTTTTGGTTACCTGTATATTAAATAAATTGCTTCTGTATGAACATATTAGATAGATATATTGTCTCTTTATGTATCTAATAAATAGTGTAAATGTACAACAGAATTCCTGTGTATATAAAACAGTGAATAGGACATCAGGAAATGCATGTGTAAGTTTTTTCTCCTTATGAAAGTCGTTTTCTCTATTCTGGGGTTCCAACCCCTTTTCCAAAATAAAATTAAGGTTTCTGTAAGCACTTTTTAGAGACAAAATTATATTCTAATAACTTATATAATATGAAATATGGAGTTCTCAGTGTTAGTTTGGGTACAAAATGTGGCCTTAAGACCAAAAATTCACAAATGTCATTAACCTGAAGTTTATTATCAGGCAACGTGTTGCATATAAATGATAATAAATATTATTTATGTCATTACTATTAAAATATCCAGATATTACTAAAAATTAAGTGGAAAATCTTGTTTAAAAATATTTTACGGTATTAGGGTAGGTTTATTTAGCAAATGAATATCTAATTTAAATAGTGTACTAAAAGATAATTTATTAATGAATCTAAAATACTTTTAACATTACAATTACAGTTGTATTATGTTGTTACGTAAGTATCACCTGCTAGATAAAATATTAATGGAAAAGTGCATTCTTTTTTAAAGTAAAAATAAGGATTTTTTAAGTAAGTGATGATGAAAAGTAAGTAGTTATAAGGGCTCTTAGAAATGAAAAGACTTATAGGCACTTTCTAAAGACTGTGGGAATCCTGTCTATCTCACCAAAGATGCCATAAAAAATAAATACCAAATGAGGATTTGTTGAAAGAATGGAAACATATTTATTTACTTTAAATAAATGCAATTTTCATACGACAACAGACGGAACTATTACTCTCACAAGGAAAACTTCAAAGGGAAAAAATGCGATATGTAAAACTGATTATATGAATAAACTTAAACATAATTTTTGACACATTAAACTTACTCTGTTTTTGTAATGGCCGCCAGTAGTGTACAAGATAAAAATCTTCTTTTTATTTTGCCCAAGAAATAATTGAAAATGCTCATTAACAGCATGTGCTTTTCTCCACGTTGAACAAAGAATAATTGTATGAGGCTGTAAATAAATAATGAAATACATAAATATTTTAACCAGAAAGAAAAATCATGCATCAAGCACAGGTTATGAAATGCGTTTTAACACTTCTAGAATATTATAATAAAATTCACTGTTTAAGCAGGTGAAAGAAGATACCTTAATAAACAATTTAGGAAATAATGCATAACACATTTGAAAACTCAATTTCAGCAATTACTGTTCATAGTCGGAAAGGTATTTGAAGTCTTTTGTGCAGAGCCCTGTATATGATAAATAGATCTGTATACATGTGGTCGCAGGAGTTCTCATCTGAACTTTAGACTGCAAACACAAGCAAATACTTTATTGGGGCTTGTGAAGTTGAATGATGCCTCGCGAACAATATAAATTTTGATGAGTGCAGTAATTTTTTACAGCGTGAGAACGAAGTAGACAGAATGAGTCGAGATGCAGACTGAGTAAGACGGACTCGGGAGATGCTCTTAAATCTCCGGCGACGGCCAGCCTTTACGAGCTGAGCTGAGAAATGGTATCTGCAAACGGCCTTTACGAGCTTACGAGTTGTCATGATTGTTCTAATTATATTTTAACTTGTACATATTTGTAAATATTTGATATAATCCAGAAAATTAAACAGTGTAAGATTTCAACAAAAATCTGCCTTGGACTTATTAATACCCATTTAGATAACCGGCCATAACATATATCTACAAAATGGGGGCTCGGCCGGGATCAACGGAATCTATGCGAACTGGACCTACATGATTTGTAATTGATCTGAATGATCGGGATCTACGTGAATTTCGAATAAAGAAGCAAAAAGATTTGTGCATCAAGTTCCTGTGAGATGTTCACGTGTGTCTTCACGTAAAAGTGTTTTGTGCTTCCGAATTTTTTTTTTTCATCTGTGTATTACTACACATCCGAGTGTGTGTGAGTGGTTATTATGTGATATGTGCATCGTATCTGTGAGATGTGCGATCGTTTGTCGGTTAAGTTCAGTGATGAATCACTGATTAACAGATAAAGTCCTTTCGGTAAAGAAAGAGGGAAATGTTTCGAGTATCGGTGTAGAAAGTTTGACCCACTGACCGTCTGTGCAAGATAAGTGTCGTGTTTTCGCGGTGGCGGAAAGCGATTTTTTTTTTTTTCTGGTGATATTTTTTTCTTCTGCTTTTAGTGTACGCAAGAGGAAAATGTGTTGTTCGTTTATCAGCAAATAAGCGACCCAGAGTCAGAGCGCTCGAATGAAATAAAATATAAACTTCTGCCGTGCATATTTTTTTTTGCAGACTGGGAAAAGTGAAAAGTGAAACGATTAAAAGTTTTTTTTTTTCTCTCTCTTTTTCTTCGTATAGATAGAGGAAGGTGTTATTTTTTTTGCTTCCTCACATGAATAATGTTTGATTGAGTAATGTTTTTTTTCTAGAATAGAGTTAAGTAGTACAAAGATATATATATTTTTTTTTGTATCTTGTTATTTTTATGGGAAAGGAAAAAAAATATATATTCGATTTAGAATATTTAGAGAAAGTGTTTATAAAATTGTTGAATATTATTATATGTATAAATATATTTTATTTATCGGGTGAAGATATGAAAGTAAGTGTGTTTTTATAACTGTTACGTATTATTATATGTATTGATATATTTGATTTATCGGGTGAAAATACGTATATTATTGATTTATTTAATGATATATTTTATTTTTATGTGTTAATTAGTTTATGATAAAAATGGCACATTTAATAAGGTCAAAAAAGATCGATCTGATTACTGTGGCAGTCGAATTAGGTTTAAATCCACCAGAATCGAACAATAAAACTCAATTAACTGATTTAATTGTAAAATCCAAAGGGTATGATGAAGATTTAGTGAAAAATTTGTTAGAGGGAATTGTGAGTGAGCGTGAAGAAGCCGAAAGATTATTACAGCAAAAAGAAGCTGAGAATCGCGAGTTTGAATTAAAACGATTACAATTGGAAAATACACAAAAAGCCCAATTACATAACTCTGTACCTACAATCGCTGGAAAAGGTTCCGATGTTTTAAAATTGTTAAATAGGTACAATAACGAAGAGGAAATCAGTATATACTTAACCCTTTTCGAACGCCAGGCAAAGCGGTTAGAGATAGACAAACATGAATGGGTAACCTATCTTCTCGCATTATTACCTCTCGATATAGTTAATTTAATAAATCGCGAAAGTGAGGAACAGTCCAGCGACTACGACTATGTAAAAAAAATACTTTTAAGACGCTTTAGACTTACACCGGAGCAATTTCGGCAAAAATTCTTCTTGCATAGAAAGCAAAATTCGGATTCGTGGAAAGATTTCTCGTTTGAACTCTCAAATTTCTTGGATAATTGGTTATCTGGCCTGCAAATATCGACGTACGAACAATTAAAAAATATTTTAATTATTGATCAAATCAGGAGAAAATTGTCTTTAGAAATGAAGGAACACTTTTGTGATGAATTACCCAAAATTACGAATATAGATGATTTGACAAATAAATTGGATGATTTTGAAACTGCCCGAATTAACTTACGGAAGGCTGAAATTAAGTCCCCAAATACGGAATTCCGAAAACGTCAAGGTTTTGAAAATAATAGAGCGTTCCATCGAAATGATGTTAGCTGCGTACCATATGAAAAAAATTACGCGAATGCCCCCCAAAAGAATTTAAATACAAAAATCCGTTGTTTTAATTGCAATGAATTTTCGCACCGCTGGAGGGATTGTCCCCGAAAAAAAGAAGGCCCAGTGTGCTGGAAGTGTAAAATTCCTGGCCACAGGTCTGACCAGTGTACAAACAATTCTCCTAAAAATGCAAATGCTGCCATAAGCAACAACTCTAATCCAGCAGATAAAATAATAAAGAACGTGAGGATTTTAGGAAAAAATATAGATGCCTTGATAGACACAGGGAGCGACGTAAATATGGGGAATAACGATATTTATATTGCCCTGGGATGCCCTAAATTACATGAAAATGACTTGGTTTTGTCAGGTATTGGTGGAAACCAAATAACACCCATAGGATTTACGACCGTAAACATTGAAATAGATGGTTATACAGTAAATTCAGATTTATACATCGTAAAAAATTTGAATCATTCTTTAATTTTAGGGAATACCTTTTTGAGACAGTTAAATTTCAATATTTCGGAAAAAGGATTGCAAATTATGGGAAAACGGAAGTTAAAAGAAGTTAGGATAAATTACGTCACTGCTTTCCCACAAGAAACAACCATGACGAAAATCAAATGCGTCAGCTATGTCACACCCAGATTTCATGCGATGTTGCGGTCAGAAAAACAAAACAATCCCACGATAGGAAAAATGATTTCGACAGCTGAATTAGTGAGAAAGGAACAAACTAATCAAAATGAAACAGCTTTTAACTTTAGTGAAAAAGTAAACATGCAATTAAGTACTGCAAAAAGTTGTTTATTAGAAAGTGAACCGTGTTCTATCCCACAGTCAGACTTAGCGAAAACCACAGATATTTATTTAGCTGAAACAGCCAATTCAATTAATTTTCAGGAAGTTGAGCTGAATCATATTACAAATAACGCTATTAAGAAAGAGTTAACGGAATTGATTACTAATTATAAGCCAAACAAGGTTAAGGACACGGAGTTAAAAGTAAATATAATATTAACTGATGATATTCCGATTGCGCAACGACCGCGTAGATTAGCGTATCCGGAGCAGGAATTTGTGGACAAACAAGTACAGGAATGGTTGGAAACGGGAATTATAACGGAGAGTAACTCTAATTATGCATCTCCTATAGTGTTAGCGAAAAAGAAAAATAATTCTTGGAGACTTTGCGTAGACTATAGATTACTAAATAAAAAAATAATTAGAGATAATTTTCCCTTGCCAAGAATAGAAGATGTTTTAGATAACATTGAAAGTGCAAAGGTTTTCACAACATTGGATTTAAAAAATGGTTTTTTTCATATAGACGTAGCAGAGGAGAGTAGGAAATATACAGCATTTGTCACGCATAACTTGCAGTACGAGTACTTAAAGCTCCCATTCGGATTATCGGTTGGACCACAACAGTTTCAAAGATATATTCAAGCTGTTTTTAAACAGTTAATTAAAGAAAAGGTAATATTAATTTACTTAGACGATGTCATAATACTTGCGGAAACTGAGGAAGAAGCCTTGGTAAAACTGAAACGCGTCCTAGAAGTTGCATCGGATTACGGACTTGAATTTAATTTTGCAAAATGTCAATTTCTTAAACGGAAAATTGAATTTTTAGGCTATATTATCGAAAACGGAACTACTAGACCCTCGGAAGCCAAAACTTTGGCAGTAAAGAAATTTCCTGAACCCCGCACCCTTAAACAACTACACAGTTTTCTGGGTCTAACTTCTTATTTCAGAAAATACATCCCACATTATGCAACTATAGCGAGACCTTTAAGTGATTTATTAAAAGCGGGAAATAAATTTAAATTTGGAATACCCGAAAAGCAAGCTTTTGAAACTCTTAAAGAAAAATTAGTTAACCCCCCAGTATTGCATGTATTCCGACGAGGCGCTAGACTAGAATTGCACACCGATGCAAGCGCCATAGGTTTTGGTAGTGTCCTACTACAAGAAGATGAGAACAAAAACTTACATCCTATTCATTACATGAGCCGTAAAACTACACCTACTCAAGCAAAATTTTCGAGTTACGAATTAGAGACCCTTGCGGTAATAGAATCGGTCAAAAAATTTCGAAACTACTTATTAGGCACGAAATTTAAAATTGTGACAGATTGTTCCGCGTTTCAAAAGACTATGGACAAAAAAGACATTACGCCAAAAGTAGCAAGATGGGCGCTATTCTTACAAGAATTTGATTATGAAATAGTACATCGAGCGGGAAATCAAATGAAGCATGTCGACGCATTAAGCAGAAATACAGTATTGGTAGTAACACGTTCTTATGACGAATTAACAGCAAAAATTAAATTAGCGCAACAAGAAGATGAACATATTCAAACCATCAAAAAATTAATAGAAAAAAATGAAAGCTCGGAATATTTTAATCGAAATGGCATACTGTATAAATACGAAAACGACAGAGAACTGTTGATGATTCCCTTAAATATGCAAAAAGAAATAATACGAAATGTTCATAATAGAGGTCATTATGCGGTAGCAAAAACCGAAACAATTCTAAAAGAAAACTATTTTATACCCCAGTTAAGAAAACAAATAGAAAACGTCATTGCGAATTGCGTAGAGTGCATTTTATGTAATAAAAAGCAAGGAAAAGGAGAAGGTTTATTGAACCCGATTCCAAAACAAAATATCCCCCTTGAAACCTATCACATTGATCATATTGGACCGATGCCATCCACTCACAAAAATTATAATCATATTTTTACCGTCGTAGATGCTTTCACAAAATTTGTCTGGTTATACCCAGTTAAAACTACTGCTGCCGTAGAAGTTATAGATAAGTTAAAATTACAACACAACATTTTCGGAAACCCGTCCCGAATAATAACCGACAAAGGACCCGCGTTTACATCCGACGATTTTGAAGCATATTGTAACGAACAAAAAATACAACATGTCCCAATAACGACAGGTGTTCCAAGAGGAAATGGCCAGATAGAACGGATGCATAGAATCCTGATACCAATATTAGCGAAACTTAGCATAGATGACCCCACTAAATGGTGCAAATATGTAGCATCGGTACAGCGAATTATAAACAGCACTATATCTAGAAGCACAAAATTTTCACCATTTGAGCTTCTAACCGGAGTGAGATTGCGACATAAAAACGATTTGCAAATAAAAGAGTTGTTAGACGAAGAACATGTAAATTCGATTATGTCAGAGAGAAATTTCAATAGGGAAATTGCAAAAGAGAACATTTTAAAAATACAGCAAGATAATCGCAAAACCTTTAATAAAAAAAGAAAAACGGCATACACTTATAAACTCGGTGATTTAGTAGCTATACAAAAAACACAATTTGGTACAGGCATGAAGTTGAGACCTAAATTTCTCGATCCCTATGAAATCACCAAAGTGAAAGGAAAGGATCGATACAACGTAAAGAAAATTGGCTACCATGATGGTCCAAACATTACATCGAGTGCTGCCGACTTTATGAAACGATGGACAAATTGGACAGATTGATATTTTGAAACAATATTCTTTTTACTTTTATTGAACATTATGAGTGAACTCTGAACTTTAAGCAATTTTCAACGTTATAACAAGTTTTGTTGTGTTATTTTCATTTTTTATATTTTAGGAAACACTGTATGTTTCAATATTTACTATTGCTTATTGTTTTGTTTGTATATATATTTTTTGTGTATATTTGATAATTTTAGATTTTAGTCGACTGGTTCTATACCTAGTGAAATTAGTAGATAATGACTGTGAGGACACAGCACAGTCAGGACGGCCGAGTTGTGGTCGCAGGAGTTCTCATCTGAACTTTAGACTGCAAACACAAGCAAATACTTTATTGGGGCTTGTGAAGTTGAATGATGCCTCGCGAACAATATAAATTTTGATGAGTGCAGTAATTTTTTACAGCGTGAGAACGAAGTAGACAGAATGAGTCGAGATGCAGACTGAGTAAGACGGACTCGGGAGATGCTCTTAAATCTCCGGCGACGGCCAGCCTTTACGAGCTGAGCTGAGAAATGGTATCTGCAAACGGCCTTTACGAGCTTACGAGTTGTCATGATTGTTCTAATTATATTTTAACTTGTACATATTTGTAAATATTTGATATAATCCAGAAAATTAAACAGTGTAAGATTTCAACAAAAATCTGCCTTGGACTTATTAATACCCATTTAGATAACCGGCCATAACATATATCTACATACATACTACATAATTCAGTTCAGTTAGAAAATGCATAATACTGTTGAAAAGTTACTTTCAGCAATTTCCATCAATAGACGGAAATGTACTTGAATGTTTTTATACAATCTTGTATGTTATCTACAAATTTTTATATACACCTCATATTAAGCTAAAATTTAATTCGAGTAAAAAAACGCATAACACAACTAAAAATGCACTTCCAGCAATTACCATACATAGACGACAATGTGTCCAGTTCTTTGCGTAGCCCTATACATGAATTTATTTACAGTCTACAAACATATTTTAGTATACTGAATATAGTTCAGCTAGAAAATGCATTACACAATTAAAAAGCAACTCGCACCTATAGCTAGTAATGCTTTAGAATTCTCTTGTGCACTGCTACATATGAAACAAGTGGGTAAGTGTGATCGAAGATCGCACAAAGGGTTTCATTTAATATTCCTTTCAAAACACTTTATCCTTTCTTTAATAAATCCAAATAAATTTCATTTAGCAATAAAAAAAAGTCATGTTTTTTATAAAGTAAAAATTTACCGGTCTATTTTTCTCATTTTTCGAATATATGAACTGGCCCAATAGTGGGCGAAGCCCGTTATTATACTCTGTCATAATAATATCTGTCATGTGGACTAAATATGATATTAAAAAAAATAGCTTATATAAAATAGATATTTAAACCTATTGCGCAATCCTCTGTAATCCAGATAGTTGTTTCAGATCTTCTAAACATGGAGTTTTAGAAGATCTGAAACAACTATCTGCTGTTTACATTTATAATTAATTTGAGTTTTTTTCCAAGTTGTCTATTGATATTTTAATAATATATACAAATGAGTGATATAGAAGAGCAATATAATGAGAGGTTACTGCATTTTAGGGGCACTACCCTATCTCAAATTAATTAACAGGGGCTCTTACCCCTTTATCCTCTTCAATGGTGATATTCTCCAGAGTGTACCGAGCAGCTAAAGGTACAACATATGAGACAGTTTTCCCAGAATGCGGCGGAGCAACCACGAACATATCTCTACCTCTTTCAGCAGCAGGCCAAACAACTGACTGGATACAAGATGGCCCATAAAACTGTATGGCCTTCAGAACCTACAATTAAAATTAAAACATGACAATGAATGACATCAATTATAAATTAATTCAAAGCATATTGGATAAAAATTTTCTATAAAACTATACTTTGACCATGACAAGTTGCCTTATAAGTTTTATGAAATTTTAGATTAATTTATTCATTGATTATAGTAGTAACGAGAACTATGAACCATAAGTGCCGAGTTTTTTTTTTTAATTAAATATAGCATTCTCTTCATCAACTGTGTCAGTTTAGCTACCTTTTCCCCTGTAATATAGCAAACTTTTCAAGTTCAAAAATCAACTTATCATGGCTGAAGTATAATTACATTAACTCAGATAATGAGATATTTTAATGGTTTACAAAACAACAGAACGTCAATTTTATATTTTTGGCAAGGCTGAAGAAATAGCTTAAAACGAAGCTGGACGAGACATAAAAATTATTTGTTACACGCAAATTTCACTATAACTGGTTTCTTAACAATGTGTTGTTACTTACAGGAAAATTTTAAAAGTGTGATTTATCCAATACTTCAATTTAACTGGGCTGATATTATCCAGCTTTTCCTGTAGCATAAGTTGAAAACTGAAATTAAGGAAAACCATATTTGCAAGTTTTATCATAAATTCAGGGATACCACTCAGAAAATAACTAATGTCTTTTAGAAAAATCAAAACTGAAGGTGTATTTTTCATGCCCTGTCAACATTTTGCAATGGTTGAATAGTTGTTTTCTGATTTGTAAACATAAAGCAAATGTATTGTTTTCTTCAGTAAAATGTTAATACTCTGTTGAATCAACATGTTTTTTGCTGTGTATTACTATATTAAATGCTTTTTTGTACATACATAAATAAGTTTTATTAATATCAAGAAAGAGCATTAATAGAGAAAAATGCACTATGAAGTAATTAATTTGATAACAATTTTGATACTTTAAATAAATTTGAATCTAAAAAAGGATAAATCAAAAGTAATAATATCCATCAAAAAGCAATATGAATTTTTTTTTTTACTAATGAAAGTATACTTACCCTAGAAACACTTTTCGAAAAATTTGCTTCTTCAACACTCAAAACTGGAACAGGAATTGCCATTCCAATCTGTAGAGCAGGAACCTTTTGTTTCTCAAACAAACTCAAATTAAACTTGTTATTAACCTGCAAAATAAAACAATGCTGTGAAAACTTTAAATTCATAGATGTATTAATCAATTACCATTTGATATTTATAAATTGTAAGATATTTATGTAATTTTAATTAGAGCATTTTTCCTTAAAAAAAAAAAAAAAAAAGTTTAGGGTTATTCTTAGTTTGATTCATGAAAATTACCATTTTAACAATTTGTTTTAGAGCAATTTCAACCCAATATAGTGGTAGACTTATTTATTTGTATTTGCCCATTTGATTACAGATTATGCAAGCAATTTCAACAGCATGTCCACAGTATGAGAATCTTTATTTTAAAAACAGTCACAGTGAGTTCAATTATAAACCTCAATGTCATCAATGAACTATTCACAAATTTAACAAAGCATATAAATATCCATAACACCTTTAAAGCTGCTATAGCCAAGATTTTTATTTCTTTTCATTAGATTTATAAATGTTCGGGAATACTAATTTTAATTCATAATTGTATTAAACATAAGGATGCATAGTTAAAGACTAAAATTAGCAATTATTAAGAATTTAATATTAAAAAATAGAATAGTTTGTCAATCACATTTGATTTTAATTAGATTATATAAAAGCTAAAAAATAAGCATGTTACTATTGCAAAGAAAAATTACTAATGAATGTATGTATAAACATATATTACTAAAATAATAATTTTGCAATTAAAAAGAAGAAACTGGATAGAAATTCCTTAATCAAAACACATATCAGACAAGGCAAAATTTTTAAACAGACTCTTAATGCCCTAAAAGCTATCAGGGGTTTCGTTTATCCATAGTTTAGAAGACAAGGGATTAAGTTTCGCATTTCACTTTCGGTAAGACGGCACACTCCATTTGGAAAAGCTCGTGCAGAGATTCGCTAGGTGGCAAGGGGAAAAAAAGTTATTTTTACAAAGTCTGGTAGGCAGGCGTTGAAAAGGAAGTTTTTTATCCGAAAAGGAATGCACAAAAACATTTCTTTCTTCTCTTTTCTTTTCATCAGCGATTGTTTTCTAAGTTCTTTCATTTCATTGGCAGATTCTTCTTCCTGCAAGTTTTTTTTTTCTTTTGTGGCATTCGGAGAGATAATCAAATGGGTGGGCCGAAAAAAACTTTTTTTTTTTTTTTTATTTGCTATATTGCGGAAAACTTGCCTATAGGGCAGCTTATTATAATGCAAAAATAAAATAAATAAATTGTTATGTTTGGCAGTAGCGCATCAGCCCTAAAATTTGAGAAAATATAAGATTTTTATCATTTTCAAAAAGGAGTGCAAGAATTTTTTTGTTTTGTTTTTTTATTTGCTATACCGTGGAAAACTTGCTCTAGGTTAGCTTAGTATAATGCAAAAATAAAATAAATAAATTGTTACGTTTGGCAGTAGCGCATCGGCCCTAAAATTTGATTCTTTGCAGCAAATGTGGTGGTGAAAGTGCAGTAGTGTTCCAGTGAATTATTTCAATGTTGTCTGTAGTTAGGAAATTGATTTTCGGTGGTTGAAAACTCCTGATTAACTTTTTTTTAGAAGCTAAGTTTCTAGCCATTATTATTTTTCTGAAACCTAACTGTATTATATGATTCCTTTTATCTACTATCATACTCAAAAGCAAGTTTTCTGGACGGGCAAAAAATATGTTTCTCTCAGTTGCTGGGTCAACGACTTTCAACAAGTTTTCGGGCAGGAATCTTGAAGATTTTATAACTTCAAATACATGTTCTAATCTGTTTGTGAAGTATTTACTTTTTTATATATGATTTTAAGAGAGGTATATATGATTTTAAGAGAAAAAAAAAACTAAGATTTTGCTCTTGTCTGTTGTGTTTTCAATACCTAAATACAATCGGAGAACTCTGTTAACCACCTTGAATGGGAAAGTGTATCAGGCTCACGAACAGATAAATCTTGAAAACAGCTGCCTGATTTTATAGCAGAATTTATATCCAGCATGTACTGCTAACCTGTTTGCGTTGGTCATGTTTTACCCTCTTCACGTTCTGCTCAAAACATTTCCAGTAGCATTCTTTCTTATTTGACTGAGGTTGGATTTTCACTTCATGAACTGAACGTGATTCGATGTGATGGCACCATTACTAATATGGGGTGGAAAACAGTGTTATTCGCACAATTGAAGAACAAGTTAAACGACCACTACAGTGGAGGGTGTGCCTCTTACATTTCAATGAATTTCCATTCCGACATTTGTTTCAAACTTTAGATGGTGAAACGACTGGGTCACAATCATTTCGTTGTCCGATTGGCACACAGCTCAGTAAATATGAGAAACTCCCAGTAGTAAATTTTGACAGTGTTGAGTATGAGATTCCAGAAGTGGACAAGCAAAGTTTATGCAAAGATAAGCTGTACCTGCTGAACATAAGTTGTGATATAAATTCAGGCAGCTGTCCTGAGGAATTAACTGTTCGTGAGCCTGGCACACTTTCCTACTCAAGGTGGAGAACTCAGGCGTCAGAAAAAGTCATTGGCTCTAATTTCAGAGATGGTTTTATAAGAACTATACTTATTTCAATATCGTCAATGCCTAGTTTTTCAAGCTAATCTTAGTTCAAACTTAATTCAATTATATCAAAAAAAAGTAAAGACAAGTAAAGTACCATATTTCATTACAAACTGAATATTTACACAATCAGAAAAATGATTTTTGGTTTCAATGGAAATTTGTCAATATTTTTTAAATGTTTTTTTTTAAACTTAATACTCTACTAATAAATTGTAAAATGAACTATTTTTGTTTCATTTTTTAGGTAGATTTCATAAGAAATACGACCTATTACATTCTCACCTAAGTTGGAAATTTTGAAAAATTTTTGCAGAACTTTATATATACCAGAGGGCCCGTGCGAAGATTTCGCACTGAAATCTAATATTTTTAGGTACTTCTCTATTAACCTGTCGACCGCTTTTCATAACTAAAAACTACCGACAAACTGTAAGATTAAACGCCAAAAATGCAGTCCCATTTACTTGATGTCAGAATCATTATGCGTGTTTGTTACGTCATCTAGTGGTATTACATTCGACATTTGCGTGTATTTTTCATTATGTTTTACTGATTTAGTAGTTATTTTATTAATTAAAATAACAATTGTGTCCTTAAATTCTTATATTTTATTTATTTTTTGATATTCCAATGGCAACGTTCTCCCGTTTATTTGGCGATAGTTTTTTGTTATGAAAAGTGGTCGACGGGATAATAGAGAAGTATAATTTTTTATCAATATGTAATATTTATTAGATGCAGGTTTAAACTTCTAAAGAAAAAGCAAGGATAAAAATATCTGCAAACAACATTTAGTTGTTAGTCAAGCCAGAATATCATCTAATTTATTCCATCAAAGTTAGACTAAAAACTGATCCAAGATTGCTAAAGGCACGCGCGAGAAAAAAAAATTAACAATCGTATTTTGACTGCATTAGAGGATGACGTCATCCGCTTCGGGAAAACCATGGGACTTAGAAATATCAATCTAAACATTTCAATTTCAATTTCGCTTTTTAATCATAAGTATAAAATAAACCCGTGTGGTGTTTTTTATAATAATTGCTATGAGCATCCTATAATGTGGTATTTTATTTTTTTGGCAACAATAATTTCAGGAAAACCTTTCATTTCTTTCATGAAAACAATGCCGATTTAATTTTTCAATTTCAGCAAATTTTAATCAAAAACATGTTTTAACGATTTGTTAAGTGGGCTATGTCAGAAGCCTGTTCTAAAACCTTTCATATGGTATCTCATTTGTTGTTCTGCGTTTCATATTTTCTGAGTAAAAGGGATGTTGACAGGAGAAATAATATATAAGGATATATATATCTATGTCACTTTTTTCTGACCACGATAACTGGAAAAATTCTGCATAAATCTCTTCCAAACTGATACATAAAATCAAGGGTCATAAAATCTCGGTCAAGTTCGTTAATGGGCAAAATCAAACCAGGGGGGGGGAAATGGGGGGGCTTTTTGTGAAAACAGAAAAACCCTCATAATTTCTTTATTATTATACGTATCGAATCCGCTTAAAGTTATTATTACTTCTAGGAAAAGGGGTGAAAATTTATGCATGACAGATTTTTGATATAATTAAAAATGGCCCCAAGGGGGGGTTTTAGAAGAAAAAAAATCATAGCTTCGTCAATTCACAAGATATCAAATCCGCGTAAATTTATTATTAATCCTCTTAGTATTATCTAAAACTTTTATATCGACAAGTTTTTTATAGGACCAACCGTTACAGCAAAAAAAAATTAAAAACAAAAAAATCCCTGCCGGCTCCGCCTGCAAACAAGTTATTTTTCGAAGTAGGCGGTTCCAACTCCCGCATCTTTTCGAAACTGATACATAAAATCAAGGGGCATAAAATCTCGGTCAAGTTCGTTAATGGGCAAAATCGAACCACGGAGGGGATGGATGGGCTTTTTGTGAAAACAGAAAAAAAACCCATAATTTCTTAATTATGATACGTATTGAATCCGTTTAAAATTATTATTACTTCTAGGAACAGGGGCAAAAACTTATGTATGACAGATTTTTGATATAATTAAAAATTGCCTTAAGGGGGGGGAGGGAAGGGGGGTTTTAGAAGAAAAAAATTCATAATTTCATCAATTCCCAAGATTTCAAATCCGCTTAAATTTATTATAAATCCTCTTAATATTATCTAAAACTTTTATATTGACAAGTTTTTTATAGGACCAACCGTTATAGCAAAAAAAAAATTAAAAACAAAAAATCCCTGCCGGCTCCGCCTGCAAACAAGTTATTTTTCGAAGTAGGCGGTTCCAACTCCCGCATCTAGTCAAAACTGATACATAAAATCAAGGGGCATAAAATCTCGGTCAAGTTCGTTAATGGGCAAAATCGAACCAGGGGGGGAATGGGGGGGACTTTTTGTGAAAACAGAAAAAAACCCATAATTTCTTAATTATGATACATATCGAATCCGTTTGAAGTTATTATTACTTCTAGGAGAAGGGCCGAAAATTTATGTATGACAGATTTTTGATATAATTAAAAATTGTCTTAAGGGGGGGGGGGGGGGGGGGGGAAGGGGGGTTTTAGAAGAAAAGAATTCATAACTTCGTCAATTCCCAAAATTTCAAATCTGCTTAAATTTATTATAAATCCTCTTAATATTATCTAAAACTTTTATATTGACATGTTTTTTATAGGACCAACTCTTATAGCAAAAAAAAAAAAAAAAAAAAAAAAAATTCCTTGCTGGCTCCGCCTGCAAGCAAGTTTGGTTTCGAAGTATGCGGTTCCAACTGCAGCATCATCGCAAAATGGTCATTTCTTCCGCAATTCCCAACAAACAGGTGCCCCACGGTCTGCGTCTTCGAAATCTACCTGTGCCTGTAGGCCGAGCCGTCAGGGATTTTTTTTTTTATCATTTCTATACTTTGTTCTACTAAAATATGTCTATATCTACTTGTTAAAAAAGTTATTTGATTTATTTAAATTTATTAGAAAAATTTAAAAAATCGTATATTATTTTTTCAAATTTTAGGGACGATGTGCTACTGCAAGATGCGAAAATCTATTTATTTTGTTTTTGCATTTTACTAAGCTACCCTAGGGGCTCATTTTCCGTGGTATAGCAAATCCAAAAACAAAACAAAAAAGTTCTCGCACTCCCCCTTGAAAATCATAAAAATCTTATATTTTCTCAAATTTTAGGTCGATGCGCTACTGCCAAAGGTAACAATTTATTTATTTTATTTTTGCATTATACTAAACTACCCTAGAGGCAAGTTTTCCATAGTGAATCAAAATACAAAGCAAAAAAATTTTCGCACTCCCCCTTGAAAATGATAAAAATCTTATATTTTCTCAAATTTTAGGGCCAATGCGCTACCGCCAAACGTAACAATTTATTTATTTTATTTTTGCATTATACTAAGCTACCCTAGAGGTAAGTTTTCCGCGGTATAGCGAATCAAAAAACAAAATTTCTCGCACTCCCCCTTAAAAATGATAAAAATCTTATATTTTCTTAAATTTTAGGGCCGATGCGCTACCGCCAAACGTAACAATTTATTTATTTTATTTTTGCATTATACTAAGCTACCCTAGAGGCAAGTTTTCCGCAGTATAGCGAATCAAAAAACAAGAAAAAGTTATTTTCGGCCCACCCTAATAGAGGTCTGCACGGGCCGAAATTTCCAGGCCCGGGCCCGGCCCGACCCATACAAAAAAAATTTTGGCCCGGCCCGATACAAAAATTAAAAGTTCGGCCCGAGCCCAGCCCGGCTTGAACAAAAAAAATATTGGCCCGGCCCGTCCCAATTTAAAAGTTAAAAGTTCAGCCCGAGCCTGGCCCGTAAAAAAGTTAAAATCTCGGCCCGAGTTAATTTCTACAAAACATAATTTTTACGTCGATTTGGTAAAAAATTTACCTCGTATTAGGAGATCTAACCAAAAATTTCTGTCTTAGCCTTTTTTTTTTCATGTTTATAATCTTCATTTTTATAGAGGTGCCGCAAGCTGGAATGTTTATTTTTTTAATAAATCTCTATTTGTTGTATGTATGTGTTTAAGTTATCATCAATATTGTTAATCCGTATTCCATTTATTGAAGTGTTAAAAATCAGAAAAATGCTATACAGTAAAATCTTCTAAGATGGAATTGCATAGGGAAGAAAAAAAAATGAGTTATAGACAATTTTCCTTCTTATCAGGTGTAAATGTATTATATATTCTTTTCTTACGTATTAGTATATTCATTTTTAATGGATCAACACATTTTTTAATTTAAGACAGGATTCCGTCATAAGCAGGTTCTTTTTCACACGTTTTACTATATTTTAACTTAGCCATATTTTAATAAGTGTATAAATCTACTATTCTTTAAAAAGAATAAATTTTAATGTTTAATTATAAAATAATGACGATTTAAAAATGTATGCATGTTTTGCAAAGATTTTTATGACAGATCTAATTTTACTGACCTTCGAACGGACCAGGTATGCCGAGACAATGATTTTCATACGGGTCAAAACCAGGATTAAAAATTTTGAGGCGTGAAGACTAGGAAGAATGAAACCAGTCCCAGCTCTGTACAGAAAAAATAATTTAAGGCATGGCATTATCCTTCAGGAAAAGAGTAAGGCCCGGCCCGGCCCATAAAGAGTAATCAATAGGCCCGGCCCGAGCCTTCAGAAAAAAATATGGCCCGTCCCGAGTGCCATGAAGAAAAATAGGCCCGAGCCCGGCCCGCGGGCTGGGCCGAGTAGCGGCTTTGGCCCGGCCCGTGCAGATCTCTACACCCTAACACCGTAATTTCCGGGAGATAAGCCTGGAATCTGATGGAAATTGAATTTTTATCTCTTGTTTTTTATTGGTGTGGCCTATACAACGGTGTGGCTTAATCTCCCGGAAATTACGGTAATTAACTTGTAGTTGCCAGCATTTTTTGTCCATTAAGTAAAATCAAATTTGGAAAAGTTCTGCAAAGTTTTTTCGGCATAATTGAACTGGAATATAGCTTCCCGAGACAGGAGACCATCTTCTGTCCAATATTGCCGATTCCTGGGTTCCATTCCATCACCAATTATAGTTTATTTAGTGTAAGTCAAATTGTTGAGAGAGTTGTACCAGAGTATTAAAATATGAGTAATTTTACTCGGGACCTCACTCCTTCAACTAAAACTGCATTTATTGTTGAATGTCCAGATATAAGGTAGTCTCACGAATCTGCCAGAGGCCCCAAGAAATCACATATTTTCTTGATTCACATAAGGTTATTAGAACAAACTCAAATCTCTAAAAAATGTAACTTTTAGTGGGAGCACAAGTGTTTTGTTAAGAATTTTGGATATTTTCCAGCAGAGGGCGAAGGTGTCAAACTGGGAAGGTACTTTATTGGTCAATTAGATCTTGACTGATGTCTGGTGTTTTATGATGACACCAGGCCTGGTCGAGACATGGCTGCATCACTAACCACAAATACTTGCAAGAAGCACCAACTCAGCACTTTTTAGGTGTGTTTGTAATTATATACACATACCTGCCAACTAAATTTCGTTGAAAATCAGAAGATTTTGACAAAAAATCAGAAGAAATCAGAAGATTTTAACGAAAAATCAGAAGAAATGAGAAGATTTTTTAAATTTTATAAAACTTTCAACACGGACTTGTTTATAATAAGTAAATATGGATGAAAATTATTTTGGAAATGAGAAACAAAACAAATGTTTTGATTTAAAACACCAGATGGCGGACAGCAGGCTAATCCCACAGCTTAGCCATTTTTTTTTTTTTTTTTTTTAAATTCACTACTCTTATTTCAAATGAAAACAAAGTAAACTTTATTTAATTCTGAATTCTTCTCTTTTTAGAAAACTAATGGTAGTTTCATTTTTTAAGCAACTGATAAATTATTTTACTGTTAATAGATAATGTACCACTTGTTCTTCATTATTTAGATTATAACTTGAATTGTTATCAAATGGATGATCCATTAATTTTGAAAATTTAAACAATTCAAAGTTCAGCAAATTTATTATTATTATTAAGAGAAAATTTGCTAATGGTTATCACTGGATCCTCTGCAAGCATCATCTGAGAGACAGCTATCGAGTTTTACTAACTTCAACACCATTATAATTGTAAATTCCACCCCCCCCCCTTCCCCCTCCTATTGGCACAGAGTTCCAAATATATATTATAAGTTGCTTTGGTTGCTGCTAAATTTAACAGATGACAAGAAAAAGCCACTAAAAAAATTTACTTCTGCAATTTCTTCAAATATTTCTGAACACCATTTTTTCATTTAAAAAAGAAAAAAAAAGCAGAAGATACCTTCTGATCAGAAAATCAGAAGATAAGTTGAAATTAAGAAGAATTCTGAAAACATCAGAAGAGTTGGCAGCTATGTGTACATATGTAGCACCTATAGTAGTTGTGTGGTCCGCCCATCTGTATGCATGTAACAGCGTAAAAACCACCCAACCGAATGGTTTGAAATTTAATATATATAATTGTTGCAGAATTTTGTTCAGTCATTTTAAATTTTATGAAAATCGAATCGAAACTAAAAAAGATATTAACAGGAGTGGGGAAATTTGAGAAAATCTTACCAGCCAAGGATTTATTTCACCAGCCAGCAAGATGCAACGTACAGTTGAAAATTGTTATGGCAAAATGTACGCGACTGAAAAAATAGTTAATTACTATTACTAAAATGCATTTTCATTTCCTTTCTTCTATAAATTTAAGAAATATATTCAACAGAGAAACGTTGAGTATAGGACAGAACTTAGTAATTTGCAAAGTATAGCTAACTAGTAAAATAAAATAAAGTTTTTGGCCTGCAGTTTTTTCAAAGACTGCCTAAAAATTTACTCGCCCTGTCAGATAATCCACTCGCCAGTGGCGAGTAAAATGATGTATTTCCCCACCCCTGGATATTAATAAAAGTTTTCTTCACAAATATTAAATCCAATCATATGTAATTAATTCAATGATATTTCATGATAAGAAATGATTCTAGGTTACCATGGTGATTACATCATGTTTAAGATGGAGTCATATTATTTCCGTATTGCTAAATTTAAAAACCGAATTTGTATACTAAAATTGCTTAATTATAACAATTTTGCAGATTTCGGTCACTGTTTTGTTTTACATTTTTTAAACACCAATTTGACTGTAATAAAGCATTGGAAATTAATATGAATCCTTATAACAAGTAAAATATTAAAATAATTGAAGTAAATTATTAAAAAAAATATGTAAAATAATAAAAATAAAGGTCAAGTAAATAATACTTAATGATGCAGTACTAAATATGCATAATAATGATGAAATATCAATATTTCGTGTTTCATTCAGCCGTATTAGTCACAATTACGTACAAAATCACAAAAAAATAAAAATAATTAAAAAGTAAAACTGAGATTAAATACTGATGCAAAGTGGCTACTGTTACGCCGTTTTTTACCTCAGATACGAAAATAATTTGCATCAGAATCTTAAAATAACGAAATCTTATTTCATGTTTAAGCATATTTAGTAAACAAAAAAGCTTAATTAATTAAAAATTAGCTTGGAAAAAAGATTGCAATCAGCGTACCATTTTCAAATTTTCCGTACGAAAACTCATATTTTCTTTATGCGAAAGCTGAGTTCCGCCATATTAGCTATAATTACATATTAATATGCATACATAATAATTGAAAACTAAAAAATATATTGAAAAACAGGGAAATGCATGTAAGAAAAATAAACAATTTCGTTACAGTTTACTCTTGCGTATATTGTGCAAGATACAATAGGCTGAATTTTTGCTTTAGATACACTAATTTATATCAAAATCATAAGTAAATAAATTTTATTTAGTAATTAACCAGCTGTAATAAATAGCTAAAAGAACATGATTAAAAAAAAAATTAGTAAAAGAAAACTTGCAATCGCAATCGCCGCTGATTTCTGCAACATCTTGAATTATGTTCCTACAACTTAACTATGTTTCACTGTTTACATCTGCAACAATGTGCAAATTTTAGGCATTCGCGGATTTGAAGGAATCTACTGTATATATATGTAGTAGGATTCAAAAGTTCTCGAACTGAGCCTATAACTGGAAACTTTTTTGCAGTAGTGCGATTATGAGAACGATTTTGTGTTACTACGTTCTCCCCCCTTTCCTAAAAGTCATTTATCCCAAATCATGTGGTCGAAAACTCGCGACAACAATGTATTTTGAAGGCAGGTGCATTTAGTAACAGGTGACTGAAGGAAATGGCAGTTGTTGCGCAGAGAATCAATATCAAATTTTGTGTTCGCTTGGGAAAGAGTGCTACAGAGACTTGCAAAATATTGAAGCATGTGTACAGCAGTGAAACATTATCACAAACGCAAACTTTTGAGTGGTCGCTTGCAGGGTCGACGGTTTCAATCTTCAGATGAAGTTAAAAGTGCATCGCAGGCTGAATTAAAGGACATGGCTAAAAATGGATTCCAGAAGTGCTTCAATGACCTTTGCTGCCGATGGCAAAAGTGTGTTGTTCCGCAAGGATCTTATTTCAAAGGCGGATGTGTTTCAGCAATGTAATTGGTAATATTTTTACAGTTATAGAGTCAGTCCGGGAACTTTTGAATCCTACCTCGTATTTATATTCATACAAGAAATGCAATATTTTAAACCATACCATGTTCCTTTGATCAAATTCTTCCAGATTATATTCAAAATTTAAAAATTCTTCTTCACTGAAAAAGAAAACACAAAAACATATTAATACAGGCGATATTATATATATATATTTTTTTTAAATACTCTTTTTGCACAAGCATAAAAAATGAAAAAAAAAAATGGGCAGAAAACTTGTGGCATATTAAGAGATTGCATTACTCAATATTCCAATCTCTCTTCCTTAGTAGTAAATTTACATTCGACTGAGAGAAATTATCTATCAACTAGTGAAAGAAAAATGACATGTGAGCTTTACTTCAACAGGTCCATCATGTAGCACAATATTTAAAAAAAAAAAAAAAAAAAAAAAAAAAAAAAACATTACGTAAAGCAAAATTTTTTCATTAATCGGTCAATAAAAGTAAAAGGTACTTCATTGTTATAGAAGCCCCCAAGGATAAATCACCAAGTTAGGTCTTAAAATCATTGAGGGTTTTTTTTAATTGCAGGATGTTTTTTTTTTTTCTTTAACCACCTGCATTTATTTTATAAATATATGGAAACAATCTTCGTTTTACCTAGTACTGAAATAGATGAAATCTCATTTTTTCAAAAGCGATGGCTTTTACCCAACAAACGAAAATGGCCATGATATGAAATTGTATATTACTAATGATGAAGCTGTATAGAGATACAGCATAAAAAGTTGTAAAAAAAAAAGGACTCCATGTTGGAAATTGGTTTAGTGGTTCGGAATACTGTTCTTAACTGCTTTAAGGTTTATACAGAGGTTATTCGCATATTTTTTAGATGAGTTTATTTTGATGAACAAAAAATCATCTGCATAGAGAAATTATTTTTCATGGCTAATATGTTTCTGGAACCATATATTCTTGTCTGGCAACTGAAATTTTTGTTTACATGCATGCAAAATGCCACTTTTAAAGAGCTGGTGGTAACTATGTTTCTGAACTTTCCTTAGAGAACTATTTGTATTTGGTTGACTGTTGCTAAATCATTAAAATGCTCAGTTTTAACTGTTAACAAAATCCTTAACACCGATTTTAATTATAAAAAGGAGAGTCTTGATGCTTCTTTTCTTGTATCATTTGAATAGTTTTGCTGATGTAGTGAAAAACACAAAATGTAGTATAATATAAATTATTCATTTTTTTCTATTAGCCTGAATTATATAAAATAATTTTATTCTCAAAAAGTAAATAATTTGCAGTGTTCCCTTACAAAACAGTATTAATAGCATAATACAACACATAACTAATAAATAATAATAATCTATAATAATCACATAATTCATACAACACAATGCACGTTTCCTTTTTTTTTTTTTATGTAAGCAGGCAAATATAGGCTATAGTTGGTCCAGACAAAAGCAAGACCAGCTTTAGAGGGAGATGTCTGCCCAGGGCAGAAAATACTACTTGTTTAAAGCTAATAGTTTCTTTAGAAAATATCATTCATGGGAGCATTGAAAAAAAATCTTGCACAGAATGCCATAGCTACTAAAGACATCCCTTGACACACAAGAACCAAAAGAGTGATGCTGACAAGAGACCATTAAATTAAATTTCTTACTCACAACTTTCAGAAACTATTGGCCACTAATTCTCACAATCAAACTTTTATGTTCAGTACACATAAAGTTGTTGGTGTCTTAAAGATAACACAACCTGGAGTCAAAACTTAAGTACTCTTGCTTTATGTCAATCATACAAAAAAAATTATTTGTGCAGTATACTATTTGTTCTTCTCTAACATTTTAAATATTATTTTTTAAGATGAAAAAATGTTAATATGCTTCATATATGTGTTTTAGAAAAAAAGACAATAATAATCTAATTAGAAAAAAAAAATTTAAAAAAAAAAATCAATTCTCTTATAACTTACAATCACAAATCTTTTCTTTTTAAAGAAATTTTCAATAAAAATTTAATTATTTTTAGAAAATATAGGTATTTAAATAACTTAATAACCTTACATGCTTACTTATCTTTTATATTATTTTCAATTTAAATAGAACTTCTTCAGCACTTAAATACACGCACAAAGGTGTAAGTGGAAAATTATTGCTTACAATTTTTTCAAAAGTGCATTTACCCAATTTTCAAAGCTGTTGTTTTAGATAAAGATTCTTATTTGTATCTTATAAAATAACAAAAATAGAAGAAAATAAATTTAAATCTTCTGCAACATCCCCTTTATTGCAGGCTCTGTCAGACACATTTTGTTTCTTTTCACTAATTTATTTGTTTATTTTAATGTCATATTTTTGGTTTCAAATTTTATAAATTTATTATTTTTATCTTTTTTCCCTCTACTGTAGAAGATTATTTACTTGGTTTCTTATAAAATTTACTCCAGATATGGTGTTTTTTTAACTCAAATAATGCGAATTCAAACTTGACAGCAGCACCGTAGACTATAAGGGAAAAAGAGTGCGAAATTATGGGGGCCTCAAAAAATTGTTGCATAAAAAATATATATATAGTAGTTACGAAAGCAAGAACACAAAATTTTGAATTGACGTACGCTCAAAACTTATCCTACGATATTGACTGCATTATATGTTAAAAATAGGGCTTCAATGAAGTTTTCCGGCCCGGGTCGTCCCAAATGAATTCAAAATTATCTCTACTATTTACTATACATATGATATTTCAACAGGCATACGATGGAAGTAATAATAATATACATACTCTAGTCTGGAAATGACATTCTAGCACAAACAAAGAAAGCAAACTGTCTTTCCCGCACATCTCATTATTTTATTGATTTTATCTTTGTGTTTGTGTCAGATAGGACCGGCTGAAAACACAACAGACGCAGACAAACGCAGATGGCACATGCGCCTCATTATCATATATTGCAGAGTATTTATTTATAAATTTAACGGTACTGAAACAAGAGCGCCGGCGCGGCGCCAAGCGATAGGATTGAAGAAATAATAGAAATAAGAAATAAGAATCAGTGAAGAGGTTACCAGATTTGGCTATTTATCTGCCTGTTAGAGCACTTACTTTTAAGTTTGAGGATAAAAAAATGTTAATTGATGATTGCGGTCTTAAATAAAAGTTGTGGTTTTTGACGTTTTATTTATTTTTTATTACAAATTATTTTTTTCTGCTTAAATTATTATTTTTTAAATTGGATTTTATGTTTATCTTTGGTTTTATGTCTAAAAATGAAAGAGTTTCATAAAATTTCTACTTTTATTATTGTTATTACTATTATTATTATTATTTATTTGCTGTGTGCAAATAGTTTATCAGGGTGTTACTTTCTGAATATCATAAAACATAATTATATTATTAGCCATAGAAAACTAATGTTAATGAATTTTATATAAAAGATTAAATTTTATCTGTAAGATTACATAAATTCAAATATATACAGTGGCGGCTCGTGCCCTATTTCACAGGTGGGGCACCTATATGATGTGACCGTGACCTACGTACAGCCATACTCAACCTCTTTTTCTCGCGGGCCACAAACAAAAGTTTGCGATGTTACGCGGGCCGCAACACACTTAAAAAAAGGATAAATAAAAAATAATAAGATAACATAAGTAGTATAACAAAGCAATATAACAAAGTTAGTATTATCAGTAGGGTTGAATGTTTTTCGCGGAAGAAATGCTACCAAAACATTTTAACACCACTATTTCCAAACAATAAACTTCTTGGTATGTTTTTACTGCAAGTGTTGTAGAAATATGCCACGAAGTTTGAAATGATGGTGTAAAAATTGTTTGATGCTAATTATTTCGGCGACAAACGTTCAACCCTAAAAAGAAGTATTAACTATACACAAGGCCATAACTATAAAACCAAATAATATAACAATGCATAATTTACAAGTTCTAAAGGAAAAGGTGGGAGATTTTCTTATCTAACTTTTCTATCAGTCATTTACTCAATGCAAAAGCTTTTTATTTATTAGTTTTTTTTTTTTTTATTTAGAACTATATAGTGCAAATTTAACTAATTTTAGAATAGTTAATTTGATTAGTGGTGAAGATTAAAAAAATGTATACACCACTCTAACACAAATACGACTACATGCAAAAAGAACTTTTGACTAAGGAAACGGCATTTAAGATTTTTAACATAATTTAAAATTAATTAGAAATGCCAGGAGAGATTTCGTCTTCTTATGAAAAAATATAAAACAACAGTGAAGGTCTTAAATACATTTTATGCACATCTCAGTTAATTTTATAAATATGGGTTAATGACTATGTTTCCTCCGGCCGCACAAAAAAGGTCTCTGGGCCACATGCGGCCCGCAGGTTGAGTATGGCTGAACGTAGGTCGCGATGTGACAGAGTAGTAGATGTCAGTAAACTGGAGTCATATTCTATATTTTTTACTATAATGTGAATAGTACTGTGTGTACAGAAAACAAGATTTGCGCAGCAATAAATATAAAGCAACTAAATTTTGAAAAAAGAAAAATACACTTTGCATTTTATTAAAATTATTACGAGTGTTTATTTTACGTATTGGATAATTGAAAACTTCCAGATACCAACATTTCTCACACTATGAAAATTTATAAAGTTTTGATGATTTTGAAAATAAAGAAAGAGAAATTGAAGTTTGAGATGAGATCTTCAGTCATGCAGTAAAGTTGTCACTGCCGCACTTATTAAAACACTTTTTTTTTTTTTTTACTTCATAGAGTTATTACTGCTAATATGCCACTATATCACTTACAAAAAAATGTATGTTACTCATGTTTAATGTAAAGCTAAAGCTATTATTCCAACAAAACAACTATTCTTAATAGATGTTCAATTAAAGTATTATTTTATTTTAAAGCTTTAAAATCTAAATCAACATTACTATTTTTTCCCGTGTCTTGTCATGCTCTTAAGTAAAACGTGCACCCTAATTTTTAATACATTTCGGGAGAAAAATTCCAGAAAAAATAGGAGAAAACATTTAAAATTTATTCTGTTAAAATGTAAAAGTTATTTTTAAAGTTACAGAATAGTCATAAATATTTGCTTCATTGTTGCGAAAATTTAAATGTGACATGACCAATACAGGGGTAGTACTAGCCCTAGATGATATTTCAGGACATACTTTTTTCAATATTTCAGGACAATTTCAGGACACATTTGCCTGGCATGCTAACCGAAAAAACCCTTAACTTCCTCTTCAATACATTTTATTATCATAAATAGTACACTACATACACAATTTTTTTGTTGTAAAAGTATACATTTAAAAGAAAAGTAATTTTACCAGAACCTTTTCACCAAGCTGCTAAAATATTGCGATTTTTGCATTACTGAAGAACGAAAATCTCGTTTTTTTTCTTCACTGATCGATGAAAATTGCAAAAGATTTTCTTTTTTATAACTGATTGGTAAAAATTGTGACTTTTTTTGGGACTGAGAGACGAAAATAGTAAACTTTTTTAAATGACTAATCAATAAAAATTGCGAATTTTGGTAACTGATCATCAAAAATTGAGTTTTTTTTTTTTTTTTTTTTTGTGTGTGTGTGTGTGTGTGTGTGCAAATTGATGAAAATCGCTATTTTTAACAACAGAAATTTCAGTTTCGGGTCGGGTACAACGCGACCCGTTCAAAATTTTAAAGGCCAAGGATAATTTTTACAGATGCCAGTTAGGATGTCAAATCCCAAATCTGCATGTTTAAACTAAATTTCGATTGTTTAAAATAAATTTTAGAGGAAAAACCACGTAGCACACGTACGAAAATTACCGAAAAATAACAGCTTATCTTTGTTTAATTAAAAATTATTCATTACAACATTATTTTAAAACAAATTTTTATTTAAAAAAAAACACCGATTAAATGTAAATTTATATAGTAATTCAATTATTTATATCCATTTATTCTGTCGATTTTGACAATAATTATTATGTAAATGAAAGAGTCTTAACAGATTCTGTCTAAGTTAAAAATATGCAGTTTCAAACTCATAAATCAAATTGCACTGCTATATTATTTAACATCAAGTGAATGATTAGATGACAAAATATTTTCTGGCTGAAATTTGTCCATCAAACCTATTTAAATTAAAAAAGAAAAACATTCATCATTCACGAAAAAAATACCTACTGTATAAATTCAAAAAATTAATTAAAAATTATTATTATTATTATTATATCATAAAGTTTTTAAAGTATTAAATGCAAAATAAATAAATGGAGAAATTTTTATTGCTATTGAAAAATAAGATTCAAATAATTAAACTAATTTTTAATACATTTTGGGAGAAAATTCCAGAAAAAATAAGAGAAAACATTTAAAATTTATTCTGTTAAAATGTAAAAGTTATTTTTAAAGTTATAGAATAGTCACAAATAATTGCAAAAATTTAAATGTGAAATGACCAATGTAATCCTGCATACCCGAGATGGTAAAATGATTTAAACCGAAGCCGACCCGACCAGCGGATCGGGTCGAGTCGGGCTGACGCTATTTTTTGTTGTGGGTCGGGTTGTCTTTAAATGTTTCGTGTACGGGTCAAGTTCGGGTTGATCCAATATTTCAAAAGAAAATCCTGAATATTTTTCAACTGAACAAACTAAATAGTTGAATATTAATGAGTGTGTATGTGTTAATTTTCATAGAAAAAAAGATCAAATTGAGAAGAGATATAATTGTAGACAATTTTTCCATAATCATATGAAAATGTTATTATTATTATTAGTATTTTACTTCTTGTTCGGGTTTCAATAATTTGTTTCCGGGCCGGGTTCACGTTGAAGTGAAAGGATCTCTGGGTTGACGAAATTTTCTTTGTCGGGTTTCGAATTCGAGTTGACTTTAAGAAGAAATTTCAGTTTCGGGTCGGGTACAACGCAACCCGTTCAGAATTTTAAAGGCCAATGATAATTATTTTTACACATGGCAATTAGGATGTCAAATCCAAAATCTTCATGTTTAAACTAAATTTCGATTGTTTAAAGTAAATTTTAGAGGAAAAACCACGTAACACACGTACGAAAATTACCGAAAAATAACAGTTTATCTTTGTTTAATTAAAAATTATTCATTACAACATTATTTAAAAACAAATTTTTATATAAAAAAAAAACGATTAAATGTAAATTTATATAGTGATTAAATTATTTATATCCATTTATTCTGCCGATTTTGACAATAATTATTCTGTAAATGAAAGAGTCTTAACAGATTCTATAAGTTAAAAATATGTAGTTTCAAACTCATAAATCAAATTGCACTGCTATATTATTTAACATCAAGTGAACGATTAGATGACGAAAATTTTTCTGGCTGAAATTTGTCTATCAAACCTAGTTAAATTAAAAAAGAAAAACATTCATCATTCACGAAAAAAATACCTACTGTATAAATTCAAAAATTTAATTACAAATTATTATTATTATATCATAAAGTTTTTAAAGTATTAAATGCACCATAAATAAATACCTACTATATAAATTCCAAAATGTAATTAAAAATTATTTTTATAATTATTATTATTTCATATAGTTTTTAAAGTATTAAAATGCACCATAAGCCTACTATATAAATTCAAAAATGTAACTAAAAATTATTTTTAGAATTATTATTATTTCATATAGTTTTTAAAGTATTAAAATACACCATAAATAAATGCCTACTATATAAATTCCAAAATGTAATTAAAAATTATTTTTATATTTATTATTATTTCATATAGTTTTTAAAGTATTAAAATGCACCATAAATAAATGCCTACTATACGTATAAATTCAAAAATGCAATTAAAAATTATTTTTATAATTATTATTATTTCATAAAGTTTTTAAAGTATTGAATGCACCATAAATAAATGGAGGAATTTTTGTTGCTATTGCAAAATAAGAGTCAGATAATTAAAAAAAATGTTTGATTCCCATCAGTGAAAGTCGCCAATTATGTCGATAAACGTTGATATTTTCCGAAACAAACACAGTCTTTTCCAAGCTGTTTCTTCACACTGTTTGGGGATAAATACCAGAAAGAAGATATTACGAGGTTGAGCAAAATACCATATAGCTTTCTGGGGCCCTCTCAGTGGTGTAGTCGAGGGGGGACGCAGGGGGACGGCGTCCCCCTACTTTTTTATTTTGTGTCAAGCGTCCCCTTAGTTTTTTTCGTCAAGGGGGACGCTAAGGACGGGAGCGGACGCAAGCCTTTCTGATTTGTTAAATGTTTAAAAGAAGAAACACATTAATAAATAAAGAATTTTAGGAAGTAAGGAATGGATTTTTAAAACTATTTTAGATTTCTTTTAAAAAATCTTTCTTTTGCATTAAAATACAAATTCAAGGGAATTATGGAAAAGAGGGATGTTTACTTGTTCCATCAACTTGTTGCACCAGTCGTAAAATACAGTGCTAATATTAGTTTCTGCAGATACAAGCATCCGTTTTACTTGGAATTCTTTAATGGAAAACTATTATCACCCCCTCCTGTTCCCAAATGAAAGACCACCCTAGCTCTCCAAAATAGGATTGAAAAATCGTATAGTTGTAAAATTGTCTTAGATTAAAAAATATATCCAGATGTCGCAAGTTTTTGTATTCTAAAAGCCCGGACATGCTTTTCTTAAACGCAATTAACAAAAGGCCCGTTTTTAAACACATTCAGGGTAATGGTAATTGTCATAGCTGTCACTACCGTTGGTTCGTATGGGTCGTCAGGTTAATGGACATGGACCGTAGGGAGTCTGTAGTCTAATCTACAATAAATCAACAACAGGTGACATCAATGCAGGCCGACCACTTCTGATGGTGTACAAGAATCTCATAAACCATTATCTCCCCTTTTTCTACCTAACATCTTCATTTATCATTCACATTGACAATTATTTCCTGATTAGAGGATTAGGAATAACTATTGCACTATTGGTGATTTGGAAAAAAACTAGAAGTATTGGATTAGTTTGAGTTCAAACAAGTATCTCAGCAGTATCTCTTTTTTTTTAGTTTGAACTCTTTAGTTGTTACTCTTTCTTTTTCTTTGCATCGAAATTTCAAAATTATCCATTTTTGAACATCCATAAAATAGCAATGGAAAGATACAGGCAGCCAAGCCTGGGAAGTTTTATGTTTTTTTTCCAAACGTAGTCATACAGAAAGACACGAAAATATCAACTTCAATTGGTGATAAAATATCCGATCGAAGAGAATTGTAAATATATATTTTTAATTATCAAGTTTTGACCAATAATATTTGTTCATTGTATGCTATGTTATGTAAAGAATATTTGATAATAAGGTTAGATATTTTGGAAAGATCAATATGGTTCTGTTTTAAGACTGACTGTGTGTTGGGCGGGGGGCAAAGTTTTTTTAAGGTGGTGTCATAGCCAAGGGTGTGGCTCGGGGGGGGGGGGGGGGGGGCTGTACCTCCGAACGAGAAATGTTTACTGAATTATGGATACAAAGACTGAAAAACTTCAAATACGAAATCGCAAGAAAAAGATGATAATTTCCGTTTTATACAAGGTTTTGTCTTTGCAGGTAAAAGTTTAAAATATTGAATATGAAAGTTTCCAGTTATAGACAGGTACCGTTTATTCATGTATCTTTTAAGACTATTAAAATTTCCTGTCTATAGTGCACCTCTGAATATTAAAGTAAAACTTGTCTATGCGAAACCTGTCAGTAAAAGAACTCTTTCTTAAACGGGAAAAAAACACCATACAATTATGTTTGTTAAGACGGAGATGTGTCTAAAATGGAGCTTTTCTTCAGTTCCTTTCAACTCCTTCTTTGTAAGTTTTACTGCAGGGGCGCCATTTCAAGTTTCTTTGGGGGGGGGGGGATATTCTTTGAGGGACAGGATTTGAAATAGCGTGCAGGATTGCGCATTTCGGGCCCAAAATAAGAATAAGCACCCACAATAAAAAAAATCCCTGACGACTCGGCTTACAAGCACAGGTAGATTTCGAAGACTTAGACCGTGGGGCGCCTGTTTATTGAGAATTGCAGAAGAAAGGACTTTTTGCCATGATGCGGCAGTTGGAACTGCCCACTTCGAAATCTACCTGTGTATGTAGGCGGAGACGTCAGGGAGTTTTTTGTTTTTATTTATTTATTTGTATTTTTGCTGTAAGGGTTGGTCCTATCAAAAAACTTGTCTTTATAAAAGTTGTAGATAATGTTAAGAGGATTTAAGCGGATTTGATATCTTGTGAATTGACAATGTTATAAATTTTTTTTTTCTTGAACCCCTATTTCCCCCGCCCCCTTGAGGCCATTTTTAATGATATCAAAAATCTGCCCTACATAAATTTTCGGCCCTTTTCTTAGAAATAATAAAAACTTTAAACGGATTCGATACGTATCATAATTAAGAAGTTTTTGTTTTCGTTTTTTTTTTTCACAAAAAGTCCCCCTTCCCTATTTCACCCCCGTGGTTCGATTTTGCCCATTAACGAACTTGACGGAGATTTTATGTATCCATTTGGAAGAGATTTTTGCAGAATTATTGAAGTTATCGTGTCCATAAAAAAGTGATATAGATAGATAGATAAAGTTTTGAACTGGAGGTGGTTTTGGATTCTGGAGTCATGATTGGCGTATATCCTAGAAATTTTTTCCAGAAATTCCAACATAGGGGAGAATGTAATAATGTGTAATGTTTTTCTAACGAAATTTGCCTGAAAATACTGTGTGGGATTTTTCCTCTTAACTTCGCTTCACAGGCATGTGATTCTTCAACGAATATTTTTAACACTTTCCAACATAGTTGAAAAGTGTTTATGAATTCGGTTTGTCTGTCTGTCTGTCCTCTAACTCGCGTAAATATGCTCGGATCATCATGCAATTGATATACGTTATGGAGGCTTACTGTAGTATGTTCGGAATTAAAAATGAAATGTGTAGCGCTTATAGTTTTTTTACAGGGACACTCAAAATAATTCCGTTACATTGCGGTCTATGGCGAAAAATCAGTTGCGGTTTATTTTGAAGATGTTACACAATTTCAAACATATTGAAATTGATATATATCACTGAGGTGTACTACAAGAGACTAATTATAGATTGTGGTGTGAATAGCACTTATAATTCCTTTACACGGATACACAAAAGAATTCCGTTACATCTCGTTACATTACATGAAAAATCGTTTGCAGTTTATTTTAATAATGTTTCACTATTTCAAACATATTGAAATTGATATATATCACTAAAGTGGATTACAAGTAGAGATCGACCGACACAGGTTTTTAAGACCGAAACAGAAACCGAAACCGGATTTCGGTGATCTGTCCACTTTCGGCAAAAACCGAAACCGAAACCAAAAGTGCAAAAAATTTTAAACTGATTAATACATACACAACTGCATATAATTATTAATTAATTAATAACAAAAATTAATAATTACTTAATAATAACTAATTACGTTACTAATTAATTTATTAGTTTTATGTGTATGTATAGGTTTCAAATAAAAATGAAACATAAATAATGCAACTTTTATATTTTTTTATTTTATAACAATCAATAATTCTAGGCATTTATCAATAATTAATTAACAATGTTGTTAAATAATGTAAAACAAATTCAATAACGGATATTTAAATTTTAAATAAATTCATATTTTCATTTCGTTAATATTTCGCTTTTAAATTGATTGAAATAAAGTACTTAAAAGTTTGTTTTTTAGGAAATTAACATTAAACTAGATGGAACCCGTCAAAACTTGACGGGAAAAAAAATACTATAACAATATCAGTAAAATAAGCTACTTTATTATTTAAGAAGGGGTGCGTATGAAACAGTCTTTCAAATATTTTATTTTAAAAGTCCCCCCCCCCCCCCCTCAGTGAAATATAGTACTATTTCCGATGCAAACAATCAGTAAACAACTGTGTAATGCAAATCAGTTTGACACTACCGCCATATTCCCCACGGCAAGAAAGAAAATTTCATGGACCTATGAAGTATTATACAAATACTATATTCCCACGTTCATCTCATATACAGTAAATAAAAGAACACAGTAAATAAAGCATACATCTCCCACCCCACCCCCTCTGATAATGCAACCGAATGAGCTCCAATGCCCAAAAGCACCCTCGAAATACGACGTTAACAAAAAAGTTTTAAAATGTTTAAATTAAAAGTTTTAAAATGTCCTCTTTAATCATTGTTTGTTTCAAATCCATATCTTCTAAAACGTATCCATTGTTTTAAGATAATCAATTTTTATGTAAAGATAAAGAATTATTCTTACAATAATAAATCAATCTGCAGACGAGGGAAATTTTTAATGTTTCCAAGTGTAATTCATTTGTATCGTTTCTTCGGTCCCTTTACATAATCAGGATTATTATCCATCACAGTCGGGGATATTTTCCCTCTTACACAGTTAAATTAAATACCCAATGGATCTTTAAAAAAAATAAAGAATATATAATTCCTAACATATTCTGATGCAACATATACATCAACGAATTCAACATATCAATTTTATGTTAAACATAAACTGAAAATAGTTTTTTTTCTGATCTTAAGATTTATCAGGGTTTTTTATTATTTTTTTTCACTTTTCATGATAGTTCGGGAAATCTATTTTCAATTGTGGCAACTTTCCCAGGGTCTATTTTACATTATTAAAGCAAATTGATGGTCATTGTTGAAATAGAATTGCAAGATATTTCATGCTTGAAAAGTATTTAAAAATTCGTTAAATTAAGCGGCAGTTTTAAAATAAATTTCAATCGAAAGCTAATTTTTTTTTTCTAATTGATGATGTAAGAATTGAAATTGTAAAATGTAGTAAAAAATTAAATTTGTAGTATTTAGAAGTGATATTTAAGTGCGATGAAAGCTAAAGCAATAGCGCCGTTTGTTATCACAACCGTTATACATTTCTAAAAATTGCCACTGCGTTTTGGCTGGCGTCCAAAAATAGACAACCTTTTTTGACATCATAAGAGAAATTCACAGTGAAAGAAATAGGACTTTGCCGCTAATAAGGAACTGTTAAATTACTTATAACAAACCTACCAAAATAATTCCTATAAAAAATTAATTAGCCTTACATTGTTTTCTAGCTAAAAAAGACAATCATTATTTCAAGTTTTTTTTTCTTTTTAACTATAACACTATTTTAAATAATTTTAATTTTCCTGAAATACTTTACTTTTGTGAATTTTTTTATTAAAAAATGAAATCTTCTAACCTATAATTTTAAAAAAGTAATTGGTAGCATGTAATCAAGGTATGCAATCAAGATGAAGCACCCAATAAAAGCTCCAGTTCTAATCTTTAAAATTAAAAATTGGAAAATCAGTTAAAACTACGTCATGTTGACACAATCATATAAATTTTTCATTTTAGTTTTATAAATGTTAAAATGCATTTCAAGCTAAGCATAACGTCATTTTCACCGGCGCAAACTTTTCACACGTACTTTGTATACGTTACTTTTATGCTTCAACACCAAGTATACAAATAAAAATATATTTTGTATTCAATTGTAATGAAAAAATGGCATCAACAAAGTTATAATGCATAATGATAAATAAACCCAATGGACAATATTCCCGTGACGTCACAATAAATATGAATTTTTATTCTCTTATAAAACACGCGGATAAATATTTTTACCGAAATTTAACTTGCAAATTAAAAAATTCAGCCTAAAAGCTACGTGGTTTTAATATTTATTATTTCTATTTTATCCTCGCAACCACAGAGTTCAGATAATAAACCATACGCAGATGTAAAAGTTTAATTCAAAATTACGGTTAATTAATAAAATTTTCGAACAAACGAATGTACGATAACAAATTTGTATTCAAATACCTTTCATTTAAAAAAAGAATGATGTAATTTGATGCAGTAGTTTGTTCTCACGGATTGTCGAAAGAAATCGCTCAGCGTTTTAAATATATAGATATGTTTTAACCATTTTTTATAGTTATAAAATAATATATATATATATATATATATATATATATATATAGTTATAAAATAATAAATTTAAATATTGCTGAATATTATTATTAATTATTTTAAATTTTGTACAAACATTTTTATGATATATATGTTTAAATAACATGTATACTTAAAAAAAAAGCTTTGCCACTCCCTGCTAGAGTCCTGCATTGGGTCGGTTTACCCGCACCCGACCTGACCAGCAGTTTGGGTCGGGTCGGGTTGGTGCTAAATTGTTTCGTTTCGGTTAGGGTTCGTGTCGGGTTGACTTCTTTTTTTGTTGTTGTTGCGGTTCGGGTTGACTTTCATTGTTTTGGGTCGGTTTCTGGTTGGGTTTGAGTATTGCGGGTTGGGTTCGGGTTGACCCGCTTTTGTAAAAGAATGTCCACAATATTTTTGCAGGTTAAAAATGTGTATGGAATAAGACCTCCATAATGGACACTCCGGAAAAGAGGCTTTTTACGCTACTTGGAAAGGAGGAAAAAAAATGCCATTCTTCTAATCACTTGATAATAACTCGCTTTCATTTTTTCGTGGTGTTAGTGGATAACTAGTGTAATGTTGTTCCCCAACAATTTTCAAAACTAAAAATTTCAGAATAATTAATCAAACTTTTATTCAAAATTCTTGTTGAGAGAAAATATACTAAAGCATTCTAAAACTATTCCACATTCTATTACAGAAAAATAAAATAAATAAACCAGTCATCAAAGTTTTTAATTTTTTAAACCTGTTGCAAGCTAAAGGATTTACATGTGCAGAAATTTAAACTAAATTAACTTTATTTTTTACTCAGTCACCTTTTTTAGGTTCATTCAAAATCACGTTTACCCCGGGTATTAAAGACCATTACGTTCTCATGTTCTTGTTTATAAGCGTCCCCCCACTTTTTTTTCTAGGACTACACCACTGGCCCTCCTCAATACTACGAGCAGACTTCGAGTAATCGTAATCGTGTAATCGTAGTCGATTATAATCGATTACAAAAACTGTGTAATCGCACCGTAATCATAAATTTTGGTTTCGAATTAATCACAAAGTAATCATAATCAAAAGATTTCACTCAGATTACAATCATAATCTAATCATAATCGCTACATAGTGTAATCGCAATGTAATCGTATCGAAAATCTCTGTAGTCGTAATTTCGCACAAACACGCGATTACACTTTTTTTAGGTAGATTTCGTAAGAAATACTACCTATTACATTCTCACCTAAGTTGGAAATTTTGAAAAATTTTTGCAGATCTACGCCGATCATGACTCCCAGAACCCAAAACCACCCCCAGTTCAAAAGTTTATATATCTATATATCTATCTATCTATCTATCTATCTATCTATCTATGTCACTTTTTTCTGACCACGATAACTGGAAAAATTCTGCATAAATCTCTTCCAAACTGATACATAAAATCAAGGGTCATAAAATCTCGGTCAAGTTCGTTAATGGGCAAAATCGAACCAAGGGGGGGGGGGGGAAATGGGGGGCTTTTTGTGAAAACAGAAAAATCCTCATAATTTCTTTATTATTATACGTATCGAATCCGTTTAAAGTTATTATTACTTCTAGGAAAAGGGCCGAAAATGTATGTATGACAGATTTTTGATATAATTAAAAATGGCCCCAAGGGGGGGAAAAAGGGGGGGGTTTTAGAAGAAAAAAAATCATAGCTTCGTCAATTCAGAAGATATCAAATGCGCGTAAATTTATTATTAATCCTCTTAGTATTATCTAAAACTTTTATATTGACAAGTTTTTTATAGGACCAACCGTTATAGCAAAAAAAAATTAAAAACAAAACAAATACCTGCCGGCTCCGCCTGCAAACAAGTTATTTTTCGAAGTAGGCGGTTCCAACTCCCGCATCTTTTCGAAACTGATACATAAAATCAAGGGTCATAAAATCTCGGTCAAGTTCGTTAATAGGCAAAATCAAACCAGGGGGGGGGGAAATGGGGGGGCTTTTTGTGAAAACAGAAAAATCCTCATAATTTCTTTATTATTATACGTATCGAATCCGTTTAAAGTTATTATTACTTCTAGGAAAAGGGCCGAAAATGTATGTATGACAGATTTTTGATATAATTAAAAATGACCCCAAAGGGGGGAAAAAGGGGGGTTTTAGGAGAAAAAAAATCATAGCTTTGTCAATTCACAAGATATCAAATCCGCGTAAATTTATTATTAATCCTCTTAGTATTATCTAAAACTTTTATATTGACAAGTTTTTTATAGAACCAACCGTTATAGCAAAAAAAATTAAAAACAAAATTCCCTGCCTGCTCCGCCTGCAAACAAGTTATTTTTCGAAGTAGGCGGTTCCAACTCCCGCATCTTTTCGAAACTGATACATAAAATCAAGGGACATAAAATCTCGGTCAAGTTCGTTAATGGGCAAAATCAAACCAAGGGGGGGGGGGGGGGGGGCTTTTTGTGAAAACAGAAAAAAAAAACCCATAATTTCTTAATTATGATACGTATCGAATCCGTTTGAAGTTATTATTACTTCTAGGAAGAGGGCCAAAAACTTATGTATGACAGATTTTTGATATAATTAAAAATTGCCTTAAGGGGGGGAGGGAAGGGGGGTTTTAGAAGAAAAAAATTCATAACTTCGTCAATTCCCAATATTTCAAATCCGCTTAAATTTATTATAAATCCTCTTAATATTATCTAAAACTTTTATATTGACGTGTTTTTATAGGACCAACTCTTATAGCAAAAAAAAAAAAAATAATAATAATAATAATAATAATAATCCTTGCTGGCTCCGCCTGCAAACAAGTTTCGTTTCGAAGTAGGCGGTTCCAACTGCAGCATCATCGCAAAAAGGTCATTTCTTCCGCAATTCCCGACAAACAGGCACCCCACGTTCTGCCTCTTCGAAATCTACCTGTGCCTGTAGGCCGAGCCGTCAGGGATTTTTTTTTTTTTGTTGTTCCCTTTCGCTTTCCATCCAAAAAATACTGCGCTTTTCTAGATAAACATGGCAGGAAAGAAAAAGATCTGGATATGTTCAGGTCTTCAGCTCATTAAAATCAGTTTAAAGTGATGAGCCCTGGAGAGGTCAGAGATCACAGGGGACAGTAGCAGAAGATAAGAGCTATAGATAAGCGATTCTATAGTCCTGGACAGTAGATGTCCTTTAATGGGATAAGTAACAGGATATATACTGTGACATAGAAGTAGTATGATTTGACTTGGTTAAAGATGTGAGAATTGGGGATGGCATCTTGGCATGTGTTCACTCCAAGAGTCATGTGTCAAACTTATTTAATGACAATGAGTGATGAAGTATAAGAAATAAAAAAGGAAAGAAGAAAACATATATTATGGCTATTCATTTCACTGTAACACACTATAACAGTTATAATAACACAACACTCCGACTACACCCTTAAATGTGGGAGTGTGGGAATCTTTGTTTTGGCAATAAAAAAAAGGTTTTAAATGTCATACCAGATACGACAATTTATCTAACAACTCATTCTCACGTTGCTCTTCTTAGAGATTGTTTATACTTTTAAATTTTCCGTATATTTTGTATATAATACAGAAATGTCTAAAAGAAAACTGTAAAAAAAATTGAGGATTTTTTTAATGAAACGGTTCAGATTTAAATGACAAAGGTGTAACATTTCTGAAAAATAAATGTAAACTGTGCTCGTCAGATGTCCGGGTCTCCATGAAGACAAAATCGAACCTGAACACCCACATGCAGGTGAGGTTTTTTTTAAAAATATATATTAGTATGAATCATCAATTTATTTTAGAAATATTGTTTACTTATAGCCGGTTTTTTCTTTTCAAATTGCAGTGAAATATTTTTCATATTTAATTAAGTGACTAAATAATTAAATATTAAAATAAATGGGAACTAAGATTTTGTTGTTGTTGTTGTTGTAAGGGTAGGGGGGGGGGGGGCTATGCAGCTTCTCTACAACTAAATTATCTCTTCCCAAAAGACAACTTTTGATTATTTTTTCGTTTTAGAGTTCATGTGTTTCATGAAACCTATTTTAGAAAGGGGGAGTGGGGGTGGGTTCAAGAAGGCAGAGTCGTCCACACGAAAGAAACAGGATGAACTATTCCAATTCTCCAAGTTATAAAATTTTGGTAGAAACCTATTTTTAAATATTTAATATTTCTTAATTTTTGTTTTGTTTTGTATGCCGAAATATCTTGCAGCGAAAATTCTGGGGGAAAAAACATAGTTTAACTAATTTGATTTTTATATTCTGCATTTTATAAAAAGGCTGTGAAACAAGAGCACGTATTTTTTTCTATTTTAAGATTTAAGGCGGTGGGGGTGTCTCCCCTATGAACGCCAATGTCAATGAATCTCAAATCAGAATTTTGCATCCTCAATTAACTATATTGTATCAGTCAAACATCCGTAAAAATGCTCTTAATTTCGTAATGGCTTTGTACTAATGAAATCAATTACAAAATATGCAGATTGGAGAATATATATTTAAATAGGAAGAAACAGTCCTTTTAATTTAAATCATTTAATGATCCTTAAAAAAAGAAATAGCGACATACATTTTGTATTTTTTTAACAACGTTTTTCTAGAATATAGTAAAACCTGTCAAAAGGAACTTATGTATAACGGAGTCCTGTCTAAAACAGAATAATTCTATAGCATAGAGTCTCGATGAAGACAATACTGTAGCAATAGACAGTGCATTTGCTAATATGGAAAATTTTCCTGGGCACTTGCTATTCCGTAATACCGGGTTTTACTGTATTTTAAAAATGTAATATATTTTAGAATATTTTCGAAAAATATTTTGATCAATTATGGAATAATAAAAAAATTAATGCAGAGAAATATGCTGATTCGGAATCGCTAAGTGCCGGGGAAATTGTCCATTATAGACAAATTTTCGTCATAGAAGATACATTATCTGTTATGGATGTATTGTATTCTATTCGTCATAATCCGAAAAATTTCCATTATAGACAGATTTTGTTTTGACAGTTTTTACTATATATATTGTATTCTCGGGGAGTATGAAATTTTCCGTTTAAGGCAGAATACTGTTATACACAGGCCACTTTTCACAAATTTTACAATATTAAATTTATATTTGAATAATTATTTAAAATACAAATATGAATTATAACTTTTAAATGTATTGTGTATTAATAATTAACTACATTTTATCAAACAACTTTCGAACTGGATCTTTTTTTTTTTAACCTAAATATTTAAATACAGTAAACGGTGTAAAAAGGGAAATTTCTATAGCGGAATCTTCTCTAAAATGGAAAATTTTCATATTGCCGCCGAAAAGAGAACGATACAATTATAATAGGCAGCCTACATTACAGAATACATGCCAACACAAGAACTTATCCAAAACGAAATCAGTCCCCCACCCCTTGCGATTCCATTTTACCATGTTTAACGGTCTATCACTAAAAGTAACATTTTTGACACTTTTATTATTATTTATCATGCAATAACCATCTTACCTGTGAAACTATATAAATTTTAATTATTACATCCAATTATACTACTACATTTTTTATTGCTGTAAAAATGACATATATACCGGGTAAAATCAGGTTTCCCAACACCATGCTGGACTCTATATTGTAACATGCAGATTACGAAATCCGTGTAATCGAACTGTAATCGTAATCGACTAGTTCAGTAATCGTAATCGAAGGAAAAAAATATTAATCGTAATCTAGAATTTTAAAAAGAGATAATCACAAATGTAATCGTAATTCAACTTGCATAAATAGAGATATAATCGTAATCTACTTTTAGAAATTGGAGGTAATCGTAATCGATTACAGTCCTCTGTAATCGACTCGAAGTCTGACTACGAGAGCAGCAGTTGTCAAAAAGGGTGAATTACGACTTCCGGAACGTAACCCCGTGAAAGGGAATGATAAGCGAGAGGAAATTTTTTATCCTGGCTGGAGTCGAAACTATCTGAAATTACTGATATTTTAATAAAAAAAATACATTTAATTTTAGAGGGACCGTGCCTACGATGGGCCACCCCTGAATATCTATCTATCTATATATATATATATATATATATATATATATAAAATCATTTTTTTGGTATTTACAATTATACTGTTATTTAATACCTGAAATTTTATATTAATAAATATAGGAACATCTCACAATATAAGCATTAAAAATATTGAATTTTACACAAAGGTGAGGAATTGGTATGCGTAAGTTGCGTCCCGTACTTTCACCCACCTAAGTAAATTACAATTTAAATTTCAGAAATTAGGTGTATTTTGTTAATATTAATGTGTACTTCCATTCCATACAACAAAGTGTGAATTTTTGTCTTCATTATTTACGACGCCTTTCCTCTTGTTTAGACTAATTTTCAGTTTACAAGAGAGGTATGATATTGTCAATTCTATATATTTTTATAGCAAACTTTATCTAGAAAGAATGTCTGTCTGTCTGCTATGTTCTGAAGAGACCACAGCATGCAGAACTACACGATTTGGCAGGAAGGTGTATCTAAAGTTATGCACATAGAAGACAGATTTTAAAATTTTTGATCAGATGTTTTGTATTTAATGTTTTATGCAATTTTTAACATCTTTTCGACTTTCGCGGCGATTTTTTCACATTAGAAAAATGAATCAGATATCAATCTTTTAGCCCGATATTGTAAATTTTGTCATTCTTTAAATAAAGTTTCCTCGGAATTCGTACAGCGATTTTTGAATTTTTCGCGAATTTTTAATGTTATATTTAGGGGTTTTTCGCGTTCCGGGTCGATTTTTCGACATTCGTAAAAGGAATTCAGCTTCAAACATTTAGCCTAATGCAGTAAATTTTGTGCTCCGCGATTTTTTTGGTATTCGAAAATTTCTGTTACAATGTTTTAGCCCACTATAGTAAATTTTGTCCTCTGCAATTTTTATCTTTTAACAATTTTTTTTTTTTTTTTTTTTTTTTTTTTTGCAGCGATTTCCCACACTAGTAAATGGAATCTAGTTTCAATCTTTTAGCCCATTAGTATAAATGTTGCCCTCTTTCCAATCAAATTCTTTCAGAGATGTTTGAATTTTTCATAATTTTTTATGAGGTTTTCCCGATTTTCTCCATTAGTAAAAGTAATCCGACCCGAGTGGGCGTAGCCCGCTCGGGAGGGGCTACCCCCGAAATCTTGGGCCCCCAACCCTAGGTTTGTTTGGGATGAAGCGGGCGAAGCTCCGCTAGACTATAATAAAAAGGAAAGAAATTTGTGTGTGTCTGTCCGCTGTGTTCTGAAGAAACCGCTGCATGCAGAGCTACAAAATTTGGCAGAAATCTGTAGTTGTGTACCTCGAAGCCCGATTTTGGAATTTTTATTATTAATATTACATTTCTTTTTGAGATTTTTTTTTTTCTTTTTTGGGATTTTTACCTTTTTTTTTTTTTTTTTTTTCGTTTTGCGGCACTTTTTCCAAATTAGTAAAATGAATGGGATTTAAATCTTTTAGCCAACTATAGTAAATTTTATCCTCTTTTTAATAAATTTTATTCGGAATTCGTAAAGATATTTTTGAATTTTTCCCGAATTTTTTATGCGATTTTTAGGATTTTTTCGCATCTTGCAGCGATTTTTCCACATTAGTAAAAATAATTCAGTTTCAAACTCTTAGCCTAATATAGTGCATTTTGTCTTCCGCGATTTTCAATGCCATTTTTTCGCATTCCGCGGTGAATTTTTAACATTCGTAAAAGGAATTCAGTTTCAAACATTTAACTTAATATTACACCTTGTCTTCCGAAATTTCCAATGTGATTTTTAGCGTTTTTTCGCGTCGAGTTTTACACTTGTGAAAGAATTCCGGTTACAATATTTACAATGCAACCGAGTTAATCATGTTTTAATGGTTTATATGTTTAAAGTTTTAATGGTAATAGTTTTTAATAGTTAATTTTCATGTTTTCATAGTTTTAATCATGTGTTACAATGTTAGTCCACTGTAGTAAATTTTGTCCTCAGCAAGTTTTGAATTTTTAGCAATTTTTATAAGATTTTTAGCGGGGTTTATTTTAGTTTCGCGGCGATTTTTCCATTTTAGTAAAAATAATCCGGTTTTATAATCGCTTAGCACAATATTGTAAATTTTGTTCTTTTCAACAAATTCATGTCCCGATTTTGGATTTTTTGATTAGATTTCTTTGTGTGAGATTTTTTATGCGATGTTTACAGTTTTTTCACGTTTTGCGGTCATTTTTCCAAATTAGTAAAATGAATGGGATTTAAATCTTCAGCCAAATGTAGTAAATTTTATCTTCTTTTCAATACATTTTATTCGGTATTCGTATAGCTATTTTTTTTAACTTTTCGCGATTTTTTTATGTAATTTTTAGAGTGTTTTCGCCTTTTCTTGCAATTTTTCCACATTAGTAAAAGGAATTCAGTTTCAAACTCAGCTTAATATAGTGCATTTTGTCTTCCGCGATTTTTAGCATTTTTTCGGACAATTTTTAACATTCGTAAAAGGAATTCGGTTTCAAATATTTAACCTAATGTTACATTTTGTCTTCCGCGATTCTCAATGTGACTTTTAGCGGGTTTTTTTTCGCGTTTCGCGCCGAGTTTTACATTCGTGAGAGAATTCCAGTTTACAATGTTTTAGTCCACTGTAGTAAATTTTGTTCTATGCAAGATTTGAATTTTTAGCAATTTTTATGAGATTTTTAGCTGGGTTTTAATTTAATTTTCGCGATGATTTTTCCCCATTAGCAAAAATAATCCAGTTTTAATCATTTAGCACATGTAAATTTTGCCGTCCTTATCAATAAAGTTTCTTCGGAATTCATACATCGATTTTTGAAATTTTTTTGAGCGATATTTAGATTTTTTTGTGCGGCGATTTTTCGACATTCATAAAAGAAATCCTGTTTTAATCTAGTCCAATATAGTAAATTTTGTGACTTTTAGTGTTTACTGCGATTTTTCCAAATTATTAAAAAGAATACGGTTTTTAATCTTCTGTCCTATTCCAATGTAGTAAATTTTGTATTATTTTCAGTAAAGTTTATTCGGAATTCGTGCAGCGATTTCTAGAGTATTTTCGCGTTTCATGTTATTTTTTGAAGGGACCCGGCAACGAAGGCGGATCAGCTATAGCTGATAATAATTGTGTGAGTGTGTCCTGTTTGCTATGTTCTGAAGAGACCGCTGCACGCAGAGCTACAAGATTTGGCAGAAAGGTACCTGCATATCTGAAGTTATACGCCTCGAAGCCTGTTTTTGGATTTTTGTTGATCAGATTTTTATTTAATTTTTTAACTTTTTTAGAATTTTGTGGCGATTTTTCCACATTAGTAAAAGGAATCTGGCTTCAATCTTTTAACCCAATATAGTAAGTTTCGTTGTCTTTTGAATAAAGTTTATTCGGAATTCGTGCAGCAATTTTTGAATTTTTCTCGATTTTTGACACTTTCCAACATAGTTGAAAAGAGTTTAGGGATTCAGTTTATCTGGCCGCCTGTCCGCGCTGTAACTTGCATAAATATACTCGGATTGCTATGTATTAGATATATATCATTTAGGTTTATTATGGCATGTCTTGTATTAAAAATGAAGTGCATAGCGTTTACAGTTCTTGTACAGGGACACTCAAAAGAATTTTGTCACATTATAGTCTATGGGATAAAATCGTTTGCAATGTGTTTTAATGATGTCAAACATATTGAAATCGATATATATCACTGAGGTGCACTTACAAGATGCTTACTACAAAATATGGTGAGCATAACATTTATCAGTTACAGTACTGTCTAAGAACAATAATTGCTGAAAGTGCATTTTCAGTTGTGGTATGCACTTTTAAATTTAACTTTTTATTTTTTCATATTACTTAGTGTACATAAATTCTATAGATCATACACAGGGCTGCACAAAAGAGCTTGTGTATCTTTTCATTTATTGATAGAAACTGCTGAAAAGGAATTTTCAGCTATGTTATGTGGTTTCTAAATGAATTAAGTTTTAGCAATAGTATATGTAATTATATATGTATGGTATATATATATTATAGTGGTATACCATTTGTATATATATATATGGTATATATATATATATATACAAATCTTTATATCATATTCAGGGATTCAGAAAAGTATTTGAATACTTTTTTATTATAGATGGTAATTGCTGAAATTGGGTTTCAAATGTCTTATGCATTTTCCAAATTGTTTACTTGGATATCATCTTTTGATTTATGAAATAAGGAAGTTTTGTTACAGTACTCTGAATGTGTAGGAAAATGTTTCACAATCTATGCTTGATGCATGTAATAGGGATGATTGTGTTCAGGTTATATAACTGAATTCAAGTATTTTTTCATTTTAAGTACAAAAATTCCGGTTTTTAAATTCATGAAATAAGACTAAAATATAAATTTCATATGATTGCTAAACATAATTAAAATTAATATTTTTCCTAATTTGACCTAACTGCAAGAAATTATATGTTCCATCCCCCTTCTCTCCTACAGAAACGTTTTCTTGCTAAAATGTCAGGGTTTTTTTCATCAGGGGGTGGCACGTGGGGACATTCCTCCACTGAAATAATCGAAATATCATCGAAAATCATTGAATCATTGAAAAATCTCCCCCGGAAGATTTGAGATTTTATGCTTTTAATGGTTAAAAAGTGCAATTCTCCTCCACCCGGAGCCACAGAAATCCCTCCCGGAGAAAAGTGTCTTAATTCAACACTGCCCACAATCACCCCAGATGTAATGTGTGCAAATGAATTTGCACACATATGAACTTTTACTGTATTATTTTATTTTTAATGTTCATTTTAGATAGCTCATTTCATTATCATTGTATGCAGTATCACAAAAATGAAATTTCTTAACAATATTCCGATAGTGTTGGAAATTGTTTTATAATCTATTCCGTGATACATGAATTTCCGTTACATAAAAAAGGTTCACTAATACAAAAACAGTGCTCTAAGAGGATTCAGTTGTGGGAAGACATTATAAACTGCAGTAAAACCTCCATAACGGACACCTCTATTTAGTTAGCTTTTCTCCTAGGCGATTTCGGGAGGGTGCAGCACCCTGCTCGTTTTTTTGTAGCAGTAAATGCACCCTGCTCGTTTTTATATAGCTACAAATGCGCCCTGGCCATTTTGGATTCGCAAAAATTTGTCGTCGGCATATTTCAACCCGCGAATTTCACCAATAGATCGTGGAAGAAAAATCGAAAATTTGCCAATCAATCGTAGGAAAACCCGCTATATTCTGCAATCGGTAGCAGGGACATATTGCGAAATTTGTCAGTCAGGGGGGAAAAAACCCTCGAAATATTTGCAGACGGACGCGGGGAAAAATCGTAAATTTTTTCAAACTAACGCAGGTAGAAACAGCAAAATTCGTTCATAGCTCACGGGAAATATCGCGAATTTTGTCAATCGTCCACGGAAGTCATGAAATTCGTTAACTGTCGCGTGAAAAAAAAATCGCGAAATTCGCCCACGATTGCGTAAAAAAAAAACCACGAGTTTCGCCAAGACACGGAAAAAAAAATCTGAAAATTCGCCAATCGGTCGCAAGAAAACCCCACAAAATTCACCTATCAGTAGTAGGAAAATATCGCGAATTTCATCAATCAATAACAGGAAAAAATCACGAAACTCTTCTGTCAGTCGCAGGAAAAAACCGCGAAATTCTGCAATCATGCGCAATAAAATATCTCAAATATCGTCGATAAGTCGCGGAAAAATATTGCAAAACGCGTCAGTCAGTCGCCAGGAAAAATCTCGGAATATTTGTAGTCAGACGCGAGAGGAAATCGTGAATTCCGTCAATCTATCGCAGCTAGAAACAGCAAAAGTTGCCGATCTGTCGCGAAATTCGACAATTGCACGCGTGAAAAAAATCATGAAATCTGTCCACGATCGCGTGAAAAAAACACGCGCAAGTTTCGCCTACAAGGCGCGGAAAAAAGTTCGGAAATTCGCTTATCAGTCGAAGAAAAAAAAAAAAACATAAAATTCGCCAACAGGGAGGCAGAAAAAGATCGAAACTGTCGTCAATCGATCGCGGGAAAAAAACGCGAAATCCTTCAGTCGGTCGTGGGAATAAATCGCGAAATTCGTCAATATGGTGTGAGAAAAAAAGCGCTGAATTCACCAATAGATTGCTGGAAAATATCGCGAAATTCGTCAGTAGGCTGTAAGAAAAAAAAAATCACATAATTCGTCAATACGTCGCGAAAAAAAATAGTGAAATTTGTATATGTCCGTAAAATGTCTTATAAATTTGTATAATCTGTCAAGAAAGCACATTTACTTCTCTTAGAACGCCATATTGAAAGCTGTGAAGTAGCAGACAGAGAGGGAAAAAATGACGAATTCGTATTCCAGAAATGAATTTTTTGAGATAGTAAATATTAATAAATTTTTTAACAAATTATATCGTTTTAAAGGGAAAAATATCAGAAGCAGAAGTATTGTTGTTCTCTAGAGGGAGGGAGGTGGGACGGGCAGCATAGAAATGCATGAAAAAACTTCAATTCTCAAATTGATCTCAAAGAAATATTTGTTTTTGGAATAATAAATATTAATATTATTTAAAACAAATTTATCTCAATTTTATTTCTTTGAGTAAAAAAAAAATTAAAAAAAAAAATCATAACATATTTAAAGTGATACATTTCAAACTATTTTCTTATAGTGCTATCAGGGCTGCCACTGGCGACTATTTTTATATTCTATTCACACCACTATCTTAAAAATTTAAATTTTGTAGTATATTTCTCTTGCACATGTTGTCAAAGTGTATGGGAAAAATTTTTGTTTTGAGAAAGTGGTGCGAGATAGAATTAAAAAATAGTCACCAGTGGCAGCCCTGTGCTATTATAGCAGTCTGGGAGGCAGCGACAACTTTTACTTAAACATTTTATACAAGTTGCTTCTCAGATGTGTAATTTATCTTAAATCAATATGAAAACAGCAATCAGCTGCCACAATAATGGTTGATTTGGCCTTAAGAACCGAAAAATCCCTTAGTCAAAAAGAAATGAATCATGATCCGATTACAGAAGATTATCACTGTGTTTTAATATAATTCAGTCCTCTGTAATCTGATAATCTTTTTAAAACAGGGCAAATTTGTATGTTTTTCAAGCTTATGGGGTTGGCAAGTCAAGTGTAGCTCGTAGGGACAGAGCCACCTAGTAATATTAAAAATAGTTATGAATTATTCATGTAAGAGACAAGTAAAGAAGAATTACAGCAATTACTGTTGAAAGTTCATTTATTTCTGCAGTATTTATTAAATTAGGTTAAAAAAAGATAACGCAACATTTTTTTAAATTATTTATTTTACTATACATGTAATGAAATATGGTAATTGTACTTATCATGTATCATTTCTTCAATAAAACTTAAATGATTTTTTCTGAAAAACTGATGATTTTAATGTTAATTATGTTATCTTCTCCTGATATTAAGAACATTAACTCTTGAGAAGCCTCGTCTCTAAATATTAGATCCGCGACTGCATGGGGTCTGTTGGATTTAAAGCTGATTTTGTTTTAAAGTCATGTTAATTTACATTAAGTTGTATTAATTAAAATAATAATAAATGAAACTGGCAACTTATTTTGATGCAAAATATGTTATTTTATACATTTTTTAAATAAATAAAGTTTTTAAATTTTATTTTAACAAAATAGTCATGTGGTATCCATCAAACACAACACAACTGCTCTATGTTTGAACAGCAATCAAAAAAAAAAAAATTGCCCTTTTTGTTCAGCTGAAGTGCCCCTTTTTTTGAAGGAGTGGGGTAATAGTGAAGGCCTTTTTTTATCACTCTACCCTTTTTTATTCTGGGTAAAACACTATTAGTGAACACTTTTTTGATCCCCAACACCTATATATTTGTAGACTTGTATATCTGAATGGCAAACACCTCAGAATAAAGAACAAGTTCCAGACTCCCGAGGTGCCTGTTATTCAGAGGTTCTATTGTATTTTATGGCTATAAAATGTACTTTGCTAATATTCATATTCTATTTTTATCGACCGATAGTAAAACTATCTGACAAACAGTGTAGTTTAATATGTCATAGGAAAATAGAAAACTTAACATAATTTTGAGAATAATTTCTTACAGTTACTAATAATGATAACAGCAGAGTTTCAGAAGGGTGCTGCACCCTGCCTGCCCTTTGGTTTACAAAATAGCACCCTTCTTGCCCCCTCCAATAAAATAATTAGCACCCTTCTTGCCCCTCAGTAAAAAAAGTGCCCTTTCTCCTTTTTGCATTAAAAAATTTGCTTTCATAGTATAAACTGACTCAATGTTGTCTTAAAAAGATTGCATTGACTTTTAAATATCAAAAGTGGCTTTAAAAACCAAAAGAATAGCTTTAATAATTAAAAAAAGTGCCAATAAGAATCTAAAAAGTACCCTCAAGAATCCAAAAAATGCCCTTAAGAATAAAAAAGTGCCCTTAAGAATAAAAAAAAGTGCCCTTTCCTCACCAGCAGCACCCTGCCCTATTTTAAACGTGGGGGAAACTCTGATAACAGTAATAATAAAAAGATTTTGATTGATTACTGATCACTTTTACTTCCTGAATTCTAAATATATAGCTTTTTCTTTAAAATGAAATATATAATATTCCTTTAATCTGGGACCACTAATGAAGCAGTATGACCCCCTCTCAAAGATGGTACCAGTGAAATAATATATGAAGGTCCTGTGAAAGGGGTGATTATCACAAGCACTAAATTTTTAGGGATACCAGAAAATTGTTTTATAAAGAACTGAAGCTTATAAAACTAAAGTAGTCTTTAAGAAAGGGTTACAATACTTTGAATTATCTCAGGTGCTCAAAACGGATGATATTGACTAACGCATTTGTGACATGTTTTTGTCTTTTTAAAAGTAAGTTCTGCCTATGGGTGTTACTCTTGCATATTGCATTATTTAAATAAGTTTTTCTGTATTGTTTATAATACAAATGGATAAATTTAACAAGGTTGTCATTTTTTTTGTCGATTTATTTGGTTTAAATAAGATATTTTTCGATTTTAATTACTTTTTTTTTAACAAAACAGATAAGTCACTAACAAATTAGTCTTTAATCTACATTTTCTTTTAAAAAAATTAAACTAAGAAACAACTATTTAAAATATATTTGCAAACTAAAGATAAAGAATCATATAAATACTAGTAAAATATATCAGGACATTTTATTAAGGAAAGGAGAAAAAAACAACTGACATTTCTTGAAAAGATATCTTACAGCAGTATTGAATAAATTTTACCCCCAATAATTGCTCCTTTGCTTCATTATGAACACTAGTTTTAATGCTTTGTCTTTGTCTACTCCTAATCTGCTTTGCATTTTTTAATGAACTACACCAAATGTTGAAAAAATACTTTCAACACAGGCAGTCAATGCTTTGGCTGTTGTTAGCATGTTCACAAATTCAGGGGTCGATGCAAGGTTATTTTTTCTTGGGGCCCATTTTGTGAAAAATAACATTTTGCAATGAAAGCTTAAATTGAGTTAATCAAATTCGAACCAAGCATTTATAAACAAAAACTTTTTGCTGAAGTTTTCCTCTCTGGTGAACTTGTATGTTTACAAATTACACATTTTAAAACATCACAAAATGATAAATAAATAATAAATAGTAAGTTTTATGGAATAGAATTTTGTGAAGGGGCCCATTTTATCAAATTGATTTTTGTGAAGGGACCATTTTATAAAATAGATTTTTGTGAAGGGACCCCTAAATAGGCCTCAAATTTTTCCTGGATCGACCCCTGAAATTGCATATCACTCTCTGTAATTACAGATTTACTTAAAACATTATAAAAACGATTCCACCACTCAAAATCAGACATTGTATCAACAACTTCAGGGAAAAAAAAAATCATTTTGACCAAGATTAGGAATTGGTTACACAACTTTCCCAAAAATTTTAATGTAAATGCCAGGAAACCCACATTTTTGTTTGATAAATTCAAGACCCTTATTTTTCTCTTCTTTTGTAAGAACAGTTCCAAGGTTAGAAATTAACACTGATAGGCTTAAAATAAATGTAGAACTATTAATGATTGTACATATTTCGGTTTATATGCTAATGCTGATGATAAGATCTTTTTATTGTTTGATGTTGATGCTAATTTCAGTTTCAATTCCAGTTAATACACATTCAGTAAGGGAGCAGTTGTTCCTTTGAACAAAAATAATAGTTTTGGCTATTGGTTTCAGAATCACAATCATTGACATTTCTTCTTAAACATCTTGACATTTCTTCTTAAACCAATATTTAAAATTTTACCAGAAATGTCACTATCTATCTCAGATCTGTGATCATCACAAACTTTTGTAAGAATTGTCCGAATTTTAACATAAGAATCAAAGAGAATCAAAATATGTAAAATTAAATCACTTTTTAAAATTGCATAAATAATTATATTCGATTAAAACAGATAATTTTCCATATGTTAAAGAAATTGATTCAAATTACTGAATCAGCAAATTAAATCAACTGATTTAAATCACTATAACCTTGATATTTATTAATGATGCTGTTTCTAATTGATGTATTTATATGTATAATAGATAATTACATTGATTATATAAATATGAATAAATACTGTGTATGTTTTTGAGAAATAATGAAACATATAAAGTGAAAAGAAATGCCCTCAGGTGGAATTACAGGTATCAAAATTAAGAAAATTCCCATCAGCAGTTGTGTATAGGACAAAATTAGCACTCGCCACTCGGTTTAATTAATTTAATTTTAATTAATTTCTGAAGAATAAAAAAGAAAAAATGGCATTTACACATGTAACTGACGTAACTGCAATTTCTTTCCCGACACCATTTGACGAATTTCGCTATTTATTCCAAAATCGTTTGACAGATTTCGTGATTTTTTTATCAAATATTTGTAAATTTGTTACTGGACAGTGCTTAAAAAAACTGGCGAGTAAAAAAATCCCTGTACTGGCCATTAACCAGTGAGTAAAAAAGTTAATTTTTACCTATACAGTCGTGAATGTTTTAATAAAATGCAAGGTACATCACAAAAGAAATTAAAAATATCAAAAGCAAAACTTACTCCTCAGTGTCAACAGAAATTTCATTTTGTGCCATAGATATCTTGCACAATAGATCGTCTTCATCATCTGTAAATTCTAACATACTATTTAACATCTCTTTTCTTACAGCATGTTTAGGAGATTCAGTATCTGGAAATTTAGAATTAACCTTCGTCATTTCAGCATTACTTCTTACTGAACACGACTGTAATTCACATTTATTTCTTGTGCCTGTTTCCTTTTTCCAAAATGTCAAAACTTTGTACCTCAAGATCACATGTCTTTAAGTTTTCATCACAAGAATTTTTCATATCATTTTTAGCAGTTATAGATAATCTGGATTTTGCTGATTCAGGCAACAGAGGCGGCAAATCCTGCGAACAGTTTCCAGACATATTGGATTTATACTTCTGGAAAATCAAAAGAAAAAAAAAAGGTAATCAATCTGACAGTTTTTTAATTATCATGAAAATTTATCTTAGCAGAAAAACAAGATTACTAAGAAAAGAAACCCGAAAAAAAAAGTAGATTATAAAACAAACAAGAAAGAAAAAATCATGTGCATTAGGTGTATATTCTAACAGATCTAATTAGACATTCTGAGTTATCTTTAATGGTACTTATCGATGCTGAGCCCCCTTTATTTAGGTATTTTTTTTCATAACAAAAGCTTACATAATTAAAAATTATCATAACTAGTTTTGAAGTACAGATTGGAATGCTCAGGAAAAAAAAAAAAAAATCAGAAATTTTGGGAAAAAAAAGTTTTTTTGCGGTTTGTTTTCGAGGAGATTTATTTCCATTTGGAAAAAATTGAAATTTCCTTTATAAAATAATGTATGAGAAGTTAAAAGAGATCTACATTCTAATGCTTTTTCTTTCTTTTTAATGAAAAAGTTCTATTTCTTTCACTACAGATTTTTTGTCATTGTCAGAAATGTGTAACTTTCTGACATCCTCTGCTTTAAACATGATTTTAAAAAAAAATCTATCTTAACAGCGAAACATTTCTTTGCTACTAACTCC
>OZ007595.1:158964897-159139897 GCA_963931845.1 Maratus michaelseni | reverse complement strand
TACGTATAACCGCATTGGCCGTATCATACGTATCCGAAATATGCACCCCGAATAATACGTATTATACATATACACGTTACTCGTATAAACGTTTAATAGGGAGCACTAGTTAAAATACTGTGCTAATCTATAGTAAGAGAACTGTCAATTATAAACAAAGTAAAATAGAGAAATGATTCAGAAGATATTCATTAATTTTTGGTCATGTCCAATCACCAAAGTATGAAATCTTAATCCATGCAAGAACGTTAATAGTAAAGAATACTCGGCCAATATCCTTTGCATTGGTTTATCTTGTATATGTATCTTAACCAATATTGACAAAACAGTCATGAAATATGCCTATATTACCAATAAATGTTTCTCATTTTTATTGTCAGTATTGTCAGCACAACTTATAGCACAGTGCTTTGCTATGTAAAGCACTTACACAGCAACTTATAACACTTATTGCTGAAAAACTGTCGACGTTTTCCAAATTAAATAAACATCAGGTTTTTTTTTTTTTTTTTTTTTTTTTTTTTTTCCAAATCAAGTAATCATAATTTGGTCCAGAAAAATTATTCAGGGAAATGTTTTTGTTTTTTTCTATGCGGTTACTTATTAACTTATTTTATTTAACCCTTTCAGGGAAAAGTAATTGTGTTTCTGTAATGATGAATTCACACCAGAATTTTCGAAAAGTTGTATTTGAAAATAACGAAATGCAATTTTACATCACAGAAAGGGCAAATTTAGCAAAACGAATTGGTTTAAACTGTTGAAATTGTAGAATGTAATTTTCTTCGTGATTTCAATACTTTTAAAATTTCTCGTTGTGTTTGCCACTTCCTTATACTGCAAACAATATTTGATAAATGAATGAAAAACTAGACAATATCAGTAAAAATGAATATGCCAAATCAAAGGACGGGAATTCCACGGAAGATACAAATCTGTGAAAGTTAGAGTTGTAAATGTTTCATAATCTATGCATGATGCATGGTTTTTCTTACTTGTTTCAATTAAATCTCTGTAACTTCATAGTTTTGAACTATATCTCTTCATTTCGAATATTTGTTTATTATAATCTAGCTAGAACAAACTTAACAGTTTTTAAATATGAGTATAAAAAATGCGGATACAAAATTTCGTCGAAATCGTTTAGACCGTTTTTTAGATACAATTAGCTTGACCATGACCCAAAATGACCCACTAATTGAATTTTCTCGAACATGTGACCTAGCCCAACAGTCTTCTCGTGCCCGAAAACCATTGGATGCAACATTTAGTGTAAATTGAGCCGCTTTTTAGATCTTGACCCACAATGACCCAGAAATGACCCACTAATCGAATTTTCTCGGACATGCGACCTAGCCCAATGCTTTTATCGTGCTCGAAACTCGTAGGACACAAAATTTAATCAAAATCGTTAGAACCGTTTTTTAGATAAAATTAATTTGACCCGCGTTGACCCAAAAATGACCCACTAATCGAAAGTTCTCGAACATGTGACCCAGCCCAATTGACTTCTCATGCCCGAAAATGGTCGGATACAAAATTTCGTCAAAATCGTTTGAACCGTTTTTTAGATACAATTAGCTAGACCATGACCCAAAATGACCCAAAATGACCCACTAATCGAATTTTCTCGAGCATGTGACCTAGCCCAATGGTTTTCTGGTGCCCCAAAACGGTAGAATACGAAATTTCGTCAAAATCGTTAGAGCCGTTTTTAAGATAATTTTTGCATATATATATATATATATATATATATATATATATATATATATATATATATATATATAACCACCCACAAGATTTGCTCGTATTAGAATATATGATTTACAAACTTTTATAATACAAGATAAAATATCATGAATAGGTAATAAGTTTGACTGTAATTGAAATCTATTTCTAAAACAAAGTTTGAAAATGAAAATACATAATACTTTCGGTAAAAAGTTGCTTTATTCTTATAATTTACTTCATTAAATATATCTTTGACTGGGCTCCAGTCATTAACTATATTTTTTATGTGTTTTTTTTTTTAATTCTGAACCAAAAAAAAAAAAAATCTTCAAAAATACTAAATATGATTAAAAAAAAAGAGAGAAAAAAGAAAAAAGAAAGAAAGAAAAAGAAAATTTCCAACACTAACAAAAAATCCTGATGGAAATAAATATAAAAAAAAAATCTAAACTCTCAATAAAATAAAATAAAATTGTATTAAGCTTAAATCATCATCATTCATTTTAACTTCATGATTTTTGAAACATTAGACCTCAAACTTAAATTTATTTATTCAATTTTTTCTTATTTTATTCAATTATATATATTTATCGAAACAATTATTATACAGATAAATTCATAGAATATTTATTAATATCTCTATATCTATTCATTTTTTTATACCATTAACTATAATTTTTATCGTGAGTAAAATAACTATGTTTTAAACATTTTTCTGGGGGAAAAAAAAAAAAAAAAAACTTAAGAATACTGAATAAAATAGGCTAACAAACGAAAGATTTTCAACAACAAATCATAATGAATAAATACCGGCTAGAAGTCAATAAAACAAACTTTTATTGATCTTAAATCATAATCATTCATTTTAATTTCACGTTTTTGAAACATCAAGCCTCAAACTTAAATATATTTATTCATTTTTTTCTTAATTTTTTTAATTATATATATTTATCTGTGTATTTATTATATAGATAAATATATAAAATATTTATTAATATCTATGTATTTATTCTTTTTTTTTCATTGCCTATAATTTTTATCATGAGTGAAATACTGTGTTTTAAACGATTTTTCTGAAAAAAAAAATCTTTAAGAATACTGGATAAAATATGCTAAAAAACGAAGATTTCCAGCACTATGAAAAAACCATGATGTAAATGTGAAAAATGTTCGAAAATTGCGACTTTTTTTACACTGAAGGAGCTAGAAACTTGAAATTTGGCATTGTAGTTACTTATAAGATGTAAATGGTCTCTAAGAAAAAAATTTGAAAAAATTTGAAATTTAAAGGGTGAAATGAGCGAAAAGCGTTCTAAAATCATTCTAAACTACAATTTCTATGGAACTACAGAACCGGTTTCAAAAGTGATGGTGACAATCCCTGCTTCAACATCCTCTTTAATATAAAGCTATGCGTTGCTGACTACTGGGTTTTTTGCTAATCTTTGCCACATATTAATCTCGGAAAATGAAACATTTGAAGTTACTGAAAAAAATAATAGCTCGAAAAGTATTTGTCAGAAAATTGTTAGACAAACTGCGTTTGAAAGGTAAAAAAATGTATATTTCTTAATATAAATTTCAAATCTAATGATTATGCCATTTTTCAAATATTGAATTTCAAAAATTACCAAATTGAATTTCAAAAATTGTCTTGAATTTAGCATGCACATTCTTGAAGATGTTAATGTTTCTGTAAAAAATTCATTTTTTTAATATATATATATATATATATATATATATATATATTCAATGTATTGATATATTGATGTTTTCAACCGAATTTAACACCGCTTTCCAAAAACTTGACAAAGAACAGTAGAAATAGTATAATGCAATTAAAAGATGAATATATTGAATATTTGACGACATATGGGTATTTGTATGAAATAAATTTTAACTGCGCATGCTCGAACTATACCACAGATTTTTTTTTTTTTCGTGTTTTGGTAGTCAATTCTATAGAGCAACTTATATAAAAAGTCCATTCATATTTCGTATAAGATACAGGCAATACAGTGAGCTAATTGATAAATTAGGGTAGAAATCCCATAGGATTATATGGGATTTTCTCCAGGACTTAACTAGTCATTTGCTACAGTTACAGACCATTTTGAGCATTTTCTATTAATTGGGCAATCGCAAATATTATTTTATTATTCAAATTATTATTCCCCTCCCCTCCTAATTGTCTTCGCGACAATATCTTCACTGGAAATTATGAAGTCAAACATGTTCTTTACATGCTTGAAGTTCAAGAACAATTCGTATAGAATTTCAGTAGATATTCGACAAAATATCTAAAATCGAAAAAATTGGTCACTGCCCCTTAATTTTTGGACATCAGTAAATTATATAGATAATAAATTTAGGGAATATTTTTTAATAACTAATTTATATATTTATTCATTTTTTTCCTTCCATTAACTATAATTTTTATCATAAGTGAAATAATATGTTTTTAAACAATTTTTCTGGAAAAAAAATATTTAAGAATACTGCATAAAATATAAAGATTCCAACACTAACAAAAAATAATGATGAAAATAAATACGGACTAGGAAAAAAAAATCGAAACGTTCAGTTAAATAAAATTGTACTAACCTTAAATCATCATCAATCATTTGAAACACCATGCCTCTAAATTAAATATATTTATTCAATTTTATATAACTAATATATATAACCATTAAAAATACAAACTTAGCCATCAAATCTTTTTTTTTTTTTTTTTTTTTTTTTTTTTTTTTTTTTTTTTTTTTTTTTTTTTGGGGGGGGGGGGGGGGGTTCTGATTATACTCAAAAATGAAGACATCAGTTTCTGTTTGTTTATAAAATTAAAAAGGGATGTAATTTTGTTAAGTTTGTATGCTTGAGTAATTTTCACAAAACAAATTTTTCGTCTAAAATTCAATAACAGTCTATAACAACAATTCGAAAGGAAGATCTTAAATTATCTCCTGAAAATTGGAAACACTGTTAATGTATTTTTTGTTTAATAATGTTTCATCATAAAATGATTTAGAAACACTGTTAATGTATTTTTTGTTTAATAATGTTTCATCATAAAATGATTTATTTTGTTAATTTTTGGGTCAGGCGTTACATTAAGTTTTTTCTTTAAAATTTCATTTAATTGGGCAAACTATCTCGAACTTAGTTATTGATACAGGCATTCATTACAGTTATTATAAAATAGTTAACTAAAATATTGTATATGTGTCTATAGAATGTTTTCCAGTTATTGGAAAATAATTCAGCAAACTAGTTTGACTTTCTAATACACTCTTTTTTAAAGCTGTAACAAAATAGTTCAGTAAATTATTTTTCCGTTGATTATAGAAATTTTTTCTAGTTGTTGCAGGGTGTCTATGAATAAAATACATATTATACAGGGTGTCCCAAAAAGGAGTACCTATTTTTAAAAATGAATAATTAACAAACGAATAGAGTTATTTAAAAAATTCTTGCAGAAAACGGATGTGTGAAGTCTGGAATTTTGTTTATAACACTTTATTATGATAGTTCAAAATCTGACCGACAGATGGCGCTACAGCACCGAAAATTACCTGAAATTAACCGGCAAGGGTATGAATTGGCCACCTTACTCACCAGATTTAAATCCGTGTGATTTTTTTCTTTGGGGCCATCTGAAGGATGTAGTTTACTGCCAAAATTCCACTTCGCTAGCTGAGCTCCAGCGATTAACCGCTCAAGAGTGTACAGCCATTTCCGTACAGACATATTGAAAATATTGTCATTTAATTTTCAACTATTGCTGATGAATGCGGTAGCCACAGCACCATCTGTCGGTAAGAATTTGAACTAACATAATAAAATACTCTAAATAAAATTCCAGACTTCACATATCCGTTTCCTGCAAGAATTCTTTTAATAACTGTATTCGTTTGTTTCTTATTCAATTTTAAAAATGGGTACTCCTTTTTGGGACACCCTGTATATATTAGTTATATATATAGAATAAATATATTTAATTTAGAGGCATGATGTTTCAAATGAATGATGATGATTTGAGGTTAGTACAATTTTATTTAACTGAACGTTTCAATTTTTTTTCCTAGTCCGTATTTATTTTCATCATTATTTTTGTTAGTGTTGGGAATCTTCGTTCTATAATATATTTTATGCAGCGTTCTTAAATGTTTTTTTTTTTTTCAAATACAGGTCTATGAAATATTGCCGAGGTTTTCTTACTTCATAGCTTTTTTATTTAAGAACATGGCGGTAAATGTTATTACATTTTCGTAAAGTACAACTCAACAAGTTTTTTTAATAACACAAACAAAAATTATATATGCGTAAAGTTGCAACTCAAAACGTTATTAATTAATTAACCATTATAATACAATAATAATTAATATTAACATTTTATCATATTTATCAAAAAGTTATTAAGGAATGATGTAATATCTATCTATCTAACTTTGTGCTCATAATTTATTAATAACATTTTGATAAATTTGATAGAATTTTTACATTAATTATTATTTGATTAATAACTTTTTTAGTTCCAACTTTACGTACATAATACAATATGGCACGCATATAATACAATATACTCTGTTTGTGTTATTAAAAAACTTTTTGAGTTGTAGTTTCGGAACATGAAATAATATTTCTCGTGATGTTCTTACAGCAAAAGTTGTGAGGTAAGGAAACCCCGATAATAATTTATGGACACTGTGTATATAAACGTATTTTGTATATACATTGTTTTACAGTTATTTCTCCAATTTACTTCAAAACTAGCTAACCCGCTCGGCGGTGCCCCGGCCCATGATAAAACCTTAAATAAACCCAAAATTTGTATTATTTAATAACTTTAACCTGATTTTGTATGGATTTATATTTTTAATGACAAAATTGCGAAATAGTAAAAAAAAAACATTTTCTTCTTTTTTTCAAATAGAATCGTTTCATAATTTTAAAAAAACAACTTTTATTGTCCAAATGCTTTGAAAATTTTAATGGTCATAAATGTAACAGTTTTACAGCCCATGTAAAAATTACGTCAGAAATATTGTTATCTGGTTGTAAAATAAATATGTTTCGTTTTCGCTTTTTTCGTTTTTGTTTTTTGCGTCGGGTCCATTGACATTAAAAAAAAAATAGCTCTCATCGTTTCCAAGTCCTCTATAAAATTATGTAAAAATTTTTGCATATTACATAGTGAAAACGTTTATCCGAAGCCAAGCGTGACCGCAAAGAAACACCCCGCTATTATGGGCTTTCGTCGAATTTTTCTCAGATTTTTTTTTTAAATTTCTTCTCGTCCGAACGTTTCGAAATTGTTGTAGGTAATGCAAATCTGATCTATACCGAGATGCTCTAAAAAGATTGTGTCGAAATACGAGCGTTTAGTAACTTTTAGCGTAAGAAAAAAAATCTTCTCGTGAGGCACGAAATGGCCAGCGTTCGCCGGTGTTTTTTAAAGTGTTAAAATCCGTATTTTAAAAAAATAATTATACCGTCTATTAGAAGATGGTTTCAGCTTTAAGAGCATATTTTTGGTTTGTCTATATCTCTAAAATTGCGCTCTTGAGGGACGTTGGCGTAAGGGGGAAAACGTTCACCTGGGTAAACAACCCTTTTCAAAAATGTTTTTAAAGGATTAACATAATTTTTTTCGAATTGATTGCGGCATTTGAGACGTAAGAGTGCGATTTTTCAGAATATGGTTTTCTTTTTTAAATAAACCAAATGGTTTGGTTGATAGAAGTTAAAACAGAATTGCAAAATAAACGCATTCTTCATATAAATGGTTCTTCATTCTCGTGCGCTGCAGTAAATTGGATTCTGGGCATGCGCCAGTGCTGAAAGCCGCTCGGAAAGAAATAGATGAGTTATTGATCAATTTTTAATTAATATTTTGTCTAATTATTAAAATATTAAAATTCTGAGACTCAGGTGCATCAGAAGAGGCCTTGCACTATCCTCACATAAAGTTTCAGGTTTCTAGGTGCGCTAGATTTCGCTAGCCATCGCACACACACACACACAGAGCGAAACTTTCTTTTATTAGTATAAGATAATTCAATAAACTATTTTTTAATTTGTTATAAAAAGTTTTCAAGTTATTCCAAAATAACTATTTTGAAGTAAACTATTTTGTACTTTGTTATAGTTAATTTTTTCAAGCTATTAAAAATAAATCAGTAAACTACTTTATTTTTTCATGTAAATTTTTGCTAGCTGTTAGAAAATGATTCAATGAAATATTTTATACTGCAACGTAGAAACTTTCTCAAGTTACTGCAAAATATCTCCTTATATTTTTTCTACTGGTTTTAATTGTACTTATGTTCAATTTTCAAAAGAAGATATTAATATCTTAAAAGAACTTATTTTAGTATAATGATGTGAGAAATGATTTAAGATTGAGTTCTTTGATAAAAATTCATTAAAATCAATTTATATATATATATATATATATATATATATATATATATATATATATATATATATATATATATTTTTTTTTTTTTTTTTTTTTTTTTTTTTTTTTTTTTTTTTGCAAAACTGTTTCACATATTTGAAACACTAATTCTTAAACTTAAATATACTCTTATTCAATTTAATCTAATATATAAAAGTATTAAAATAATAACTTCATCATTAAATAACTTTTTTTTTCAGTTTTGGAGAATATACTTCAAAATGAAGTTATCGACTTCTATTTGTCTATCATCTTAAATATAAATGTTATTTTGCAAGGTTTGTATGCTTAAGCAATATTTACAAAACAAATTTTCGTATAGTATTTAATAGCAGATTGTAATAATTTTTCGAAACTTATTCAATTTTATCTAATATATAAAAATATTAAAATAATAACTTAATCATTAAATAACTTTTTTTTTTTTTTCATTTTAAAGAGTATACTTCAAAATGAAGCTATCGGCTTCTGTTTGTCTATCATCTTAAATATAAATGTTATTTCGCAAGGTTTGTATGCTTAAGCAATATTTACAAAACAAATTTTCGTATAACATTTAACAGCAGATTGTAACAACATTTCGAAAGGAAAGTCAATAAATAATCTTGTGAAAATAGGAAACACTGTTAATGCATTTCTTGTTACAAATGTTTGACATTAAAAATGATTTTCTTTGTTAATTTTATAGATCAGACGTTATACTAAATTTTTTATTAACAATTTTATTTAACGCTTGTTTTTTTGTTTTGTTTTTTAATTCAGTAAATATTTTATATTTTTATTTAGTTCTAGAAATTCCTTCTACATGTTGTAAAACAATACATTAAAATATTTTGTACACGGTTATAGATTTTTTTTCTTTTTACGTGCGTTCATGATTATATAAATACGTAGCACCTACAGTCGTCGCCTGGTCCGTCCGTCTGTCCGCATATAACAGCGCAAAAACTACCAAGCCGAGTGGTTTGAAATATATAATTGTTGCAGAATTTTGTCGAGTCATTTCAAATTTTATGAAAATCGAATCAAAACTTAAAAATATATTAATAAAAGTTTTTTTCATTCTATTAAATCCTATCATAAGTAATTAATTCAATGGCATCCCATGATAGGTAATAGTTTTAGGTTGCCATGGTGATTACGTCATATTTAAGATGGAGTCATATTATTTCCGTATTACTGAATTTAAAAACCGAATTGGAAAGCAAAATTGTTTAATTATAGCAATCCTATAATCTACCGACAATTTTTTGGATAGATGTTTCCGGAGAAATAGATATTAAATGGAAAAAGAGTCTAAATATGGATTTCAAGTTATGAAATTTTCAAAGCTAAGCTTAAATTTACCATTGGAATTTTCAATAAATGTCAACAAAAGATAAAATATTGCCAACTTAAAATGTACTTATTTTATTACGGAAATGAATCATATCATAGTATCCCATGATAGGTAATAGTTTTAGGTTACCATGGTGATTACATCATATTTTAGATGAAGTCATCTTATTTCCGTATTACTTAATTTAAAAACCGAATTTGAAAACAAAATTGTTTAATTATAGCAATGATTCATTTCACTACAGCTGTTGCACCAAGATCTGAATATTTATAAAACTAGTTATAGTACGAACGCACTTCATTTGTCACGTTTGACGTACAATTTTCAACTTTAGCTATTGCGAAATAGTTCAGTAAACGACTACTTATAAAAGAAATTCTAGTTGTTGCAAAATAATTCATTAAGCTATTTTGCACTTTGTTGTAGAATTTTTTCCTTATTGCAGAGCTACCAAATGGTTCTTTTCTTTTTTTTTTTTTTTTTTTTAAATACCAGTAAATGCGAAGAATAATTTTCGACCTTCGATTCGAAATAGGTTTCTGCAAAATTTGAAATGAAGATTGTCGTTTTATAAAAGTGGTATTCAGAAACACGGACCATTTGGTAGCCCGGTTTTTACAAAATATTCATTAACTCATTTGCATAATTAGGGCATTACGCGTCTATTTCAGGAATTTCTTTATATTCAGAAATTCCGAATCCATACAGGAAATTACGAAAGAAGAATTTTACTTTATCTACACTGAGAAAAACGACACTTTCAAATCTGAGTAAATCGATGTTTTGATTTTGTTATGAAACTTTTTGTTTCAAATACGACGACCAAATGCTTTCAATTCTGAAATACCAGAAATACTCAGAATATGGAAACATGGACATACTTAAAACTGAGCACATAGAGGTCAGTTTATATACTCATTTTTGAAACATGGACATACTCACAAATGGTTAGAATCAGTCTAAACTCATTTTTGAAACATGGAAATACTCAAAAATGAGGACATAGAAGTCAGTTCATACTTATTTTTGAAACATAGACATACTCAAATATGAGCACATGATGTTTTATTCTTGAGTGTGTGCATGTTTTCAGAAATGAGTATATACGTGTTTCAAACTTGAGTAATTTTGATTCGTAGTCATTTTGTCTGTGCGACATACTCAGATTTGAGAATTCTTTGCTCAGTTTTGAAAATGTCGTTTTTAGAGTGTAATCATGAAATGTCTGTCATCAAATAAAGCAAAAATTACTAGTCAGAATTTCTGTTATGAATTCGAAATTTCTGGGGAAAAAAAAGGGAAATTCCTAAAATGCACGCTTTGGATGCAAATGGATTAAATTGCAGGGTGGTCACGATGTCTTCCTTATTACAATAATTTAATGCAGAAAAACTAATATAATTAATATTAAAAAAAAACGGTTCAAAATCCCCCGACAAAGAGGGAGCTGCTGCAAATAATTCCATATTGCTCAAACAACGCAAGATTTGAATACAAAAACATTAGAGAATACTTGCATGTACACTTTTAATACGCAAAAATAATAATAGTGTGATGTTATTGTGATTGAAAATTGCACATGATAACCATTATTATTTTTGTGTATTAATAGTGTACATTTAGTATTCTCTAATGTTTTTGTATTCAAATCTTACGTAGTGTGAGCAACATGGAATTATCTGCAGCAACTCCCTGTATTGTCGGGATTTTAAACTTTTTGTGTGTGTATATATGTGTGTCATACAAAATCACGTACCATGCTGAACATTTATCTGCAAACCGCATATCTCCAACCAATAGATCTTTTTCTTTTTTCACACCGTGTTGGAAATGTTAATCTCATCCTTGGATTACAGATCATAAAGAACAATTTCACTCTGTCAAGAAATAATAAAAATAGAAGAAATTAAACCGCGGGGAAACCACCACCACTCATCGTTTCATCACGCTAATAAGAAACTTGTTATCGTAAGTTATAGCTATTTAAGATCAATCAGTATTGGGTAAAACAACTTTTCTCTACTCAACAAACATTTGTGAGGTATGCTGAATATTTAAACATTAATTAAATCAAACTGTAATACGCTTAATTAACTGATTTCATCTCTTACGAAAAAAAAACAAGTAATGTGCTAAACCCGTGACGTAAGAGAAGAATGAAACAGAATAACTTTTCAATAGAACTAAAACTCTCACTTGACTACTGATAAAAAATGTAACGAATTCAGTTGTGAACTCAAATGCTCTAATCTAAAATAATATCAATCTGCTTTAAACCGTAACTTGTAAAATGTTTGTAATTGTGATATTTAAGCTTCATTATATATTCACCTAAAGGAAACATAAGTCTATTTATTTTGTCTCCTCTAACTAAAATATTTAGTTTCCAGCTCTCTGTGAAAATGATAGATATATGCAGTACAGACGCCTTCACTTCAATGGATTACTCGCCAAACGTGAAATAATAAATTATATCCTCACAAAGCTCAAATGATTCGATAATATAATGATAGGATAATACGATAATAAAGGGAGAAAGCAGCTTCAGAAAAGGTAAGATGATTTTCTTATCTTTATTCAAGTGATTAAATACTTCGACAGAACTATTCGCTAACTTTGATCATATTGAGACATTTTTATTCGCGCTGCCACGAACTCCTCCTTCACACCAAACATTTGAAACACCCTGTATATACAAATTTTCTCACGTTACTGCAAAATACATGTATGCCTTATAGATCCTAAGTTTCATTAATAATATTTCTACTGGTTTAAACTATACTTCTTACGTTTAGTTCCCAAAAGAAGATAATAAGGTTTTTTATAAGAATTTATTTCCATAAAATGATTTGATAAATGATTTAAGATTAAATTCTTTGACAAAAATTCATGATTGTCAATCGGTTACATCTATTGCAGAAAACATCATTCGTTTTAACTTCATGTTTTGTGGAACATTAATTCTTAAACTTAATATATTTCTTCAATTTAATCTAACTACTGTATATAACTATTAAAAGTAGGAACTTAACCATCAAATACTATTTTTTTTCGTCTCACGAGAATACACTTCAAAATGGCTCCTGTTTGTTTATAAAGTTAAAAGAGAAAGTAATTTTGTTATGTTTGTAGGCTTAGGCAATTTTTACAAAACAAATTTTTCATATAAAATTTAATAACAGTTTGTAACAATATTTCGAAATGAAATTTTGTTAATAACTTTTAAACTGATTTCTTTTGTTAATTTTGGAGTCAGGTGTTTTATTAAGTTTTTAAACTGAAATTAAATTTAACTGGGCAAACTATTTTGAACTTAGTTATAGAAATTCTTTCCAGTTATTGTAAAGTAATGCACTAAAATTATACGTGGTTAGAGTAATGTTTCCAGTTATTGCAAAATAATTAATAATGGTGAACTAAACTAAAGATGTAATTGATGTTTAAAGTGGCAAAAACATTACACAAAAAGGCTCAAAAATACCTATTGATATAAAGATGACATGTTTCATACGCTCAAACGGCCACTTCTTCAAGGTCGTAAATGATAAATAAATTATGTTCGCAAAGTTTTTGAAAATGATAAACCCAAATCACGAGATCACATGCATAATGCAAGCAAGTTCTTAAAATGGTCAAACTGTAAACGTGAAGATTATTATTATTTACTTATTGTTTTTTTAATTTGTAAACCATCTCATTGCAAATGTTAGTACATGCAAAAGAGACTGATTCATTGCATATGTTATCTCGTTTCGCAAATATATTTCTAAATAATTCAGTAAGCTGTTTTGTACTTTGTTATAATATGTTTTACAAGCTATATAGTAAAATAATTCAGTGAACCTTTTTACTTACCCGTCATACGTAATCACGTACCCATCATACATTTAAAAAAAAAAAAAAAAAAAAAAAAAAAAAAAAAAATTGACGGATTTACGCGTTTCAGACACTGATGATTCTGAAAAACTTATTTGTAGAAGAAAAAAATTGCCGTCCGTCTGTCAGTATGGGTGTGTGTCTGTAAATACTCTATCTCCCGAACAAATTGAGATAGAGACTTGAAATTTGATATGTACTTAGTATGTAATAATGGAAATAAGCTTATTGAATTTCAGTAACCTCGATTATTCGGAACTTTTTTTTTTTTTTTTTGGGGGGGGGGGGGGGCGGGGGGGACTCTCGAAATATTCGTTCTGATAAAAGATATATAAAAATTTTCGAAAGTGTTTATTTTAGGGAGTGAATATAAAAGACAATAAAAAAACATAAATTTTGCATAAAGAATGAAGTTGGTCGGATAATGAGTTGCCGAGATATTTGTAATCGTATTTTCCCCAATCTTAGATTTTTCATGACACTGTATTTCATTCAAATTTCAATTCAAAGATATATTTTAATTGGAAATGAGACGCTTAATCTGACGTAGTAAACTGTTAGTTAATATGGTGATCATTTTTGGAGTTATAGGGATGTTTCTTTTACGCAATTCAGTAACAGAGCATTTAAATTTTATGACGTCATCAAGCCACGATTTTATTTGAATTGCAATGCATTTTATAAATATTTTACACATGTTTTATTTTCACATTATACTATGTATATCCATGATGGGTAAGTATTACGGTGGCCCCCAACGACTAGTTTTGTTTTGTTATAGATTTCTTTTTCCAGCTATTATAAAATAATTCAGTAAGCTATTTTATACTTTGTCATGTAAATTTTTGCTACTTATTACAAAATACTTCAAAACTATTCTGCACTTTAATATAAAAAAATTCATGTTACTGCTAAATGCTTCTTTATATTTTCTCCACTGGTTTTGATTATACTTATGTTGAATTTTCAAAAGAAGCTAATAAGATTTTTAGAAGGATTTATTTTAATCTTATGGTATGTGAAATAATATAAGACTAAATTTTTTGCCAAAAGTTTGTGATAATCCATCAATAATACTTTTAATAAAAGCATCATTCGTTTTAACTTGACATTTTGAAACATTATTTCTTAAACCTAAATATACTTATTCAATTTAATCTATCTAATATATAAAACTATTAAAAATACGAACTTAACCATCAAATACTTTTTTTCGTCTCACAAAAATATACTTCAAAACGGAATTATCGGCTTCTGTTGGTTTATAAAATTAAAGAGGAATGTAATTTTTCGAGGTATGTATGCTTAAGCAATTTGTACAAAACAAATTTTCGTATGAAATTGAACAACAGTGTGTAACAACATTTCAAAAATAAAGTAATTAAATAAGCTTGTGAAAATTGGAAACACTATTAATGTATAGGGAAGTTGCAATCAGCTGATCAACCATTGTTCTTCAACTGGAGGTCAGGTTAGTTTCACCAATCATAACTGTCTATTTGTAGAGTGTAACTTTCAGCATGAAGTCCTGCAACTGCTATAATGCATGCAAATAATATTTGATCTTAAAAATGATTTAAATATAAACATTAAACAAACTTTTGTTAACATTTTGTGTAGTTAAATTTTAATCTAAAATTATTATTATTATTATTATTATTTATTCGGTAAACTATTTTGTACTTGGTTATAGAAATTTTTCTAGTTATTACCAAATAATTCAGTAAACTATTTTGTACTTTTATATAAAGGATAACACACAAATCGTTGGACATATTTTTATTTCCGAAATGGAAAGTTTTTCCACGGTTTTAGCGAGTTTTCCCACCTCATTATTCTCAGATGACTGTCGTGTATTATCTAATTTTAAAATTTAAAATATATATTTATTATCTGTATTGGGGGCTTGCAATAGAGCCATAGAAATTTACTATTCACAGATAGCTTTTTATTAACACTTTCCAACCTAGTTGAAAAGTGTTTATGACTTCAGTTTGTCTGGCCGTATGGCCGTCTGTTCGTGCTCTAACTCCCGTAAATATGCTCAGATTGCCCTGAAATTTTTATATGTTATTGTCGTTATCTATAGCATGTTCCCTATTTCAACTGAAGTCTGTAGCATTTATAGTTGTTTTAGAGGAACACTCAAAAGAATTCCGTTACATTACGGTCTATGGGGGAAAAATCATTTGCGGTTTATTTTAATGATGTTACACAATTTCAAACACATTGTAATTGATATATATCACTAAGGTGCATTACAAGAAGCTTAATATGGAATAGGGTGTGCATAGCACTTAGAGTTACTTTACAGGGACAGTCAAAAGAATTCCGTTACATTACGTCTATGGAGAAAAATCGTTTGCGGTTTAATTAAATAATGTTTCGCTATTTAAAACGCATTAAAATTTATATATATTACTAAGGTGCATTACAAGAGGCTGACTACAGAATATTGTGTGTATAGCAGTCATCGTTCATTTACAGGGACACACAAAAGAATTCTCTACTGTCTGTTAACAATAATTCCTGGAAGTGCGTTTTAAGTTGCTGAACGCGACTTAAAATTTAACTCACTTTTTGTATATTACTTGGTGTGTATAAATTCTGTAAATCATATACAGGGCAGCACAAAAGTTCGCGAACACATTTCCGTTTATTGACAGAAACTCCAGAAGGAGAATTTTAAACTGTGCTACGCGTTTCCTAACTAAACTAAAATGTAGCATCCTATGTAGTATATATACAAATCTTTAGATCATATACAGGGCTGAATAAAAGTATTCGGATATTTTTCCGAATATTGTACATGTTGGAAATTCCTGAAATTACGTTTTTAAATATGTTATGCGTTTTCCAAATTGTTTGCTTAGATGTTATCTTTCAGCTTATTAAACGGTAATGATTTGTAAAATTATTTTGGAAGCGTTGGAAAGTGTTACATAATCTATGCTGGACGCATGATTTCTCGTTCTTGTTTTAATGAGCATTTAAGATTTATTAATTTTATAAATGTGGTAGTACGTGATTTAGAAAATTCAAATATATTTTAGGTTAAATATGTTCAAGGCTGTCAGCTTTAGATATTTAGATATACAGTGGTGGCCAAAAGTGTGGACATTTTTTGAAAGTTTCATGTTTTTCAAATTTGTGTGCTTGTAGAATATATTAATTTTCACTTAAATACAAACGTTTATATATCAAATTGAAGGTAATTAAATGTAGAATTTAATAATAAAAACAGTATTACAATATCTGTATTACAAAAAAAGTTATGCAACTAATAGTAAGATCTATCTTAGATTTGCATTTTTTTAAAGTGATACTTACACAATCAATACTTAGTAGGATAACCCTTATTTTTTAAGACAGCTTCACAGCGTCTTTTCATCGAGTGAACGAGTGCTTGGAGTTCATCTTTCGTAATCACATGGTGCCAAGAATCAATTATAGCTTCAATAAGTTGTCTTTTATTGGATGGACGTTTTTTTCGTACAAGAATTTTCAAACGTCGCCACAAATTTTCAATTGGATTGAGATCAGGGCTGTTTCCTGGCCATGGTAATATATCTATGCCTTTATTCTGAAACCATGCTTTGCATACTTTTGCTGTGTGGCATGGAGCTGAATCCTGCTGAAAAATAAATGGTGCGTTGTTGGGGAAGAGATCCCTGATGGAAGGTATCAATTTTGGTTCCAGGACAGTTTCAATGTAATTTTTGGCATTCAGGATGCCATCAATCATTTGAATTCGGCCCACACCATCTGCAGACATACATGCCCAAATCATGACATTTGTTGGGTTTTTTGTAGTTGCTTCTATGCAATCAGGATGAAGTGTTTCTCCTACTCTACGTCTCACGTATTTTCTACCATCACTACCAAAGAGCGATATTTTACTCTCATCGCTCCAGATTACTTGCTTCCATTGATTTTCTGACCATTTAATGTGTTCTTTTGCCCACTTAACTCGTACTTAACTCGTTTTTAGCGTTGCTTTTGATTTAAATATGGTTTTTCCCTTGGAATTCTAGCTTGTAGTTCAAATCCTGATAACCTTCTGCTTTTTGTTCTTGAACTTACTGCAATACCCGCTGCATTCATTTCACATCTAATGGCATCTGATGAAATTTTTCTATCTTGAAGGCACAGCCGTTTAATTTTTCTATCGGCAGTAGCACTTGTGCATTTTTTTCGGCCTGATTTGGCCTTATTTTCCACTGATTTCGTTTTTTCATAACGTAAACAGAACTTTCGTACACCAGAACAAGTCACTGAACCACCAACTTGTCTAGCAATTTTAGCATAAGAGAGGCCATTTTCTCTCAATATGACAATTCGACTTCTTTTTGTAGAAGTCCAATTAGTTCTTCTTGTTGATGACATTGTTTAAAATTAGTTTAATTAAAAAAATGACTTTAAATATTCAAAAACAGCAATACTCTATTTAATTGTACTAGTATGCATCATTTCGAAAAATTTTTCCACAACAATAACTCTTTTACCATCCAAATAACCTAAACTATAGTTACAGACATTTGATTGGTCCTCAGAACAGTGTTTGTGATTGGCTAGTACGCTTTTATTACAAAACACGTCCTTATTCAAAACGATTTGTGTTTGTTTGTTCTACTAAAATGAGCATAACTGTTTTTGTAATACAGATATTGTAATACTGTTCTTATTATTAAATTCTACATTAAATTACTTTCAATTTGATACATAAACGTTTGTATTTAAGTGAAAATTAATATATTCTACAAGCCCACAAATTTGAAAAACATGAAACTTTCAAAAAATGTCCAAACTTTTGGCCACCACTGTAAAACTAAGTAGTTTCACGTATAAAATTTCTTCATGTGACATATAGCAGAGCTGTGCGCTCTACAGAGGTATAAAGAATACGAACTCATTCAATAAATAGTCGAAAGGTTTGCGAAAAATTTTAAAATACAAAAGTAACCAAAAATAAATTTTTAAATATAAATGAAGGTATCAATTTTTAATAAAACATTGTTCATATAATAATTCCGTTTTTGTATCGATTTTCACCTTTATATTGAAAACTTCTTTAAAATTAAAAAAATATATACTATTTTTTAAATTTTTGTTTTTGAATTTTGCATGTATTATTATTATTAATCTTTTTTTTTTTTTTTTTTTTTTTTTTTTTTTTTTTTTTTTTTTTGTGCAACATAACTTTTCCAAAATACAAAAAAACTGACAGCAAATAGTTTAGTAACAAATTTGGAATTGCCCCACCTTCGGAATCATTAGTTCAGAGGTTCTTGAATCAACGGTCGTGAATCCATTGATTACAGGAACGCGCCACCGTTCCCGGCAACATAGACCATTTTCATAATTTTGTTCCACCTACGCGAAAAATGATAAAAATAAATAAATATTTGTCTACATTGCTTAAATTTGATGATTACCCTATTGCATTTTTAAAAGTTTAAATATTTTACATTTTTAGTGAAATTTTTTTAATAAAAGTTATACGAGAAAGCAAAAAATATAGCCATACTGATAAAAATTCCGATATATTATGCTGCCGTCTAGTGTTACATGTTTTTCTAAAAAAAAAAAAGAAAAGTTAGACTTTTTTATAATACTCTGTATTTAGAAATACACTTGAGAATTTTACGTTGCAGAATTTTACGTCCTAGTGAAAGAGAATAAAATTGTTCAGCTGTTGTAAAAACAGAAAACAGAAACATTCATAAATGATTTACTTTAATGAGAAATAATCCAGTGAAATACTAGTATACAGTAGTCAAAAAGTCAAAATTTAACGCTGTATAGTTTAGCACCTTTACCACTGTTTAATCGATAGAGAACTCTCATGGTTTAAGGAATATTAAAAAAAAAGTATACATTTTGTCAAAAACTGAAAAGAAATGCATCTAAAAAAATTTCATATTATCATCGGATAAATATTCCAGAATACTTTCCAAAAAGGAGTGGCCTCTCCCTCTCCCTCGTAAAAAAACATTATATTGGGTTGTTCGGAAAGTTCTTTCCGTTTTGGAAAATTAATTCGTACCGGAAAATTCTATCATTTAATTTTTAGACATTAATTCCGATAGCTAATTTCTAATAATTAACAGGCAGAATTTTTCGAGATGAATTAATTTTCCCAAACGTAAAGAAATTTCCAAACAACCCAATAAAACAATATATCACAGAAGTTCATCTGTGTTTTCAGTATGACTTTGATTTTGTATCCCATCAGCTTTTAACCCTTTGAGGGGCGGTGGTATATAATATATACCACCTAATTTTAATACAATTCAAACCAGAAACTTTTAATAAAATTTTACTTTTTTAAATTTTGACGGGAAAAAGTTGAGAAATTGCTTTTCCTTATTTTGAAGTAAATTCTTTCGTAAATACCGGTGTGAATTCGACGTTACAGGAACACAATTGCTTGCCCCTGAAAGAGTTAATCTTAACGTTACCAAGTCATGGGAACTGAAAAATTTGTATTATACATATCGAATAACAGAACTACTGATAACAGAAACGAAAGAGGACTCTGTGCGAGAAACAGTAATATATTGATTTTTTATAACTGTATGTGCGTATCATAATTTGCAGTGTACGTTTGATACATTTGCCAATCTACAAAGGAAAATGCATGTGTGCAATATATATATATATATATTTTAAATGGCCGGTTAACCCTACAATGCATGAATTTTTCTTTTAGAATTGTGTTATTTTATACTTATATTAAGAATTCGACACCAGAAATTTTAAGATAGAGTTTAAACTTTATTTAGCAGCCTATCTATGTTATTTTTAATGTATTAATATTTCTATATAAATATAGTGGTTGCAAAGAACTTTATTTATTTATTAAAAGTTAAATAGAAAGTGTTGCCGGCTACACTATGCGCTGTAGGGTTAAATTTTTATAACTGCATACACTCATATTATAAATACACAGTTACAAAGCCGCCTAAAAAAAAGGACTGTATGCGACTGAGAGTAGTTGTTAAGACTGTGCTTGGTGGGGGGCATCGAACCCATCAGCCGGCCATCAGTCCCAGCCTCCCAGTAGCGGGATTACAGGAACGCGCCACCGTTCCCAGCAGTAGAGGTACTTTTCATAAGTTTTTCTTATTTACACAAAAATGCAACAACAAAAATTAAAACATTTATCTAAATTACTTAACTTTACTTATTACTTGATTGCGTTTAAGATAATTATCAATATTTACAATTTTAGCGATTTTTTTTTTTTTAACAAAAATAATTTTATCTACAAAAACCAAAAACCGGCAATACTGATAAAACAGCTCACTGACATGCTGCCATCTTTTGTCGCAGACGATAATAATTTTATCTTTTACAAAATGGAAATTTCGATAGTTTTAATATATGTAGATTTCAAAACATGTCTGTGTAGATACTTCGCAAAATTTTACATCCATGAAAATGTGAATTAATTTGTATAACAGTTCGAAAGTAAAATAACAGTAATTAACCCTTTGATTACGGTTTGGAACATATGCGTCCCGGTCGACTATTTTTCATTCTGATCGTGCCCCTTTTTGAAAACTAAACTCTTATATACACTTATAATAGGCTATTTTCAAAAGCAATCTTGCTGAAAGAAAAACTTTTGTAAATTGTGGTAGGATTGAATATAAAAATAAGTCTCCAGTCTCAGCCCGTAATCAAAAGGTTAATCACCAACGAAATATTTATTTTTGTAAGAAATATGCCAATGAAGTGTAGCTTCAAAAAATTCTTAAATTTTATTAAAATATACGTTGCATAGCTGTGCACATTTATTATTGTTTGTTGAATGAAATAACTTTCTTGGTATAAAGGAATATTAAAAGTATTATTTTTGTTTGTTGTAAAAATGCAATTAAAAAATTATCTAATAAAAAATTATATTTTTTCGAAGGGTTAATTTTTCTAAAGTTTTTAACAATGGGTTTTAATTGCTCACAATTAACAATCATTATTATTAAAGGGTTACCTACCAGAAAACTTGCAACGACTTGCGTTTTTTATTGCATTTTCTGAAAGTATATTTAGTAAAGAGTAATCAGTTACATTTTCTAGTCAGTCTGATAAAAGTTAAGAAAGTTACGCGCTTTCATTTACTGTACTCTATCATACATAAATTATAACTTGAATCTTTAAAAGTGATCATCTCAAAACTATATTTTTAAAGTGGGTGATCACGATAACTATACAACAAATCTTAACAAATCTTCTTCAGATTTCGTTCTTCTCAATCGTTCTTCGTATATATATATATATATATATATATATATATATATATATATATATACACAGTGGTGGCCAAAAGTGAGGACATTTTTTGAAAGTTTTATGTTTTTCAACTTTGTGTGCTTGTGAATATATTAATTTTCACTTAAATACAAACGTTTATATATCAAATTGAAGGTAATTAAATGTAGAATTTAATAATAGAAACAGTATTACAATATCTGTATTACAAAAAAAGTTATGCAACTAATAGTAAGATCTATCTTAGATTTGCTTTTTTTAAAGTGATACTTACACAATCAATACTTAGTAGGATAACCCTTATTTTTTAAGACAGCTTCGCAGCGTCTTTTCATCGAGTGAACGAGTGTTTGGAGTTCATCTTTCGTAATCACATGGTGCCAAGAATCAATTATAGCTTCAATAAGTTGTCTTTTATTGGATGAACGTTTTTTTCGTACAAGAATTTTCAAACGTCGCCACAAATTTTCAATTGGATTGAGATCAGGGCTGTTTCCTGGCCATGGTAATATATCTATGCCTTTATTTTTGAACCATGCTTTGCATACTTTTGCTGTGTGGCATGGAGCTGAATCCTGCTGAAAAATAAATGGTGCGTTGTTGGGGAAGAGATCCCTGATGGAAGGTATCAATTTTGGTTCCAGGACAGTTTCGATGTATTTTTTGGCATTCAGGATGCCATCAATCACTTGAATTCGACCCACACCATCTGCAGACATACATGCCCAAATCATGACATTTGTTGGGTTTTTTGTAGTTGCTTCAATGCAATCAGGATGAAGCACTTCTCCTACTCTACGTCTCACGTATTTTCTACCATCACTACCAAAGAGCGATATTTTACTCTCATCGCTCCAGATTACTTGCTTCCATTGATTTTCTGACCATTTAATGCGTTCTTTCGCCCACTTAACTCGTTTTTCGCGTTGCTTTTGATTTAAACATGTTTTTCCTTGGAATTCTAGCTTGTAGTCCAAATCCTGATAACCTTCTTCTTATTGTTCTTGAACTTACTGCAATACCCGCTGCATTCATTTCACATCTAATGGCATCTGATGAAATTTTTCTATCTTGAAGTCATAGCCGTTTAATTTTTCTATCAGCAGTAGCACTTGTTCGTTTTTTTCGGCCTGATTTGGTCTTATTTTCCACCGATTTCGCTTTTTCATAACGTAAACAGAACTTTCGTACACCAGCACAAGTCACTGAACCACCAACTTGTCTTGCAATTTCAGCATAAGAGAGGCCATTTTCTTTCAATATGACAATTCGGCTTCTTTTTGTAGATGTCCAATTAGTTCTTCTTGTTGATGACATTGTTTAAAATTAGTTTAATTAAAAAGGACTTTAAATATTCAAAAACAGCAATACTCTATTTAATTGTACTAGTATGCATTATTCCGCAAAATATTTCCACAACAATAACTCTTTTACCATCCAAATAACCTAAACTATAGTTACTAAAATGAGTAATTTGTGTATTACTAAAATGTGTAATTTGTTTAAAAACTGTAGTATCTTTTAAAACTTCAGTCCTTTGTCTTAAATATATATTCAGTTTATTATGACTAATATATAATTATTATAACCATTTAACTAATATATAAAATATATTAACCATAAAGTAGTATCTATTCTTAAGTCCAACAAGAATATACTGCAAATTGAAAACAGCGGCTTCTGTTTATTTTTATAGTTAGAAGAAATGTAATTTTGCGGAGTTTGTATGCTTAAGCAATTTTTACAAAGCAAATTCTCTTGTAAAATTTAATAAGAGACTGTAACAATATTTCTAAAGGAAAGTCATTAAACACGAATGTACTCTTTGTTAATGAAAGTGATTTCAAGTTTTTTTTTTTTTTTTTTTTTTTTTTTTTTTTTTTTACTTTCAATAATCTTCTACATCAAACATTAAATAAAAATTTAACTTAATTTAATGGTAGATTTTTTTTTATTCAGTAAACTGTTTTGCAATTTAGATATATATATATATATTTAAGTTTTTGCAAAATAATTCTTCGTTGAAACAAGACGTCTACTGATTTGTAATTACATTTTTTATGCTGAATTCTTAAATACAAACTAGTTGTTTAACAAAAAATTTTTAACTCTATACATACCGGGAATTTTACTCAAGTTTTATAAAAATATTTCTTACGAGAATTTTTATTTTAAACTATTTTACTTTTTTATTAGCTTATTTCTGTGCAATTTGTGTTTTAGTTATTTTTTAAAAGTAATTTCTGGTTCGAATCAACATATTTTCATTTGGTACCGGTCAAATGACAAGTTGTTGGTATAGTTAGTGTTAAATTAACCTCTTAACTGTGTATCCCAAGACTGTGTATCGGGCAAGAAGTGATTGCTTGTTTTGTTACTAAAAGCTTTTGCACACCAGTAATTTTTTAAACGCAATCTTCCCTTTATTAATCGGCAGACCACTTTCGATTCCATGAAGCAAATATTTTAGTACGGAAAAAGTGATGTATTGTGCCTATTTTTCGTTTATGGTGTCAAAAAATCTTCAACAGTTAAGGGGTAAATTATTAAGAAATGTTTTGTTTTTAAGTCTTTAACAAAATTCATGATATTCGTTCCATTACATTCGTATCCATTACATTTAGTGTAATTTCACCAGTTATTAAAAAGTTCTGATTTTATTCCAATTTTTATTGTTCTTGATTTATTCCAAATTTGTTTTAAAAAGTTTATTTAATTTCTATGTTCTTTACCTTTTATATGTATTCCTAACCTATTTATAATCTGTAATCTATGTAAAATTCTTTTACTATCATTAAGTAGTCAAGAGATATCTTCCGCGAAGTAAAGAAAAGATATTTTGAGATAAATCCCTTTAACCCTCTCAGGGGCAAAGCAATTCTGTTGCTAAAACGTTTAAATGATTGAATATCACCAGAATTTACGAACATGTTAATTTAAAATAAATAAATGCTTATCTTCACGTACATTATGAAAGCAAAATTTTATTCAAAATATCTGGTGCAATTGTGCTATTTGGTGATTAAAATTAAGTGGTATAAATAATATACTACCGTCCTTCAAAGGGTTAGATTATTTTTTAATCATGGATTAAAGAAAACATCTGATTTAGAGTTCAAAAACACGTAGTAATTTTATTTTGATAAATGTGATATGGAACGTAGGCGCTTAATTACTCAAAATATACAGGGTAGCTCAGGGGGTACTGTTTGTAAGAAAGTCTGATAGGTAGTGCTAGATATGAGCGACATAAGTCCGAGGTGCAGATGACCTTCATAGTGGACAATTGAATCAGTGATTTAAAAAACAACGTAAGTCCAAGATTCATAATTTTTCAGGAAAACTGTGCAACACACAAATGCTAGATATGTAACACGCTGAGTGCCATGTGTACCGCCGGTTGTGCACACTTTATTTTTACTAGCGTGCCATATGTACCGCCGGCGATCATATGTAAATCTAAATTTAAAGCGTATTAATTTTGATGGCACTCCGATGACATACATTACTGTTGTTCTATGGCACTTATATAAAGCGGTTTTTTATATATAATTTTTTTAAGTTAATTTCTAATGTTATATGACGGATGAGTTATTGAAGGAATAAAAAGCATATTTTGGTTACAACTCTAAATTTTATTTCATTAACATTATAATAAAACAACTCAGTTCATCATTTTTACGTTTTCCATAACAGAAATTTGAATCCATTTTTAAATTCCTACTATTAGCTCACACTCTATATATATCTTGTTCAAATTCTCAATCGTTAGTAAAATATTTTCTATTCATCCACTCAAGTTCAAATAAATTTTTTTTAAACTTGTAGTGGATGACACTTTATGTTAATAGAGTTTTTTCAAATATTAATTCATTAATTAAATTAAATTAATTAATTTTAGTTTTAAATGGGAGAAAAAAATTCCTCCCATTGTTTTCATAAATGAAATGAAAGATTTATCTCAAATGAGTGATGCCACAGAAATAAAATACCGCAACGATGATTATAAAATAATGTTCAATAAAGATAACGTGGGACATTAATGCTGCACGGGTTTATTTTATATATTTATGATTAAAAAGTAGGAATTCACTTTTAAAAAATTATATTACTTGTTATTGCTATTTCTGGTTATTACTAAAATAAAAACAATAGTGGTACCGTCATAAATTGAAAAAAGAGAGAAATTCCTTTAAAAAAAATTCTTGCGTGACAGCCGGCGATGCACAAAATACATTTTTTTATAAATTCTACTTACACTTGTAATAAATATCACTAAAGTTATTTGTTTACCGCTAAATAATGCATTACTGGCACCCTATGAAAACCTAATTCGTATATATGGTAGCACTCAACGTGTTAAAAGACTTTTTTGTGCTCATTATTTCTTAAATCTTTAAATATGTATGTCGGTTATTTATTTTATAAGAATTAAAATTTTAAAAACTTTTTTAAAAAAACTTTGGACTTATGCTGTTTTTTAGGCAGTTTGCTTTAGTTCCTCACAAATTATACAAAAATTAGATAATAATAATATTCTTTTTAGGTATTGGACAAAATAGACATACATTATTTACGTCTGTATCTTAACCCTTAAATACTCGCGCAAATCCATACGGCAAAACACCCTCTCGGTTTATTTTGTACACCATATATTTCTAATTTTCTAGGAAAATTAATTAATGTTTTATAAGATTAATTTTAAATAAAATACAATTACCATGTAGCACAATATGAGAAAGAAAAAACTTTAACATAGGCACTTGGGACAATATTTTCGAACAATGTAAATTTGTAGCATGCATACTTACATTTGTGATATACAATGGTGTACAAAATATACCATTGCGAATAATTCAGGATTAAAGTTTTGGCATTAAGTCCATAGATGCCAAATATTATTAAATTTGAATACCACTATTTCGTAATAGTATTTTTTGCCATATTAAATCACACTATTCTGCAATTACGAAATTAAATAATGCGAAGATTAATTACTATTAGAAAATATTGGTATTCAAAACCCAAATTATTGAACTGGTATCCTTGGAACCAACTCATTTAGGCACGTAGTCATAGTCAACATCGTGTCCAATCACATGTCTTTCTTGTTCTGTTGTTCGTCACTGGAATTATATCTTGGCATTGCCATTAACTAACAATGTTTTTGAAAAAAACAAAAAGTTAAAGTGGCAACAGATAAATAAGCTGATATAATTTTTGTCTGTAGATGCAAGTCTGTCTTCGACTTTGCAACAAAAATATTCATCTCGGAAAAAAATTCGGATTTATGTAATTTTTGGAATTATCGATTTAATGGTTAATGCGTGCATATTGATAGTGAGCGCCGACTTTAAGTTTGTCTTCTGAACAAACAAAGTTACCGCTACTGTGGCACAGAAAGGCCTACAATCAGAGTAGTATGAAGCCCCCATCTGCTGAAACGTCTCATATGACATGCAATACCGTTGTATGGTCGATAAAAAGCGGTCCAAAAACACCATGCGATGATATTGCATAGCATATGAGAAGTTACCTCAGATGGAGACTTCATTCTAAGTCAGACTTCATAGTGATTAGACCTTTCTGTGACCCAGTAGCGGTAAATTTGTTTGTTCAGAAAACAAACTTAAAATTGTCCTTCATTAACAATGTGCACGCATCAATAATTGTCTCTATGAAAATCGCGTGTACCACGCATGACTTATCTCGCTCATACCTAGCACTATATCTAAGACTTTTTTTCAGACATTTCCCTTTGAGTCTTCCTGTATGAAAATTAATCGAAAAATTCAGATTTATCATTATTCTAGAATTCTCCGAATCTAAAATCGTATATTGTTTAAAATAAATTTTATAAAAATTCCATTTTTAAACTAAAGTTTAAAATGTAGCTTATTTTTCCAAAAAAATAGGCTATTCTATAACTGTTTTACGATACAAATTCTTTTAAATTAACCAAATCAAAAGTTGCTGTTTTTAGGAAGAGTTACAAAATCATTTTCATAAAACTTCTCATAATCGATCAATGTTTTATTTTTCGTGTATAAATAAAGTATCTTTTAGAAAAACCTACCAATGCTGATGTTTTGAACCGATCTTCGGGACATCACTATATCACAGAGATGGCAATCAGCTGTAATTAGAAATGTACCATATTTAAAGAGTAATTTGACGATTCTTTTTTAAACTTTTTTCAAAATTATTTGACAGCTGAATATTTGAACTTGAAATTTTTATGCATCCAGGATTAATAATGTATAGAAAATTATTTGAGAAAGATTTGCGTTATAGAACGGACAAGGTCAAAATTTTGATAATATCTTAAAGTAATGCTATATCATACTGTTACAATCTAACTAACAACTTTTTATACTAAAACATATATAGACTGAATGAAAATAACTGAAAATGTTCACTTAAATAGGAATAAAGATGAATTTTCAATTAAGAAAAGCTATCACTGTAGCGCGGGAGGAATAAAAAATTAAGAATACCTTTTTAGTAATGCCAATATGTCATGTTATAATCTACAAAACACTTTCATATTTTCTTTGTGTGCAGTCTGAATTGAACTATAAAGCTTCTATAACAAAAGAAAAACTCTAGAGAATACAATGCAGTTGCCTTTATTGATAATACTTCTTAAATATGTAGATATTCTGATGACAGTAAAAAATTAATTTTATTATTGAGTATAAAAGTTTTTTTCATTAATCAAAAGGTATCAGAATCGTAGTATCGTTGAATATTTAAGTTATTTATGAAGACATGGGCACACTAGTCATGAGGGTTCATGACTAGTCAAAGCTTTTATAACAAAAGAAAAAACTCTAGAGGATACAATGCAGTTGCCTTTATTGGTAATACATCTCAAATATACAGATATTCTGATGACAGTAAAAAATTTCTTTTACATATTGAGTACAAAAGTTTTTTCTATTAATCAAAAGGTATCAGAACCGTAGTATCGTTGAAGAGTTTGGGTATTTATGCTGACATCGGTACATTCGTCATGAGGGTTCTCTCTCTGTGCTGCCTGAGACAATCAGCCATACAGCTGAACTGTGACTCTTTACACTGCATGTAAAGGGACTTGTTTTCAGCATGACGGAGACAGTCTTTGAACATGACGAGGCATCTTCCTATACGGCATCCTATGAAATACAAACATATGTCAGGATATATATTTTTTAATCCATTTTATTGTTTTTGATTGTTTTACATTGTACAATGCGAACTGTTTTAAACAGCAGCTTAAACCGATTTTTAAAATTTATAAATCCGAAAGAAACTTTTGTTTAACTTATGTAGCATTTTTTTTTTAAATTTATTTCATCTGACTTCTTTATAGCTCTACAACCGGTTACCAGACCTTGGCTGTCTCAACAATACTTTTCCATCATCCTCTATGCAGTGCCATTTCTCCCCATCCTCTAATTTTCAATAAGTTTAAACCATCCTCAACATCCGGTAGGGGAATCATAGCCCCAGATTTAACTAAATGTGACTTTTCGCAGTGGGATTATTTTGTTTCCATGGTCTCTCCTTAGTAGTGTCCCGTGTTAGTAGTGTCCCCAAACTTGCCTATATTGAAAGACAAGATATCACAGACTGTGATAACTGTCCGGTTGTTTCGAAACTCCGCAATTTTCTCCTAAAACTGTTGTAGCTGCCCATATCTTCAAAGTTTGCAACTGGACAGGGTAGAGCTCCTATAATACAGGCTGAATCATACCACCATTTAATAACACAGAGGACCAAAAACCAAGCTAAAACCGGTTAGCTTACCGTACTAGTGCGAGTGACAGTAACAGGGACGGGAAACACCTGCTCAGACGTTTTCCTAATGCTGAGCTAGGTTGCAATATGGCGGTTATTTTGGGCAACAGAATGGATATGCGCCAGCTCCCCTTAGGACAGGGTGGAAGTTGAACATACCATGAGATGACAGGTGATAACGATGAAGGTGACGATGAAGGTCATTACCATAGGGGTAAACCGGAAGGCGTGAGTGGATGAAAACTGACTTAATACTTACGAACAAAATCTCTATTCGTACTTAAAACGTGAGTTGATTAATATTCGAAGAGACAAGTAAACTGAATATTATATACAATCAGAGAGAGAAAAAATGGCTTTATGTTTTAGCCGTAAATTTTAAAAATCTTATGAAACCATACAATGAATATATACAATATATACAATATATACAATATATACAATATATACAATGCTATATACCATATATAGCGCTGTGTCATGCAGAAATACCCTTCGGAACTCTACTTAGATGACTATATTTCGACCATCTTGAAAGAAAATACGATCCATAATCAGGAAAGATACAAAATTTAGAACGAGAAATAATTTCAAATTCGTTGAAGAGAAAGGCGTCAATTGATCTATCACAAACTCCTAAAAAGCTAATTTTAAAAGAAGTCTCTCCTTTGTTATATAACGTTTGGCTGTAGTAAATTCCATGTAGAAGTTACAAATTGTGATCCCCGGCGCACAATGGTGAATTTCTTTGAAATCGAAGTCAAATCTCTTATCACTTTCTGCCTTCCCTAGTCTGCTTCGACAACAAGCAAGTGAACAGAATAGAGAATTCCGAATTGCGTTACTAAATAACTGAGAGATTTTTATTTTATGAAATACAGAATTCATGTATACCACATAGTGTAAATTTATGAATCTCGGTGTAGATCTCAAGACATTTTGTGAATTTTTTGATTTTTTTAAAAAAAGCAATTATTTCTCAAAAATAAAAATAGCAAAAAGTAACGATTAAAATTAATCTTGTTGTATAAGTAATATTATAAACTGCTTCCTTCATTTATTCGACTGAATTTGGTGGAATATCGAACTTTTCATTCAGATATGTAAAGAAATGTCAAATTGTTCATTTTATAGAGGTGTTTTCTATAATTCTTAAATATTTACGATCAAAACTTATTAATAAATCTTTCCTGAAACACATTTCATCATGAAATACTAAAACATATCGCCAGATAAGATTTATTTTTAGTGCATGAATTTGAACAATGAACATCACTAATTTTCAAAATACTCGACATCACAATGGTATGAGCTAAAATAAACTATAATGCCTTCACTCTACACAATAAAGGTGAGCTAAACATATTTTAAGGATGTTGATACACAATTATGCAAATTTGGACACAGAAAGAATACAACTTTTATTTCAGGTTTGGGCATTTTGGAAATTTTCAGTGCGAGGCTTTCACATTGAAGGTGATGGATGTCTTCCCCGCGGAAAGGAAAGTTCTGAATAAAGCGTGATTATTGCATGCAATTTCGCCTTTCTTATTTATTTATTCATTTATCTGTTATTTGTACGCCTTTGTGCATTGCACCTCAAGTAGTACAAACGGTTGGGCCAACCTTGTCCAATTGTAATAACAGTAATAAATGTTCGCCTTGCAGTACCATTGGTCAGCTAACTATTTACCAACAATACCCCAACCGTGGTTCAAAACCATTGGCTGATCAAAATCCTGTTCAGATACGATCCAAATTAAAATGGGCAAAAACCTAATATTTCCCAATCATTTCCCAATGGTTTTAACCAACTGCCAACGATGGGCCAGCAATCTGCGCTACTTGAGTACAGTACCAAGTACACTGCTCAAAACAATTAAAGGATATTTGAAGTTTTATATAAAATAAAGATATAAACGAAATTTTTTTTGCCGAAAATAGAAGAAGAGAATCACAAATGCAAATTTTTCTGGTTTTCAAACTGTGGAGTATGCAAATTTTGAGTTCGACGTCAAAAACGTCGCTTCAGCGGCAGCGAATGAAATTTGACTTTCAACTGGATAAAAGAGAATGAAGACAAGGATGATCGGCATTCAGTGATTGCTTTGTTTCGATGAGTACGATGTCTCAGCGAAGTCATTTGACAGATTCAGAAGCTTGGAGAATTGTTGGTAGGTTAGAAGGGGGCCAAACTCAAGCCGAAGTAGCGCAAGCCATTGGAGTGTCACAAAGTGTCATTTCCAGGATCTGGAACCGTTTTTTGGAGAGTGGATGTGCAGGCCGAAGACCAGGGCAAGGTCGTAGACGGGCAACAACGCCCAATGAAGATCGGTATTTAGCGTTAACAGCTCGGAGACACCGAAACATGAACGCTACTCTTCTCCAACAACACCTTCGCTCGGCTACAGGCACCACGATTTCAACTCAGACTGCCCGAAACCGGCTCCATGCTGTAGGTCTGTATGCTCGCCGACCGATGGTATGTGTTAGATTAACATCAAGGCATCGTCGCGACCGCAGGGAGTGGGCAACCGAGCATGTCAACTGGAGGTGAAATGAATGGAGCAATGTTCTGTTTTCTGACGAGTCCCGTTTTTCTGTGCATCCGGATAATAGGCGTATTTTCATCTGGAGGGACCGTGGCAGTAGGAATAATCCTGCGTTCGTGCACGAAAGTGTCAGATTTGGCGGTGGAGGAGTGTTGGTGTATGGTGGCATCTCCATTGACGGGCGCACTGACCTCTACATCATTCGAGATGGAGCTCTGACTGGTCGCCGATATAGGGATGAGATCCTCAGACCTACTGTAGTCCTTTACGCTGCAGCAATCGGAGATAACTTCATTTTAATGGACGATAACTGCAGGCCACATCGTGCAAACCTGGTGGAGGATTTCCTTTTCGAGGAAGCAATCGTTCGAATGGAATGGCCAGCTTGTTCTCCAGAAATGAATCCAATCGAGCACGTTTGGGACGCTCTAGGAAGACGAGTTTCTGGCCGCCAACAACCCCCACAAACTCTCCAAGAACTGGAAAGAGCTCTTCTGGAAGAGTGGGGCAGAATACCCCAACTCGTCATTAATAGCCTCATTGAGTCCATGCCTCAAAGGTGTTCAACGTTGCTGGCCGCCCGTGGAAACCATACCCCCTACTGAAAATGATTTTCTTTGAAGAAAACACCTTTTCTTATTCTTTTTTTCTCATATGCACAAATTGTGTTTTTTTCCTTTTGTACACAAATGCGCAATAAAATGCATTTTTTTCTGCCAAACATGTGTAATTTATTCTCATATAACCTACTATGTCTGTCGACCATGTATCAATCAGCTAAAAAGTTTCCCAGATACAAAATCCACCTAAAACTGCAATATCCTTTAATTGTTTTGAGCAGTGTAGTTTTCCGTGGTCTTCCAAAAGTATTCCATTATTGGTGACTTTTTAACTCGTTTCTTTTCATAAAATCTTCTTCCCTTGTCAGTTACTAATTTCCCTACGAAGAATTATACTATTCCGATTGTTAGATCAAGCTTTGTCTCTGAGTAATGCCAGGTTTGTTATAAACACTTAGTATATCTAACATTAACGTGGAACAGAAATAGTTCTATAAAGACGAATGTTAATAACAGAATGTAAACAAACATAATCCAAAGTGTTACCGTGTTAATTTCGATAGGTTCGCTGCTGCGAATCTAATCGAATTTCTAAAGAAATCTTCGGAGTATTATTAGAGAAGTTCAAAAGAGTGCCTTCCGTGTTACTGAAACACGTGAGTACTTTTCAGAAAAAAAAAAGACCAAAGAAAAACCAATTGGACAGAGATCGGTGCTTAGTTCCAAAATAGGATTAATACTCGCCACGTAAATGAACGTATCATGTGCTTAAACTCAAATGCAAGTAGACTTTTAGAGCATAACTATCCCACTTTTCTTTTTCTACTAGTTAGAGAATCGGCTATTAGCTTAGTGTAAATACCATGTCTGATTCCTGATTCATACATGGATTTTCGTTGTACGTCGGATTCTACTTTAAACGAAGGTGGTGGTCTGTTTAGCTTCGTCTTCAAAAGATGACTGCATCACCACAAACAAACCAAGTATTCAAAACATAACAGTAGAAATTCGAATGAGTATGAAGTTTTTACAAAGCTCTATATTATAAAAAGTAAATCGACTTCATAATACAAGTTACATTTTATATAGCGTATGGGGAAATTTTCAAGCCTGGGTCCGATCTGAACCGTGGGGAATCTATTTTGGCCTAGCTTGGCCGGGTGTAGCACTTAAAATTTTGGCTGCGGTCTGGCCCGATTTAAATTCGACAAGAAGTACCGATATTTCTTAACCAAGATTATCCTACAATTAAAATAGTTTTTAAAAAATATTTCATACACATTTATGCACAAATTTTAAAGTGTAGCATTTTTCACATGTTTTCAAATCATGCAACACAGAATTGCAACACGACTTATTATTTAGATTAAACAATCACATTCAAATGAAGATTCAGTAAAAATGTAATGTAGTTTAGAAGTAAAATATGCTTTAAAAAAAAGTTCTATAAAGAGAAAAAAAAATAGGTTTTTAAAAATATCTCTTTTAAAAATTCAAGAAGTATTAGTCTGTTTAAAGATCGACAACAAATTGCTGACTGTTTTTTTCTCCCTGTAACATATTTATAAAATCTAATTACCAACATTGACTGACATATTTCGTAAATTCGTATCAGTTAATTTATTCATAAATTTATTTTTTATACTAACTTACCATTTGCCATCTCATCTTGGATAGATTTCTTAGTCCACCAAGCTGAAACAAGAAAGAAAAATGTGCTATAGAAAAGTTAATAAAATAGATGGCTCATTTATTACTTTTGAATTAAGCCTTTATTTCACAAGTAAAAAAGATTACAAAAAAACTTTATTCTTTTAATAATAATGAACTTGGTGGAATGATTTTAAACAAATACAAATTTAATCACAAAAATAACTTAACACTACTAATGGATTTGTGGTTTAAATGGTACATATTTCTCAGAATTTCCAACTTTTCTTTCAGAGTAAAAATAATTAAAGAAAATTGGCCGCTAAATACTAATATACCAAAGCCAAAATGGATTGAATAAAGCATTTAAGCACAAAATGGACTGAATCCCTGAATGGAGCATTTAAACACAAAACGGACTGAATCACTGATGGAGCATTTAAACACAAAATGGACTGAATCCCTGAATGGAGCATTTAAACACAAAATGGACTGAATCACTGAATGGAGCATTTAAGCACAAAATGGACTGAATCCATGAATGGAGAATTTAAACACAAAATGGACTGAATCCCTGAATGGAGCATTTAAACACAAAATGGACTGAATCACTGAATGGAGCATTTAAACATAAAATGGACTGAATAATGGAGCATTTAAGCACAAAATGGACTGAATCACTGAATGGAGCATTTAAACACAAAATGGACTGAATCACTGAAAAGCACAAAAATAACTTTACGCTACTAATAGATTAATGGTTTCAATGGTACACATTTCTCAGAATTTCCAACTTTTCTTTCAGAGTAAAAATAATTAAAAAAATGGCCACTAAGTACTAATATACAAATCAAAATGGACTGAATGGAGTATGATAAAAATGATATTTACTAAATAATGCAATTCTATATAAATTATTTATATAAAAACTTTTACATTTATTCTTGTTTAAATTATACAGAAATATTTAATTGCATCAATCTATTTACAGAAGAGCCCTATTGTTTAAAGCTCAGAAAAAGTAAGTGCATTATATTTGAATGTTGGATACTGTATTTAACACTAGAACGGCCAGAGCGGTCATTTTGAAATTAACCCTCTAAGCGTTTTGCCCGTATTTTTCCGTTTCCCAGAAACAACTTAAATTGGCTGTAGACAAATTTTTTTTAACGGAATTGTATTTTAAGATATATGTATGATAAAGAGATATGAAGTGTATTTTAGAAACAAACCGTGAATGAAAATCTGAATTAATATTAGTTTTATGAGCGTTTATGTGAAAATGCAGGAAAGCCCTCAGACGCTCAGAGGGACCAATTAAATGTATTTCGATTCGAACCAGAAATTTATTCATAAAACAAGTTAAATATATACCACACAGAAATAAGTTATATAAATAGTTTTAATAGTTTTAAATAAAAATTCTCGTGTCAAATATTTTTATAAAACTTGCGTAAAATATCCGACCGTTTTAGTGTTAAGTACGTTTCATGTTTAGTTTTGCAATATTTTTACGCAGTTAAGTTTACATTGTTAATATGTATATCTTTTAAATGTATTATAGTGTTTTGTAACCCGGGAAGCGCAGATTGGATCACCTGATACATATAGTGAACATATTGAAAAAAAAAATGTTTTCTTAGAATTCGTGAATATATATGCTTATTTATACAATAGGAAAAATAGTCTACTACAATATTTTTTCAATAGTTCTTATTTTTATTTTTATTTTCATTTTGCAAAAACATTTACGTTTGGTGCCAGATGTAAATATCATAATGTATTTTGTAACGAAATAGTTTTAACTTTTAACTTTTACTAGCGGAGGTTCGCCCTCTTCCCTGGTCGGTTTTTCCCAAACCAATCTGAAATTAAACGAAGCTAAGATCAGTGGCCTCACTGCTTTCAGTAACGGCCGTTAATGCTATGAATCTTATTATGTATTTTTTTTTACAATGCTGTAATTATATAAAGGCACTAAATGATTATTTTTAATTATTTCCCATAACTGTGTAAAATTATCTCCCGTATATTTTTCCAATAATCTCCCTATTTCATCCACTTAAACGTATAAACATTTTTTTCGCCAGAAATTTTATTCTATGAAATGTAACTATTTCTGTACATTATTAACTTTTTTAATGAATAAAATTTTTTGTACAACATGTTTATATTCTCTGGCAACTGAGAAAAGCTAATGATTCTCGGTGTGTTAATATCACACATTCATAATTTTAGAAATCAGTGAAGACTTTCATATAACCAGAGAAGTCAAATCTTATTTTTAAAACTGCTTGGCCGCGCGCGGAGTCAAACATCCTACAAATGCAGTTGGTCAAACATAATGCAATTGCCATTTTGAAAAAAGGAAAAAAGTTTAAAATTGCATGACAATAGCGATTCCAACTTCTAATTAACTTTCTTATATTTTAGATCAAGTAAATTCACTATAAAGCACATAAAATTAACAGTGAGAAATTGCCAAGCTAATTAATACTGAGAACTAATATGAGAACTAATTAATACTGACTCACTAATTAATAATGAGAAATTGCTGAGCTAATAATACTGAGAACTAATATGAGAACTAAATACTGACTCACTAATTAATAGTGAGAAATTGCCGAGCTACGATATCGGGCGGGTTAGTTCAATAATTAGAACAACAGCACGCTCCGCTGTAGACCCAGGTTCGAGTCCTGGCCGCGGCTAATTTTTCACCCGTGTTGGCTTTTTTGTATAAAATTTTGTGTGTATTCAAGCCTGAAATAACGAATTGTTCTTTAAATTACACCTTAAAGAAAAAAATATCATCTTTTACTTTATATACTACTAGCTTAGGTTATAAATAACACACACAAAAAAAAAAAGAAAAAAAATTACTTTTTAGCAGAAAAATTGCAAAATTCCACTTTATTTCTTTTATATCACTACAAATAGTTACCGAACAACATAACATAGTATAAAAGGCTTGTGATATGCTCCCGTCTTTGGTTTATCAGCGAAAAAGACTTTTAAATAAAGTAAAAACATTGGGCTAAACGTGACGTATGGTGAAACATCGCCAGCGTTACCTATAGTATACAGAAGTATATTTCCTTTTAGTACCCCATAATGGTAATGAAAACACCCATAAGTTTCAAAATCAATTATTTATTATATCTTATGATTAGGTAATTAGTAGCAGAGATTATTATTCCGGCAAGGAAAATAAACATGTCCTGCAAGGAAAATTACTGAATAACTACCCTCTGACACTACGATAAGACCTAATAATTAATGGATCTCCCATTGAGTTAGGGATAAAACAAGATTTACAGAATTTTAAAAAATAACTAAGAAAAACAAATTAACCCTTCCTAAGGCAGTGGGAAGTACACTGCAAAAAAAAAAAAAAAAAAAAAGAAAGAAAAAGAAAAAGAAAAAAGTGTTGATTTTACAGTATAATACTGGCATCCCAGCTGCCAGTATTATATTGTAAAATCAACACTTTTTTTTTTTTTTGCAGTGTATTTAACTCACTTAATTTTAATCCTTAAATGCCAAATTTGTATCAGAATGTTTAATAAAAATTTGTTTTTATAATGTACGTGTCGAAAAGCATTTAATTACTTTCAAACCAAATTATTCTTAAATTCTGCTGATATTAAGTCATTTCAACATTCCAGCAACAGAATTAATTTGGCTTAGAAAGTGTTAAAATATAAAATATACTGAAAATTTTCCGTGTTCAGTCACATATCTCAATGTAGAACACGTTTTTTTTTTTCTTCGGCGGGATAACTACTCTATGCTTGTAATGACCTGATGATGAGAACTGATAATTAATTTATCTCGGAACTGTAATTCTGTTATTTAATCATTATATGAAGAGGAAGAAAATCTAATTCTGTATATTTTCCATATTTAGTGAATGTACAGAGGCTGTTCGCACATTTTTTAGACAAATTTGATAAATGATTTTAAAAAATGGAATTATTTTAGAGGAAAACTTTCTTTCAACAACTTATTATTTGTAATTCATATTATTGTCTGATGCTTTCAAATTTATTCTTCTATCAAGATGGCGCATTCAAACAAACTGTGAATCAGAGGATACTTTTTTTTTTTTGTTTTCCGAAAAGAAATATTATTATTCGAAAATTTACAATGATTGTAAAGCGCATAGTATAAAAATTTCTAAGTGCAAAATAAACATCAGTATTAATTGGAAAGAGCTATCCCGAAAATCAGTACTTATTCTTAGTAAAAAGACTCAAAATGAAAAAAAAGAGCCTATTTCAAGGCTGAAAACGAAGTTTCAGGTAAGGATTTATGACTGTCGCAAATTTATCTTACAATGGGAAAATAAAAATAAGAATATTGGACAAAAATGTTACAATCAATTCATTATATTATTAAGAGAATGTGTTACATCCGATATTTACAGAAAAAATGCTATTTTCTTTATTTCAACGACTTTTAAAGGGTGAAACTGCATCAAAGCAAAGCTACCGCTCATACTTCAAAAACTACCGCTGTATTAATTGAAAACATTAAAAACTCACACAGGTATTGCATTTATACCTTTCAACATATTCCTAAGAAGTCACCTGACGTTTCTCTTATGGTTTATTGTGCATTTGGTCTGCTGAAAAGAGCTCTTTCAAAGCGCAAAACCACCACGATGGATCGAATCTGGAAAGTTTTTAAAGAGGCATGGGAAGCAATAACCCTATAAATTTTACAAAAAACCTTCTACCATCGAAAGCATTACGCAGAATTAGAATCAAGAAACAAGATTATCATATAGATTATTTCAGAAAGCAATATTCATATTTCAAACGTTAAAAAAACAACGCCGAAATCGTCTAAAAAATGTGCGAACACCCTCTGTATTATCGCTTATACAGTATAGTGTAGTCAAAAATGGAGAATTTTATAAAAATGTAAAGATGAATTTTATAAAATTGTAATATCACAAAATGGCTTAAAAGTAAATGGTTACTCACTATTTCTTTTGTCTTTGCTACTTTCCATCCATCCTTTCGATGCAGTTGGGAACATATCCTCACTTGGAACATATTCCTCTAAAACAATAGAAGGAAAAATTGTCTACAATATCTGTGCATGCAGTTGCAAAAAAAATAAATAAATAAAACAAAATAAACAAGAACAGATTTTCATGTGTCATGTATAGATTATGAAACACTTTCCAACATATCCAGAATACTGTAACGAAACTTCATCTTTAAATAAGGTGAAAGAAGATATGTAAGTATACAGTTTAGAAAACATATAACACATTTAAAAGTCCAGTTTTAGCAATTTCCTTCTGTAGTCAAAAAATTGGTCGAATTATTTTTTGCAGTCATATATATATGATCTGTAGATTTGCATATATACTACATAGCATGCTAAAATTTAGTATATTTAGAAAATTCGCTTTTAGCGATTTTTGCCAACAGACAGAAATACTCTCGAGTTTTTTTGTACACTCCTTTATATTAACTAAAAATTTTCGCACGCACCATGTATTAAACTACTGATGTTGGAATTAAATTCAGGTAAAAAACGCATAGCACAACATAAAACACACTTCCAGCAGTTACCAACCACAATGCATTTTGTACTTTGCGTAGAATTTATTTATATTTCACAAACTTCTATTAGTACACTAAATATAGTTCAGCAGGAAAATGCGAAGAAGAATTAAAAGCTATCCTTAAGCAATTCACTCCCATAGTCAGTAATACTTAAAAATACCTTTGTGTAGCCCTGTATATGATCAACGGAATTTATACACACAACGTGCTATACAAAAATTTAGTTAAACTTTAAAACGCAAATCAAAGTTGAAAACGCATTTTCAGCAACTATCGCTCACAGACAGTACTATAACCGAATTATCTTGTGTGTCCCTGTAAATGAACGATAAACCTAATGCACGCCATACTTTTCAGTCAACAATTTATATTGCAGCCCAGTAATACATATAAATTTTATTATGTTTGATATAGTGTAGCATCATTAAAATACACTGCAAACGACTTTCCTCCGTAGATCACTATGTAACAAAATTATTTTGTGAAGCCCTGTAAATGAATAATAAATGCTTTGCATCCCACATTCTATAGAAAGCATGTTTTAATGCACTTCATAAATGCACTTCATTCATTATAAATTACTAGTTAATATTATGAAAACAATTTAACCAAAAATATGCATGCACGTTATGTTCAGGAATAAGTTGATACAAAGTATCAAAGTTGATACAAAGTATTTTATATGATACAAAGTATCATATAAAACAAAAAGTAATGAAATGCATAAACTATTCTGGCATCTATGACAAAATAATTCACGCTGATTCATTTTCTAATAAAAATGATGAAAAGTTCTGTTCTTGTGTTTTGTTTTAGTTTATTTTTGCAGACTGATTTTTAATATGCCATAAAATTAAGGTGTTGTCATTTAATCTTTAACGATGAGGTTCAATTTTTTAATACGGAGATAATGCTCAGAATTTTTTTTTTCGTATACCACACATAATTAATTAAATTTGTCATAACAAAATCAAATTTAAATTTATATCTACAAAAACACGGCCATATTCTTTACCTGTTTCACTGTGTTGCCATCCCCAAGCGGAAGATGCTAAACAAAGACTGAAGAAGAGGGAAGCGATGAGAATCATACTTAAAGGATGGTTGTTTTTCCTGAAAATATCACACAGACAATAAATAGAATCCAACTTAAATTAAATTATTTAATAAATTAAATTATCTTTTTAAGACATTCTGTTTTATACACATTTCATTAAGGAACTATTACCTTGAAATTCAACCTAAAATCCTTAATGATTACCAATTTTATGATACCTTATCTGCTGAACAAACCTAACCAAACAGTTGAGGTATTGTTGACGATAATTAAAAACTGCTTGAAAATTGTAATGCTATTTCAATAACAAGGACCTGAGTTTTAGAGCGTCATTAAACCAACAAAAAATAATCTATTTGAGGGCAATTTCATGTGGTTGTGACTCTGCAAATAACATGTTCGTCTTTTAATGACAAATGTTTTTTTTTCAATTATGGTCCTTTAATAATGCATTTTTATTAAATCTACGAAGTTTTGGAAATCTGGATGTAAGTTCACATACATTTAAAATACATTATGTGGCCAAGAATCATACGACACTTTCACTTTTAGAGGTTTTGTCGAATATTTAGAGAAATATTTGACGAATTCTTCTGGAACTGCAGGAATACAAGATAATGTTTGATCTAATATTTTTCAGCGAAGGTTTGACCACAAGGACAATTAGAGAGCCAACAACAAATTAAACAAAAATAATAATATTTGCAATCACCCTGTACATAAAAAGCTTGAAATGATCCGTAGCTGTAGCACACGACTATGTGGGTCCTGTACAACATTTGTGTTCATTTGTATAAGAATAGCACGTATATTCATGGAGTAAATATTTCTTTAAAAAATTCAAGCAATTTCCGCCTTTTTTCGCTAACAGTTTGTAGAGTTTTCAACCAAATATAAAGTCAGTTTTGGGAAATTGACAAAGTACAGTAGAAACAACAAATTGCAATTAGAATATAAACATGCTAAATATTTGATGAAATGTGGGGATTTATACCAAATAATTTTTAACTGCACATGCATGAAGGATAACAACATTTTTTTTTGCATAATTTAATAGTTAACTGTATACGACAACTCACATGAAACTGCCAGTCCAGTAATATCGTGAAAATTCGGAAACATAACGGCAATACAGTGAGCTGAATTTTAGCTGTTTTTTTTAAATAAATGGAGGACCACCGATTTCTAAATCAGTTATTAGTATCTTTCATTATCTGTCAATTTTTAGTATCTTTCGCATCTTCATTACATATTCAAAAAGAAAACAAAAGATCAACTTATCTACGTTCGTTTAACACGTTAACATTTTTGATTCTCAGTTATTTAAACATTTAGTTCCTTCAATATGTGCTATTGATTCTTGTTCTTTGCGCAGAAAGGAACTTTGAAGTGTAATACTAAATTTGAAGGCCGTGAAGGTTTGTGAATGTTAAGCATCACAAATGAGTAAATTTATTCAAAAATTAGAGGCACTTCGTGTATTATGGACTACCATTTACGTTTGAGGTAATATGATAGTTTAATATTGTTTAAAACCTGAAAATGGAATACAATCACAAACTTCAACTATCTGCGAATAGCTTTTATAAACAAAAATCATTTTACGAAATTTCATCACATGCAAACAAATAATAATAATGAAAAACTGTTTTGGAGGGTATTGTGAGATAGTCGGGTAATATGGAATAAAGGGAAAAAATGAAGAAAACGAACAAAATTTGGAAAAATATAGATTTAATAGTACCAAGAGAGCATTATTAAAATAAAGTCTCTAAGTAGTCAGTTAGTATAGTTTAGTTTTCATGCTCAAATCACAATATAAAGATTCGTCTCTACGCCAATACAGTTAAGGGTATTCAATACTATAGTATTCCATGTAACCCGATCCCACCAGTTTGAAAAAAAAAACACCCTCTGTTTATTGCCATGGATCATGAACTAAAAAATGAGTTTTAAATGATAAACTGTTACTATTTATATGTAGATCATGATGACTTTCAATGCAAAAATATGTTTTCTAATAATGAATAAAAAGTATTGAAAACTTACGTCTTGAAATTTTCAAAACACAAAAAACAAATGTTTATTCACACAACGCCCCCTGAAGCCCACCGACGAACGAGACGCTCTGAGTGGGACTGTGGGAACGTCCTTCAGTTGTTGTGATATTGCAGCTGGATTGAGCATGATACAAGAGAGAAACATTAGAATTCCATATTACTCGACTATATTCTACTAGCAAGCTAACGTCCGCTACGCTGGTCAATTTCTCTTAACGCACCTTTAATCAAGTGAATTATTTACTTTGAATTTGAACTTATATTTTAAAACCCTATGGATCTTTACTTGGAATGTCCTTCTGCATAGTATAAGTTTCTTAAAACGATACGAACGCTATTGCGACACATTTTTAATGTGTGAGACAAAATTTGGACTGTTAAGGACAAATTAGACCAATTCTCGTTAGACTTGGAATAGGATTATGGAATAGGTCAGCATTAAAAAAATGAATAATTGTGTTAAATTATGCTGTCTATGGGGAAAAATCATTTCCGTTGGATTCAAATTGGATTTGAATGAAGTTACAATTTACAATACTTCAAATATAATGAAATTGATATGCCTCACTGAGGAGGACAAAAATAGGCTACTCGTCGAGAATTAAATAAAAATCATGCACTCGCGACATCATAATTCACTTTTATATTTTAACAGAATAATAAGACTACTATAATTTGTGACTCGTGCTATAGTCAGTATATATACGTCAGGACACAATGCCATTATCATTATCTTTTTATGCGTGAAGGTTTCGCTATGGTACTCCATTGTAAAATTTGGTAATTTTTGAAATTCAATATTTGAAAAACGGCATAATCATTAGATATGAAATTTATATCAAGAAAAATACAATTTTTTACCTTTCTAACGCAGTTTGTCTAAAAATTTTCTGATAAATACTTTTTGAGCTATTCATTTTTTCAGTAACTTCAAACGTTTCATTTTCTGAGATTAATCTGTGGCAACGATTAGCGAAAAACCCAGTCGTCAGCAACACATAGCTTTTTATTAAAGAGGATAATACCTGTAGTTCCTCTAGCCTGAAGTTCTAGCACTTCATAGTTGTTCTATGTGGCGTTTTTTAGTCATACAGAAAATATCAAAGTGATAGTCCATTTTTAACCAGACATTGTGAATGTATTGTGCATGACTCCTGTTTATGGAGATATTTCTTCTTAGTTTATAAAAGTGATATAACTGAAATTTCACTTTGAAAATGCACTGACATGAGTGTCTATACAAACATTATTCACAATATCTCGTACAAAATGGATTGATTGATTGCTTAGTTGATTTCATGGATGTTTTGTGTATGACTTAAAAGAACCACATGGAACAATTATGGAGTATGCAAACAAAACTTTAAGCTTCCTTCTATGACGTGCTTAGAGTGTTTCTACCGATCATTGTTTAAAACGAAGTTACTGTCATTTGTAATCAGGGCAACCATTTTGAATTACCCTGTATTCAAATAAAGTTTTGAAATTTATTCAAATTAGTAGTTTCGCATTAGCCGCATGCTAGAAGATAATAGCCCAAAAAATTGCCAAAGATTTCATTATTTACAGTAGCTTTTTCGATTCTGATTATTGACGTAGTTCGATTATCTGTTAAATTTGTGTTTTATTTATTTATTGTATTTAATTATTTTCGGATGAACTTTCGATTTCGTTATGAAATATTAGCCGAAGACAAATACTGGCCTATTTATATTGTTTTAAGTACAAACGTGTTATTAATTTTCCGTAATCGAGCTGCACGCAATAGAGATGGATTAAAAAAATCATGTTAGAGAATTACTTTTCAACCATAATAAGTCAGTAAACTGAGATACAGTTTTCAAATGCATTTGAAAGTACGTTTTGTTTCCTATTGAACGGGGTAAACATTTTAATTTGGCGATGTTTAAAATTTGAAAAAAAAATTGCAGCAAAAGCTAAATTTATTGGTCATGTTGTTGCTGCCATCAATAGGACGCCGGAATTACACACGGGCAGGTTTTTGCCTTAGAATACAGATTTCTGTTTTAAGCAATACGAGAGGAACTCGCGTTAAGCAGCCTGAAAATCACGTTATTTACGAAAAATCTATACTTTCAAAATGAATAATTGAAGTAAATTCTTTTGTTCCGTATTCTCACACGTTTCTGCGGTTTCGAAATCACATTCAAATACATATATAAATGACAAAATTATTTATTAATCACCTTTTACTACACAATTTTGTTTCAGAGGAAAATTTAGACTCAGCACAAAAGTATGCATGAAAATGAGTAATATGAAAAATTTAAAATTTCTATAATTATTATATTTTGTGAACTGTCAAACTGACGTCACACTTAATCCATATTCGACGATTGTTCCATAAATAGGACAGCTAAATAACATTTTTAAAAATAAAAATAGATATTAAACTCTAATACATAAAAATCTCTTTTTTAAGTAAAAATAACATATTAAACTCAACTCCGAATATATAAACTCAAATCTATTTTGTAAGTGTTATGACGAATTTTATCTAAATTACTTTTGCTATTTTTTTCTTAAAAAAGGTTTAACAATTTATGACTCAACTTAATTCAGATTGCAAAATATTCACTCAGATTTTAGAATACATCATTTTAAGCATGTAAAAAGATATAAAAGCAAAAAAATATTGACTAAAAGGTACTTTTTCTACATCTACAATGAACAGAAATTTACGCACTTCTCATAACTATTATCAGCTTTATAATACAAAATTGTAAAGTAGACGAACTTACTTTTGTAAAAAAAATATTTTTAAACGTTTCTAACCTTTTTAATTTTACAAAATTCTCGAAGTTCATTTTAGCAATAACGATGTGCAACTGTCCCAATGAAAAATAAAACTTTTACATGAAAAATTGACTCAGTATCACCGTATGTTGATAATTCTATGAAAAATGTATATTAACTGTAGTATTGGGAGCAGCAATACAAAAAATCATCTTTTAAAGCCCACTGTATAAGTAGCATTTGAATTTTGGGTATGTTGCAGATATACAACGGGTGAACAAAGGGTTAATATAGCTGTCCTGTTTATATAAAGGTTTAATATAGGTTAACCACATTTGACCATCACCCTGTAAGTAGTAAGCTCTATTAAAACTCGTTAAAGTCAAACATAACATGATATTTAGGTTTATCAAAACTTCTTTAAAATAAAAAGTAACATTATTAAAATTAGATATTTTTCAAAAGTATTATGAAGACGTTTGTCTAAATTTACTTTTGTCCATTTTACTTTTAAGATATTTCATATAGCTGTCTTACATATATGGGACAGACCAATACAGGTTGAGAGAAATAAATTGCACAGAAATGCGTTTCTTCAGTAAAGAATAGATATTATCTTACCTATACTAGAGATGTTCCGGCAACTGCAGATGTCCTAGTCGAACTGAAGCGAATTCAAGAAAGATATCAACCTTTTTATATATTTTCCTCACAATTTTTTTTCTTCGATCCAATTCAAACTAATTAAGTGTAAAAGTATTTTTACTGCTTCAGATTGTTTCAACGAAAAATTAGAGATATCATTTTTCTTTCTGTAGTGCTTTTAGACTCGTTCTCTGAGGATTCTACTGTGCTACCGCATAAATCCTGAAGCTAATCCCTCCATGAAGTGTGGGTTTACTTACGTACCAAAGTGGTAGCAAAGTGACATTAGAGTTAATCCACAGTGTCAGTTAGCTTTATTTTTGGATCACTGATGATCACTAAATCATCACTAAATCCACTTAACGTATATCCGCCTTGCAGAATAGCATATTAAATGTTTAATGAGACGTTTTACGCAAGGCGTGGTGAAGTTAAACACCAGAAATAAATGAATCAATACTAGGACTTCCCTCAAAGGGTATTAGTTAAAGTATTAGTCTGAGTGCTATTGCTGAGAACATGGGGTTAACAATTACGATATAAAGAAGATACAATATATGAAAAAGAGCAAATTAAATGATAGAATTACAAAATATCATATATAAATTCATATATACTGTTATGTTTTCATATATATTTTTTATAACATTTGCCAAAGCATCTCATTTTCTTAAGCGGGTATTACTCAAAACTTAAAAAAAAAAAAAAAAAAAAAAAAAAAAAAAAAAAAAAGCCGGATGTTTTAAAACGCCAAGCTTTTTAAAGTTTCGTAATCGGATTTGCAGCAAAGAGCGTATTTTAGCAAGCGTAGTTTAACGCAAATTTAATAAAAATATTCCTCCTTGTTTATTTGAATAATTATTTATAGAAACTGGAACACTTCAAACCACATTGATAACATGCTTTGCTACAAACCTGATTACCAAATTGTAGCCTAAATTCCTACTAAAGTACATAAAAAATCATTCGATGACTTATGTAAAGATAAATTTTACATTAAATCTCCATATCGGCGAAATTGAAAAAAAAAATCATACTTCTTGACTATTTTCTAGGAGGCTCTCCCCCCTGCGCCTTTACTACTTCAAACCCCAGACTTTTCTTCTGCCTGCCTGTCTGTATCTCTCTACAATCTGTTTGTTTCTCTATCCGTTCTTCTACCCATCTCTCTACCCGATTGACTCTCTCTACACATCTCTCTACATGTCTGTATATTTTTTTACTGGCCTCTCTACCCGCCTATCTGTTTTTCTAACCGTCTGTCTACCCGTCTAACTACCCGTATGTCTAGCCGTGTCTCTATACCGTATCTCTCTCCGTACCCATCTGTCTACTGTCTCTCTACTCGCCTGTATACCCATCTCACTATCCGTCTCTCTTTCTACCCTACTCTTTAACCGTCTCTCTACCCATCTGTCTATCCGTCTCGCTAACTGCCTCACTTCCCGTTTTACTACCCGTCTCTCGACACGCCTGTCTGTCTATATACCCCTTTCTCTACCCGTCTGTCAACTCGTATCTGTACTCATCTCTATACTCGTCTCTCTATCCACCACGCTACCCGTCTCGCAACCTTTCCCTCTACATCCTGTCTACCGGTCTCACTACTCGACTCGCTACCCCACTGTCAACCCTCTTTTTTACCTGTCTCGTTACCCGTCTGTCTATTCGTTTCGTTACCCGTTAGCTTATCTATGTCGCTATCCGTCTCTCTACCCGCCTGTCTACCCGTTTGTTTACACGTCTCTCTACCTCTCGCCACCTCTTCCCAATATTTAAACAATTTAGTATACAGAAGCCGTTCCTCTGTTATTAAATGCAAACAGGAGTAATTTATCTAATAAGAGTAACCAGATGCAACTTTTTAAATACATACATAAACCAGCATAATAATTCATCAGGTTTATTTTCATAGTAGTTTATGTCATTTGGCAGTAAATATCAACTTCTTAAACTCGAACTGCGTCAAGCTTTTTAAAAAAGCCCCAAGCTCCGTATAACTGGGAAGGGAAAGTACCCTCAGGGCTATTAGATACATGTTATTAAGTTAGGTGAAAGTTTCGTAATCGGGTTCGCAGCCAATTGCTTATGTCAGAAATCGTGGCTTAACGCCATTTTAAATTAATTTCTGTAACTTTTTTTTTGGGGGGGGGGGGAGGTTCCAAATATTTACACTTAAATTCAAACTTTTGCTCCCCCCTGTTAATATTAATGTTGTTTGTATTATTAATTAATACTTTGGTGACAGAGCTTCATTTGAAACAAATGTAAAATACTTCTACTACAGTTTTTTTTTCCTAGTAGAAACATCCGTAATCGGGCCCAAAGCTAATCGGAGAATTTAATGTCATTATTGTTTGTAACTCTTATAGAGGTAAAAAAAATATTGTTGCTGGCATTACTCTTGTTTGAGACCAGCCTTGTCTGTGTATCTAAATGGGGAAAAGTTCCGTATCATGTGCTGGTTGGCGCCATTGGGGAAAAAATTAAAAATGGTGCTAATAGGCAGTTTTAGCATCTTACCAAATTTTTCTAGAGAGTGGAAAAACAAGTTTTTCAAATATTTACAAATATAAGTTTATTAAACCATGTTTTTGTGCCATCTTAAAAAATTAAGTTCGATGCTAAAATAAAATTTTATTGCCATTTTTTATATTTTAACAAGTAATGAAAATACATAACAAACATATTTAACAAAACTAAGAGACATTTTTGTGATAACTAATTGTTATTGTCAGGGGGGGGCAAATTGTAAACAATTAATAAGCGAACTAAAAAATTACCGAATATAACTTGTGGGAATCTCAGGAAAGAAATATCTGATATAAATAGCATTTAAAATCTTAAAATGGAGAAGTGGTCCATATAAAAATGCAAAACATTATACGCCTGATATAAGTATTTTTGGTACTACTCTATTATTCCGTCAACCACTTTTCATAACAAAAAACTATCGCCAAACTGTATGATTAAACGCCAAAAATGCAGTCCCATTTACTTGATGTCAGAAGCATTAAACGTGTTTGTTATGTCGGCAAGTGGTTTTTAATTCGACATTTGCGTGTATTTTTCATTATGTTTTACTGATTTATTAGTTATTTCATTAATTAAAATAACAATTGTGTCCTTAAATTCCTATATTTTATTTATTGATTTATTTTGATATTCCATTGGCAACGTTCACCCGTTTATTTGGCGTTACAGTTTGGCGATAGTTTTTTGTTATGAAAAGTGGTCGATGGGATAATAGAGAAGTACCGAAAATTGTTTGCCGCATATTTTACGTGAATTAGATGAAATTATGAAACACAATTCTTTTACACAAGCATATAAAATGCTTAGTGAGTTTGAACATTAATAGCAGGACATTATTAAACATATTATAGCAAACGCTACCGCGTTTGTATATAATATATTTTAGATTCAAAATATATTATATAAGGATTTATTTCCAAAAAAAGTAAGTATTAGTACCAGCATATATACAGGGTGCAATGTGTTATCTATCGCCGACTTTTAAATTCTCAACCGCTGGTTGTAGACATATAGTTCCAAATACAAAAGCGTTTAAAATGAGGTAAATATTCATGTTGTGGCGTTAATTAAAGTAAAAAATTCAATTTTATAAAAATTACGAAATCTAACTTTTTATACGGTCCCCCGGTCCCTATAGTTATATTTAGTAAATGTTTGCACATATCATAAAAAATACAACACAAAAAGTTCGACTTCTGTACGACAAAAATTGACACAGTTATTAAATTTCAAAGTTTGAGATTTTTTCACATGATTTTCTTTTTCATTCACGGATCAGTTAAAAAAAGAATTAGAGTAATTCGAGATCGAAATCAGGGTGCAATGTTCTTCAGGGCAAAACTAACTTTAGCCGGTATCGCTATTTCGGTGTATCACCAAAAAGGGTTATTTCATCTAAAAAATTGTGCTGACTTTGAGGAGTCTTATACAAAGCGAAGAATGAAATATTGAAATTAAACAGAAAAATAAATATCAATTTATTATCATATTAGAAAACGGTCTACTATAAAAAATGAATACATCAAATACCGTCAAATTTCCGGTTTTCTGGCTGACGGATAATCGAGGTTCTACTGTATATAACTCTCATTTGTAGAGAATTTTATGTTCTTTAATTTATATCGGAGTAAGTTTTTCATGAAAACCAACAGTTTCTGAGATTTTTGTAAAAAACTAAAAAAAGTAATTTATTTTAACCCCCCCCCCCCCACTCACCTCCCATCCATCAGGACTTTTTACATAGTCATCAGTAGCCATCAATGAACAACTGTACTAATTTTTATCTCCTAGCATGTATTATGGCAAACTTTCCTTATTTTACTGGTCTAATACGCAAAACGTAATTTCTCGAAAATTTACTGTAGAGTGTTTTGCGTATTGGGCTAAATTTCACAAAATTTTACCATAAACTCCTCAATTTACCTAGATGTAATCAATGTATGGACTATATTTTCCTTTTCTTCGTAGTTTAGAGTCAAAATCTTCCTAAACATAAGCGTAAGTTATAATTAAATTGTTTTTTCTAAAAATTTTCTCCGAACGCTGCCAGATAACTTAAATATATCAATTTGTGGACAATCCCCTATCATTCAGCGAGTAGTCAGAAACTAAAAAACAGCTCACTCTAACGCCGATATCTCTCTGAATTTTTACGATATTTGACTGCTTTTTTTTTTATAAGTTGCTCCATAGTGTTGAGTATTAAATTAGGCAAAACGTTTTTTGTTATCGTTCGCGCATGCGCAGATAAAAATTATTTCATACAACTGCCTATATTTCCTTAAATATTTAATATATTTATATTTCAATCACACTATATGATTTCTACTACATTTTGTCAATTTTTCTGAAACTGACGTTAAATTTGGTTAAAAACCCTGTATTTTATAAGCAAAAAACATGCAAGAGTTTTTTTAATTTTTTAAAAAAATCGCTATATCTCAATTAATATGCATGCTATTCTTACACAAATGAGTACACATATTATACAATGTCTGCCTATGTATATTCTGTAGCGGTAAATCATTTCGTGCATTTTATTTTACAGGGTGATCCCAAGTATTATTTTTCTTCTTTAATTTTTTGTTGGTCCCCTAATTGTCCTACTTATCAAATCAACATTGATAAATATGAAGTCAAACCTGTTCTTTTTAATCCTAATACCCCAAAAGAATCTGACATGTATATTTTAAAATATTCGAAAAAATGTCTAAAACTGAAAGTTCCCACCATCAATTATGGCATTATAGTATATATATATATATATATATATATAAAACTTTAAGTAAAATTTAACCATTGAAACATGTATATATATATATATATATATATATATATATATATATATATATATATAATAATTACCGAGCATGGTATAATTCGATATTTTATTTTTATGATAACATTGATGTGAGAAAAACCTTTCATTTCCTTTATGGAAGCAATGATGATTTAATTTTTAATTAACTGCAATTTTTAATCAAAAACATGTTGTAACGAAATGTGAGTGTACTATGTCAGAAGTCGTTTCAAAAACTTTCCGAATGATAGCTCATTCATTGTTGTGCGTTTTGTAAATGCATAGAAAAGGGGATGTTGACAACAGAAATAATATATATGATTAATAAAGCATAATTTACCTTATTATATACACATATTTTGGAAATAACTACAGATACCGATACATGTCATCACTATTCATATAACTGTGCTATAAAATTGTTAGTGGAATGAATCACGACGATGCACTGCGCGATTTCTTCTGGAGAGTACTGTGCCTCTCGGCTGCTTCTGCAGGTAACTTGCAGAAATACTCGTGTAATAGATTAATTTGGATATTTTGCTATTCAAGTTTGTCATATGCTATGTAAATGGTGTTTTAGTCATAGTCATAGACAGTTATCAGGTGTATATTTTAAAATTCGAACAATCAATTTAGTCCATATTAATACTTGGAAATTTTTCCATGCCTTGCATTCAAATTTTAATTGCTTAAGAGGCGTAAAGCCAACATAGTGAAAAAGTACCCAAGCCGGGACTCGAACCCCGGTCAACAGTACAGCGCACTGACGTTCTACCAACTGAACCACTTGGGAACGATACACAGCCTGGAAATTTCTCACTATAACATGTTGGCAAGAAAATTTTTTATGAAAAAATTTCCAAGTATTAGTAAGGATTTATTCAATTATCGATGCTGGATTTTCTTTGGTTTCGTGTTTGCCGAGGGTTGGTGGCTAACGGAAAATATTCCATCTTCCGCTGCGTTTGTAGCCTTACCAACAATGTTATAGTGAGAAAGTTCCACGCTGAGTATCGTTCCCAAGTGGTTCAGTTGGTAGAACGTCAGTGCGCTATACTGATGACCCGGGTCCGAGTCCCTCTTGGGTACATATACGCTATGTTGGCTTTACGCCTCTTAAGAAATTAAAATTTTAATAATCAATTTAGTTCCGCAAGAAAATGTGAAATTTTCGCACTGTTCACCGGTGAGGTAAAACCCAATAACTTGCCTTTTTTAAGAAAAGCATTTACATTCATAAAAATTTGATAAACTAATCCTATATTTAAAGTAATATTTTAGTACAAGGATAAGTGCAAAATATGCACGCAAAGTTGCATTAAATTACATTGTAAATTATCGCTTCAACATGCAACTCATAATTAGGTATGCGATTTTACACCACTTTCGTCTACTTATTTTATTTATTTACTTTTTTTACTGAATATTTTAAAGATTTAATAGCCATATTTTCCGACGCTTTTGAAACCTCAGTCCTTTGTCTTAAATTTATATTTAGTTTACTATGACCAGAGTGCTTACATTTCTATCACAAAATTTTAACAGAATTTTTCGCCTTTTTAGGGTTTCGTTCATCGCTCGAAACCCCATTACTCCCGCTCCGTTGTCTGTCCGTCACAGAGCCATTCTCAAAAACTATTTAACTTATAGAGTTGAAACTTTGTGTATATAGATGAATACCAGCTGTGAAAAGCTCAAAATATTAAAATTTGAAAAATTCTTATTAATTTAATAAATAGGGATAAAAAACCAAAATTCTAACAGCCTTTTCCTATTAAATTGAAACATTTTTCGTTATAGTAGATGCCAAAAATTTTAAATCTACAATGAATTTCTTTCTACAATAATTAATTTTCTATCAGACGATTTCCACGTGAAAAATGAAAATGAAATAAAAAGTTTCACCATTTGAAAGAAAGATTAATATGAAATAATATTGATTGACGTCATAGTGGTAATAAAACGGAAAATGTCTGAGATTTCTCAATAATACAAGGACTATGAGTATGTGTATGCACACAAAGCAGATTACTATCACGTCATTAGAGAATGAAAAGGAAAATCTGACGTCATTTTAGAAGCTTAACGAATTTTTCAAATTATTGAGAATAATACAAAGCGAGTATTAATATGAGTAATAGAGAATAGTAAATACAGTATGACCCGTATTTAACGAGGAGCTCGGGACACAGAAAAATGCTCGTTAAATCCGGTCGCTCGCTAAATCCAAATCCTAGTTAATAAGTAATAGTATATACATAAAAAACAACTCAATTTCAATTGAATTTCATTTTTCAATTGAATTACTGTTTGGAAATCTTTATTGAGAATTGGCAAAATATTCATCCAAAGTTGATTGTTTGAGTTTATAAAATTTCGTTTCTTTCAATTTTCCTCTTAAAACACTTAATACATTAAATGTTGCATCATTAGTATTTTTCATTGCTTCAAAAAACTGTTGTAGATTTTGTAATTACTCTTCAGCACAATCACGTGTCGGCGTTTTAAGTACAGTTTCTTCTTCCCAGTCACTATCACTTGCATTTTCCTGTTCTTGGGCTTTTACCACTTTCACGACGATATCCTCAGTGGAGAGTAAGCCCGACGTTAAGACACCGTCATCAACGTTATTGTACTCATCGATGTTTAAAACATCGTTAAACTTCTCAATGTTATTTTGTTGCAACCAGACTGAGAGTGGTCATCTTCATCTTCGAAGTCACCTTCATTTCTGTTAATCCATCCAGCTTTCTTGTAACAATTTTGGATACAGGATTGAGTCACACTTCCCCAAGCATCTGACATCGGGTGTATAGCGTCAAGAACAGAAATTTTAAGATCCTGGTCTTTTTCATTTCTCTCTAACATCATGAGAATCAATTGCTTTCTATAACAGCATTTGAAGCTGCGAATAACACTTTGATTGAGAGGCTGTAACACTGAGGTTGAGTTAGGTGGTAAAAAAACAAGTTTTATGTTTTTTAAATTGCTGACTTGCAGGTGAGCAGAACAATTATCAATGATGAGTGCAATCTTTCTTTTCTGTTTGTTGAAGCACCTTACCCCACTCGTGCAAATAAGATAAAAATAATTCAGAAGTCATCCATGCCTTTTTGTTCGATTTGTAAGTCACTGGGAGACTTTTTACCCCTTTAAAGCATCTTGGATTTGCAGATTTACCGACGATAAAAAGTTTTTTCTTGTTTTTGCCTGACATGTTGCAACACATTAACACAGTTAAGCGATTTTTCAGCAACTTACCGCCCACACATTTTTCACCTTTAAACTTCATCGTTTGATAAAGAGTTAGATTGTAAAAGACGCCGGCCTCATCAGCATTGTAGATGTTATCGTCAACATAATTTTCACGTACATCTTTCCATGTGCAATCTAACCAGTCTTTCACATCCTTGTCGTTCACACTGGAGGCTTCGCCGATAATTTTTCCTGCACAGATATTATGATGTTGCTTGAAACGATGTAGCCATCCATTAGAGCAAGAAAAATCTGTGTAATCTAGCTGAGCTTCAAATTTTTCCGCTGGGATTTTAATGATGGGCTCGGTTATCGGAAAACAAGAAATCCATTGCTGAACAAACCATTTTAACAGCGCTTCATCCAAGTACTCTTTTCACATTTCTTCAACCGTTTGGAATCGGTCACATTCGCTTCATATGCTTTCATTAAGGACTCCTTGTTTTTTAAAAGAGTTGAAGCAGTTGAAGAAGAAAGTCCACACTGCATACATATTGTAAAAATTTTTTCACCTTTATCCAAGAGTTTTATAATTTCCACTTTTTCTCTTACGGATAAAACTTTTCTTTTTGACATTTTAAACAGCAGAATAAAAAACACGCTCTCAAGAAAAGGCACAAGCCAAAAATAATTTTTTCTTACACGTAGTTCTAAAACCGGTAATTACACATGATTTCGATTGGGTCAAGCTAGAACTCCTATAATAGAGGCTGACGCATCCTCGCAGATTTGGCACGCGAATTGGAACCCAGTCGAAAAACCAAGCTAATCAGAATCGTTTCAACAAATCAGAACCGAGTCTTAGGCAATCCCAACTCCGGCTGCGGTAGATTAATGCTGAACTGGGTACCAATAATCCGAAACAAAATGGATATGCGTCAGCTTCTATTTTAGGAGTCTTAGGTCAAGCATTGAAGGGAGGGATCGTCATGAACGACGTCACTTGACGCCGTCCCTAACTAGAGCTCCTATAGGAGCCTTATCCCTAACCCCCCCTTCTCCCCTGCGTCGGCCATCTTTAACCGCTGTAAAGCACCAAGTGAATTGGAATTCCATTCTTTGTGAGTTAGGATTCTTTCATTCTCTCCCGTACCCTTCCTGGAAAAGGACAATAGGACTGGCGTCCAGTTAACACCATCTTCCTTCCAAGAATCTATGCCTGTCTCTGATGATTGCACTTTAAAGAATACTTATTTTTCCTTTACAGCAGGAGTGGGGAAATTCTAGGGAAACTATGTTTTTCTTTTTTTAAATTATTATTTCTGTAATTATTTGATGCTTTCATAATTATTTTCCTCGTTAAATCCGAGCAAAGTACAAATATTTGATCGCTAAAAGAGTACATTTCAATACATTTATTAACATTATACCAAGAAAAAGACTCCATTTTTCTCGCTAAATGCGGAATCTCGTTAAATGCGGGCTCGCTATAAACGGGCTTGACTGTATATGAGTTTGAGAAATATATTGAATCATGATAAAAATCCGATTATGGAAATATTCGCATTTTGAAGGTGTAAAATTTGTTTAATTTTGAAATTTTTTTTTAAATATTGCATTTAGTCCGTATGACGGATATTATTATGACAGAATATAATAGCGCACTTCGCCCGCTATCCGGCTGCTTTAGATATTCGAAAAAACGAAAAAATAGACCGGTAAATTTTTACTTTGTAAAAAACATGACTTTTTATTGTTGTTGTTGTTGCTAAATGATATTTATTTGAATTTATTAAAGAAAGGATAAAGTGTTTTGAAAGGAATATTAAACGAAACCATTTGAGCGATCTTCGATCACACTTACCCACTTTTTTAGACTTTAGCTGACGAATGCCACCATATTCGTAATAACTAATTTTTATACTGTGCAAATATCTTGTTTGCAATTATTATCGTTTTGACACCACTTTTTCTGGCAGAAATCTTTTTGCATTAATAATTACAAAAATTTTGATATTAGATAAGGTGATATGTTCTGTGCAAAAATACTGGTGTCCAATTTAAAACAACACATTTGAACACTTAAAATTGCCAATCGGTAGTCCTTAGTTAAAGGTTATTAAGGAAAAAAATTATACATTTTATGATTAACAAAAATGGCTGCAAAGTCTGCGTTTGAAATATTAAAGGAAATTTTCTTATTTTAAATAGTGGTTTCAGACTTGTTGTAAATTCAAAGAAGTGTGCACAGCTTGACTATGACTAAAATATAAATATTGTAATCATTTAACTAATATATAAAATATATTAACCATCAGGTATTATCTATGCCTAGTCTTGCTACAAATATATGTAGACAAATATACTGCAAATTGAAAACAGCGGCTTCTGTTTATTTTTATAGTTAGAAGAAATGTAATTTTGCGGAATTTGTGTGCTTAAGCAATTTTTACAAAGTAAATTTTCTTATAAAATTTAATAAGACAGTGTAACAAAATTTCGAAAGGAAAGTCATTAAACTCTAATGTACTCTTTGTTAATAAAAGTGATTTCAAGATTAAACATTTTTAACTTTCATTAATCTTTTACATCAAACATTAAACTAGTATATATTAACTTAACCTAACGCTAGAATTTTTTTTTAATTCAATGAACTATTTTGTATTTTAGATAGATTTTTTTTTTCAAGCTGTTGCAAAATAATTGTTTGTCGAAACAAGAGGTCTACTGATTTTAATTATTTTTTTATCCTGAATTTTGAAGTGTAGGTAACCAGTTGATTAACAGAAATGATTTTAACACTAAACATGCTGGGAAATTTACTCAAGTTTTTTATAAAAATATTTACACTAAAATTTTTATTTAGAATAATTTAACTTATATTTATGCAATTTATTTTTTTTTTAACATTTTCTTTCGAATCAAAATATTTTCATTTGATACTGGTCAAATAACTGGTTGTTGATATATTTAGTGTTAAACTGATTATTCAGAATTGATTTACTTTTAAACTCTTTTACAAAAATTCATGATATTCGTTACATTACATTCATATTCATTACATTTAGTGAAATCTCACTTGTTATTAACAAATCTTTATGTTTATGAATATATTCCAAATTTGTTTTAAAACGTTTATTAAATTTGTATGTTCTTAAAATTCATAAAGATACAAATAAATGTAAATATATTGCTTGAAGGTGCGTAAAAACATTTAAAAGCACATTAAAAGTCCTTTTAAAATCAAAACGTTTTCAACCGAACTTACTCGGTCATCATCAGTGAAAACTAATAGTTAAGTTGAGTTGTTGTCTCTTCGCGTCTTCTAGCTTGTCCGGAACAAACCATTTTACTTGGTTGGTACATTAAAATGGTTTGTTCCGGACAAGCCAGAAGACGCGAAGACTCAACAACTCAACTTAACTATAGTTTTTTACTGATGATGACTGAGTAAGTTCGGTTGAAAACGTTTTGATTTTAAAAGGACTTTAATGGGCTTTTAAATGTTTTTATGTATGTTTTTACGCACCTTCAAGCAATATATTTATGTATATTTGTATCTTTATGAATTTTAATTATTAAACAAGGTGAATTTGAACTGAAATTTTAACTTTTTACTGTATGTTCTTTTCCTTATGAATACCTTACTTAACGTAGTTGTTACATAACTATCTTATAAATAGGTACCTTTATTTGAATTTATAATAGAAAAGTATATCCATGTTTAGATAGTTAAAAATAGAAAGAATTTTATATTGATAAAATAATAATTAATAAGTCATTAAATTTAATAATAATTAATTTAAAATAATAATTATTAATAGTAATTAATATTTAATTTAATTTAATATTGATTAATAATAATTTTAAAAATTACTAATTTGTATTGATAAAAGTGATATGGAAGCATGCACGCTTGATTAATCAAAGTATATTAAAATTATTTTATCAATCAGATGTGTAAAAAATATTTTATTCGCCTACTTCAGACACTTTAGCGTACTTCAAACCTAAATTTGTGTAAATTTAAAAAAAAAAAGTTATAATTAAAAAGTTATAAAAAAGTTATAAAATGAAATTTAAAATATCACATTTTTTTTTATTCAAAAAATATTTGGATTATTTTTGTGTGCGTGCGTGTGTAGGAAACAGTAAACAAATTTAGTTTAACCTTAAAATATGTTTATAATCTATAATCTATGTAAAACTCTTGTAAAAATATTAAATGGTAAAGAGATCTCTACCGCAAAGTTCTTTTTTTTTTTAAGGGCATTTTGAGATAAATCACTTTAACTCTTTCAGGAGCAAAATAAATCTGCTCCTACAATGTTAAAATGGTTGAAAGTCACCAGAATTTACGAACATATTAATTTGAAAATAAATAAATGCTTACATTCGCGTACATTGTAAAAATAAAATTTTATTTAAAAAAATCTGGTGCAGTTGTGGTATTTCGGGATTAAACTTAAGTGGAACAAGTAATACACCACCGCCCATCAAAGTGTTAAATTAATTTTAATCATTGATTACAGAGATCATCTGATCTATCTGTGTTTTTGAGTTAAAAATAATTAGTAGTAATTTCTTCTTGATAAAGATGATTTTGAAGCATATACACATGATTACTCAAAATATATAGAGTGGCTCAGAGGGTAATGTTTAAATAAATTACGATTAAAAAAATATCTTATAGATAATGGTAGTTATGGGTCAGATACGTCATACGTGGTGCAAGTGCTCTTCATAAGTGTAAAATGAATCGGTGATTTCAAAAACAACATTAGTCCAAGATTTAAGATTTTTTAGGAATTAATAAAAATTGTGCTACACACAAATTCTAGATGATTTAAAAACTTTTCTGTGTTCGCTATGTTTCTTAAAAGATTTTTAATATGTATGTCAGTTATCAGTTATTTTGTTTATAAAAATTAAAATTTTAAAAAAACTTAAAAAAAAACCTTTGGACTTATGTTTTTTTTTTTTTTTTTTTCAGACAATTTAATTTTGTGCCTTAAAAATGATACAAAAAAGAAATATTAATCAGATTCTGTTTAGGTATTGGGAAAAATAGACATACATTTTTTACGTCTGCATCTTAACCCTTAAATACTCGTGCAAATCCACACAACAAAGCTTTCCACGCAGTGTATTTTGTACGCCATATATTTCTAAATTTCTAATAAAACAAATTAATGTTTTATAAGATTAAATTTCAATAAAATAAAATTATTTGTAGTACAATATTATAAAAAATAACATAGGTCCATGTGATACTATTTTCAGACAATGTAAATTTAAAACATGCATTTTTTAATGGTATACAAAATACACCAATGCGAGTAATTCAGATGTGCATTAAGTGCATAAATGCCAAATATTATTGATTTTGAATGCCTCTATGTCGTAATAGTAATATTCACCTTATTAAATCGCAAAATTCTGCTATTAAATATTACGAAGATTACTATTCGAAAATAGTGGTAATCAAAATTTGTAACCCTTGGCACCTATTCTTTAAGGCATGCAGTCATATTCAACATCGTGTCCAATAAAATTTTTGTGTAAACATACACACATACGTTCTAATATTGTGTAATGCTAGCTGGCTAGAGAGGGCAAAGAATGGCATTTTTTGCGGATGATATGGAAAATGCCTTTTAAATTTGGTCCTTCCATTAAAAGTACGAGATAAGAAGAAGATCCCTGCTTGCCACGCATGAGTGGGGGTGATGGAAAAAAATTTTTGTTTTTGCTCATTTCTTAAATCAATTTTTGCACCAAAAAAAGGGGGGAAAGAACATACACCAAATAAAATAGCTTGGTTGCCAATGGTGACGTTTAAACTACATTTGTCGAGCTTGTTCTCTTGTTGGTCGTTGGAATATATCTTGATATTTCTATTGACTAATATTATTTTTGAAATAAACGAAAATTTTAAGTGGCAACAGATAAATAAACTTGTATAATTTTTGTCTACACATGTGAACCTACCTTCAAGAACACGTTTTCAACTAAAAAAAATGCATCTCGAAAAAAAAAGTTGGATTTATGTAGTCTTTGGAATCGTGGATTCAATTGTTGATGCGTGCAAGTGCACATTGTTAGTGAGCAAGTGAACAACGACTTTTAATTTGTTTTCTGAACAAACAAAGTTACCGTTGCTAGGCAAAGAAAGGCCTAAAATCACTGGAGCAGGAAGCCTCCATCTGAAAAAATATCTTATATGGCATGCAATATCATTCAATGGTTGATAAAAAATGTGCTAAAAATACTATACGATGATATCGCATGCCATATAAGAAGTATCCTCAGAAGGAGACTGTATTCTTCAGTGATTTTAGGCCTTTGGAGAAAAGAAAGGCCTAAAGTTATGTGGCATGCAATGATATTGCATGCCATATAAGATATTTTTTCAGAACAAAGTTACACTGTAAAAAATGACCAATGTTCTTATTTTATGAAAATATACTATAACCACGTACGAAAATATAATACAATCTTCTGAGTTATCCGAAATTCTGAATAGCGTGTTCCATTGTCTTTTGAATCCCCAGAAACCAATATATTTCCAAAATTCAAAGAATTATTTATAAAAACAAAGAATATTTTCCCTGCCCGTATTTTTCAGAAACGTTTCAGAAGGGTTTTTATAGTGTATTAACTAGTGTCCTCAGCCTGTAATACCTGTTTTTCGAATGTCATCCCTTCTCAAGTAAACGTTTTCAGCCACATAAGTTAATTTATACATGAAAAAGTAAAGAAATAATCTTAATTTTAATGTTATTGTTAACGCTGTTAATTTTGCATGTTTGTCTGTTAAACATATTTTTTGAGCATGAAGATGTTTACTTGAGATTTGATAGCATTCGAGAAACAGGTATTCCAGGCTAAGGACATTAATTAATACACTAAAAAAAAAACCTTCGGAAACGTTTCTGAAAAATACCGGCAGCGAGAAATACTTTGTTTTTATAAATAATTCTTTAATATTTGGAAATGTACTGGTTTCTGGGGATTCAAAAGACAATGAAACATGTTGTTTGGAATTTCGGATAACTCAGACGATTATATTATATTTTCGTTCGTGGTTATAGTATATTTCCATAAAATAAGAAACATTGGTCATTTTTTACAGTGTATAACTCTGTTCAGAAAACAAACTTAAAATCCTCGCTCACTAACAATATACACGCATCAGTAATTGCCCTCTGTGAAGATTACGTGCACCAAGTATAACCTGTTTCGCTCATACCTAGCAGTACGTATATAAGACTCTTTCAAACATTATCCCCTGAGTCATCCTATATGAAAATTAATTGAAAAATTATGTTTCATCAACACTCTAGCATTCTCCAAATCTAAAATTGTATATATTTTTAAATATATTTTATAAAAATTCTGTTTTTAAAATAAAGTCAAAATATAGCCTATTTTTTCCAAAAAAACAGGCTATACTACAAGTGATTTACTATACAAATTCTTTCAAGTTAATTAAATATAAATTTGCTTTCTTCGGGAACAATTACAAAATTATTTTCATCGAATTCTTAAGTGCGTTTTTTTTAATGCAATTAAAGTATCCTTTACTAAACACTACCAATGCTGATATTTTGAAACGATTTTCGGGACATGGCAGTAGCAAACAGTGGTCATAAAAAAGCAATTATCTTAACTAGACATGTACCATATCTAAAGAGTAATTTATGTTTTTTAATGCTATTCGAGATTATTTGGTAGCTAAATGGAAATTTTATGCATCTAGGATTAAAAATGTAAAAAAAAAAAATATTTAAGAAAGATCCACGTTATGGAACGAACAGGATGGAAATTTTGGAACTATCTTCAAGCAATACTAGATAATGGTGTTGCAATTTAGCAAAGCACTTTTTAAGACTAAAACATATACAGCCTTAATGAAACTAACTTAAATTTTCACTCATGTAGGAATAAGGCAGAATTTTTGATTAGGTAATAAAAACTCGAATCGGGGGAAATCAAACTTTAGGAATAGCTTTAAAGTAATGCCAACTTATCATCTGATATTCTAACAAACCACTTTTATATTTTCTTTGTGTGTGTGAACTGAATTGAATTATAAATCTTTTATACCATAAAAGAGTATTTTTTTAAATACCCTCTTTATATTGTATTTATAAATTTTTTAGTATTTAAAATATATTTCGTTGTTGCTGTTTCACAACAATTTGCCATATTTCTGCGAAAGTGATATGTTGCATAATTAAATCTCTTTTTTTTAAACTTGTAAATAGCTGTAACCATAAAGTTTATTTGGTGATTTATCATATGTGGCCCACTAATGAAAAATGCCTTAGGATTAATTTATTAATTTATAGTTGTTATAAAAGTATTAAAATGTTGTATTGTCATCGGAAGCACATCTGTATTATGTTTTTATTATTATTATATTAGCAAGTTTGAGAGTGAGTAAAAATTCAATTACAAAATTCCATCGTTACGTACGAAAACCAAGTTAAGTTAAATAAAATACTGTATAACGAAAAAAACTCTAGAGATACAATGCAGTTGCCTTTATTGGTAATACATCTCAAATATACAGATATTCTGATGACAGTAAAAAATTTCTTTTATATATTCAGTACAAAAGTTTTTTTTTATTAATCAAAAGGTATCAGAACCGTAGTATCGTTGAAGATTTTAGTTATTTATGCTGACATCGGCGCATTCGTCATGAGGGTTCTCTCTCTGTGTTGCCTGAGACAATCGGCCATACAGCTGAACTGTGACTCTTTACACTGCATGTAAAGGGACTTGTTTTCAGCATGACGGAGACAGTCTTTGAACATGACTAGACATCTTCCTATTCGGCATCCTATGAAATAGAAACATGTGTAAAGAAATATATTTTTGTAATTCATTTTAATGCGTGTGATTGTTTTACACTACAGTGTAGGAACTATTTTAAACAACATTCTGAATTTTTTTTAAAAATTTATAAACCCGAAAAACATTCTGTTTAACTTATATAAAAAAATAATAATTTTGTTATTTCATCACACTTCTTTAACAGCACTACAACTGGTTGACAGACCTTGGCTGTCTTAACAATGCGTTTCCAGCATCCTTTATGCAGCACCATTTCTTCCCATCCATTAATTTTCAATAATTTAAAACCCTCCTCAACATCACCCACCATCTGATAGGGGATTCATAGCCCCTGATTTAACTAAATGTGACTTTTCGCAGTGGGTTTGTTTGAAGTCCATGGTTTTTCCTTTGTAACGTCCCAAAGTTCACTATCTTAACACGTTCACTGCCCTCAGATATAATTAAAGTGATCACCAGGGTGCCAAACTTTAAAAGACTAATTAAAGTGTTTGTAAAGGGTTTAGTTGTTCTAAAATAAGCACAGTATACCATACTTGCCAACTTCGCACTTAACTTCCGTAAAATATGGGTTAATTTAATCGAGGTTATACACGTTTCAAACCAGAATTATTTTTAAGAAATGCATTTAAATAGGTTCCACAAAAGAAAATGAAACTAAACATGTATTATTATCTCAGATATATTTTCTGGTTGGAAACGTGTTTAACCTGGATCAAATTAACTCACATTTTACGGAAGTTTAGTTGAAAGTTGGCAAGTATGGTATACATAATTCGTAATACGTTCACAAAAATATGGTGAGACCACCGGTGATGCTCATGGCACTGTAGGAATGCGTTATAAGCTCTATACCATGAGCATCACCAGTGACCTCGGCAAAAAAGAGCTAAAATGATATACTGTGTTCAGTGTCTTTTCGTAAAGCACGTAAGATATAAAAAAAAATATTACATTAGCTGCATTTTGTCGTCACATTTTTCGTTGTTTTTTTTTTTTTTTTTTTTTTTTTTTGAGCTACTGCCCTACCACTCTCCTCCTACCAACTCTCGCATTGGCTTCTTTTTTGTCTGCTCTTACTGGTCTTCTCCCCCGTTTCTATTAGTACGTGTTTCTCTTGATCCTGTATCTCAACTTTTCGTTTATTCCAAGCATTTCCAAAACAATAGATTCTGGGAATTGTTGTATGGCTATGTTTTTTTTTTTAAAGTTTTATAGATATGTGTGATTTTTTTTTTTTTTTTTTTTTTTTTTTTAAGAATGTTATTCCAGAGTGCCACATACAAATATATATACAGCAAGTCATTGCTGTCCTGCCCACGAGTTTTATTTAATATTATATGGAAAGCTACCTGTGACCCACGGGTAATGCTCGCGGCACAGAATGAAAAATTTTTGAGACCCACCGCTTATGCTTATGGCAGTGAACGTGTTAAAGAACAACATGTCACAGACTGTGATAACTGGGCCGGGTGTTTTGTAGTTTCGCTCAAATTTTTCCTAAAACTGCTGCAGCTGCCGATATTTCCAAATTTGCAACTGAGCAGGAAAGGAAGACGGGAGAACTGACCAGGTGATGGGCAGAAGATAACGATGTAGGGATTGTCACAGGGGTGAACCGTAAGGGGTGGGTGGAGGAAAAATGACTTAACATTTACGCACACTTTGTTTAAAACATCTGTTGGTTGATAATGGAAGAAACAAGTAAACTGGAAATTTCATGCGGTCGGAGAAGGAACAAATTGGTTTTATATTTGTGATGTACATTTTACATAGCGTATGAAACCATACAAGAGAATACATGGACTGTGTTATGAATAAATGCCCAGTAAAACTGACAGTAGGTCACTAGGTATCTTCAAAGAAAATGCGACCCATGATCAAGAAAAGAGCCAAAATTTAGAACAGGAAACAATTTCAAATTCGTTGAAGAGAGAGCCGCCAGATGATTTATTTCATCAACTTAGAAAGCTAATTTTAAAATGAATGTCTCCTTTGTGACATTTTACGTTTGGTTGTAGAAAATACTGTGCAAAAGTTGTAAAGTGTGGCTCACGAGAGCGGCGCACAGTGCCGAATTTCTTCGAAATCATGGCCAATCACTTGCAAATTACATTGGTACTCTAATCACTTTCTTCCTTTCTGATTCTTCTTCGAAAGCCAGCAAACATTCAGAATGGAGACTTCCGAAGTGTGTTACTAAATAACTGGAGGTTTTTAATTTATGAAACATGAATACTATAAAATGTAATTTTATGAATGTAGCTACAAAATTTTAGCCATTTCGTGAATTTATATATTAAAAAAAAACAGCCATTATTTCTCAATAATAACAAAAAATAGCAATTAAAATTAATGATTGTGGATAATAGGACAAACTGCTTCTCTCATTTATTTGACTGGATACGGTAAATTATTAAACTTTTTTCATCAAGCTATGTAAAGAAATGTGGGATTGTTCTATAGTGGTGCTTCTAAAATTCTTAAATGCTTACAAATGTTTACGATCAAAACCTACTAATCTTTCCTGAAACACGGTTCATCATGAAACCCTACAAAAATATCATCGGAAAAGATTCGTTTTTAGTGCATGGATATGAACAATGAAGATCATTAATTTTCAAAATACTCAACATCACATGGTATGAACTAAAATAAGCTTAAATGCCTTTTCTTTACACAAAAAAAGGATGAGCTAATACATTTTAAGTATTTTGATATGCAATTATGCATATCAAAATACTGACATATTTCGTAGATTCGTATCAGTTAATTTATTTTTTATACTAACTTACCATTTGCCATCTCATCTTGGATAGATTTCTTTGTCCACCAAGCTGAAAGAAGGAAGAAAAACGTGTTATATAAAAGTTAATAAAATAGGTTGCTCGTTTATTACTTTTGAATGAAGCCTTTATTTTACAAGCAAAAAAATAAAAATAAATAAAAAATTTAAACTGTATTCATTTAATAATTTTAAAAAAAAAACTTTCACCCTACTCATTGGGTGAATGATCTTAACCACAAGGAAATTTAAGAACAAAAATGGTATGACACTATTTATAAATTAATGGTTTAAATGGTACACATTTCTCAAAATTTCCAATTTTTTCATCAGAGTTAAAACGTGACAGAAAATATGCTTCTAAATACCGAAGCCAAAATGGACTGAATGGCACATGATAAAAATGACGTTTACTAAATAAATAATATTCTATATAAATTATTTATATAAAAACTTCTACATTTATTCTCGTTTCAATTATACTGAAATATTTACTTGCAACAGTCTATTTACAAAAGAACCATATTTTGTAAAACTCAGAAGACGTATAAAAGTTAAAATAGTTTTTAAAAACACTTTTTTATAAGTATTCAATGGCCATCTAGAAAATTACGTCTAATTTTTTGCTGCAATTCAACTTTTACTTTTTTCCCAAAAGTTACAACAGATTAATTTGGCGTGGGCACCGAACTCGTTTATGAAAGATTCACTGCTATTTTTACGCTGGGCAGAAAGTGCAAGCAAATGAATTTATTTAAAAATATTTTTTTTTGCTCTGTTTCTTTTTTAAGATAGGGCAACAGGAAAGAAAAAATGAAACATTATTTAAACTATCGTTTTAGGATTTCTAAATTCTTTTCTCGACATATAATCGTAAATTAATTTATATTAATCTATTAATTGATAAAACCGTATTTTTTTTTTTAAACTGTTACACTCTTTATATTTTATTTTATTTCTTTTATACTTTTTAGCCTTTAAAATGTTTCTTTGGTTGCAGTTTCACATCCATTTGGACTATTTTGGCGAACGTGTATTGGCTCATTATTAAATCGATTGTTGTTACAACTGGTATACAGTTAAACGGGTTACAGAGAGTATTTGGCGATTTATCACCTGTGGCGGGCGGGCTAACGAAAAAATGCCTTAAACTTAATTTAATAATTTATAATTAAGTTCTAAAAATATTAACATTTTATATTGTCATCGAAAACACACCTGTGAACGTAATTTTTATAATTCTAACCTATCAGAAAGTCAGTTAAAAATCGATTACAAAATTTCTTTTTTACATACAAAAACCAGGTTGAGTTAATTAAAAGAGTGTAAAAAGTAAATACATTTGAGTTAATTATATTGGAAAATGTATTTAAGTACGTTTCATTTCTAATTCTGTAATATTTTTACGCAGTTAAATTTTACATTGTTAATATCTATATACTTTATATGTATTAACATATTCATGTAAAATAAATACAAGTAATATTTAATCGTTAAAAACTTATGGTACGCTATGAATTCATTCACACAGTTATCGTTAAATATATGATATGAGAATCATATATTATTCTTCACCCTTCCCCTTTTATTTAATAAATCAAAATTCCCTCTCTTCATTATGTCTGATCGAGCACATAATATTTAACTTAAAAATAACATTCCTTTTTAATTAAAGTATTCGTAAGTCCTTTGTTCGTTTTTCTTTCAGAACCCCTTTCCTCTTTTTAAAAAAAATACAAAATTCATAGATACTCTACTTTGTTAAATCAAGATAGCAACGAATTTTTAAAATCAATTTCTTTTAGCTGCGCAATGTTCATTAGTTAAAAAAAGTCATCTGGCAAGCAATGCAATGAGTTAGCTCCTAATATGGTATCAACAATAAGTATCTATCTTTCGTTAGTCTAAAAATAGCACAACGGCAGCTGAGAAATGGTATTCGGCCGGTCCCAAAATTCTTCAAGTCATCCGATGACCAGAGCCGTTAAAATGTTCCTTGGCAGACATTATTTTAAAGTACCGGGTGGTTATAATATAAGTATCTCTATTTGGAGCTGTCTGTAGCTTGAAGGAGTAACCGGAATTAAACCAAAATTGGTACACTTACTATTCGAGAAGAGGGAAAAAGAATGGAACAATAAAAAAAAATAATTGCAATAATCGCCGACAGAGGGCGCTTTTGAGTGTGAAGTGTAATGTGCGATATTGTGAACCGTGGAAGTGTCGCAAACCTCAATGACATTACCGCATATCACAACATGTGCGAAACATCACTCCTGATGCTTTATATTCCACAGTTGAGCCCGTCGTGCACCACTTGAATTGCGTCCTGCAGCACAATGACCATGTGGAACCTGAACATGATCGGCACCCCCATGCAAAGCGTAACCATGTTCACTGTGACATTTTCCAATAAATTAGGTGTGCCACCCGGTTTGACGCCTTAATTTTTTGTTCTTGAATTACACATTACATTTCATACTCAGTAGCGCCATCTGCCGGTGATTATTGCAATTATTTTTTTATTGTTCCATTCTTCTTCCCCCCCCCCCCTCTCGAGTAGCAAGTGTGCCGATTTTGGTTTCATTCAGATCATTCCTTCGAGCTACAGACAGATCCAAATAGAGATACTTATATTATAACCAACCTGTATGTAGAAGTTATGTGCCAAAAATTGTACCCTGTCGCAAAGATTCTCATTGATGCCAAAAATTGATGCTCCCTCTGAAATAATCCTCGCCCATTAGCAACTCCATTGGCGAGCTCTGTAATCAGTCGATTTGACATAATCGTCATTTGGCCTATGACAGATCATTGTGATTAGTCATATATCATAAGATTTTTTTTTATATTCAATAGTCTTATGTCAGATTATATTATAATTTTGCATTATGATTTTTTAATATTTCTTTATTTTTCAACCTGCAACAATTATTAAATTTTTCCATTAGATGCAACTAAAAAGAGATAAAAGTCAAGATTATATTTTAAAAACAAATAACTGTTTCAAGTTTTTCGTCAAAGCTCTCCTAAAAAGAAAGAAATGCTAAACACGAAGAGAAAATAACAATTTGTACTAACAAAGCTGGAACCAAATTAAACTTATAAGTTGTTTCGTTGTTTTGTTTTGTCTTACATATATATATAATAAAACTTTTTTCAATAATTAGCCATTGAATCACATAAATAATCGACAATAGCTAAACCGATAATTATAATACAATACATGTATATTTCAATGAAAATTTTTAATTTTTTTTCATGTGTGTGTGTGTGTATGGAGGAATGTGTCAAAAATATTTAAAGTTAATACATAATACAATTTTGTCATTAACATAAAGTATCAAATCGTGGTAAATTTTTTCGCTATCTTATGGTTGCAATTACTGCAACACCAAAATTTGGTTCTGCCTTCTAAGAAATTTTTAACAGTTATAGAGACTGAGAATGTTTGACCCACTTTTTAATAAAATGCGCATAATTCGTGTTTAAACAATAGCATCTCAATTTGCCTCATATAAATATCTTATGTGTTCTACATTGTTAAAAATCTGAAGCAACTGTCTAGACATTCATCCGTTTGTAAAGATAATGGTTAATTGACCATATTATGAAACATCTGATTATATTATCGTCATAACAGAGTTAAATTACGGTTATATAACTGTTATCTATAAAAATTACAGAATGACTGGACAGTTTACTGCAAATTGTTAAGAGTGCATATTTTTACAATGTCAGAATTCGAAAAGGCACTAAATGATTTTTTAAAATTATTTCCCATAACTCTTTCCCATAACCACCCCACTTGACCCACTAAAACCTATAAATATATTTTCACAAGAAATTTTATTTTATAAAATGTAACTATCTCTGTACAATATTTTCTTAACTTTTTTAATAAATAAAATTTTTGATACAAGACATGTTTATTTTCCCTGAGAAAAGCTAATAATTCCCGATATGTTAATATCTCACATTCATAATTTAACAAATCAATAAAAATTTTCAAAACCAAGAAGTCAAATCTGATTTTTAAAACAGCTAGACATGGATCAAACATCTTACAAATGTAATGGGTCCCACAATTGCCTTTTTGAAAAAAAAAAAAATAAATAAATAAATAAAAAGGCGGAAAAATACATGACAACAGAGATACCAAATTCTAATTAACTTTCTTATCTTTTCAATCAAGTAAATTACATTTTAAAGTAAAAAATATCTTTTTTTACTTTATTTACTACTGCACTCTAAAAACGACATTTTCAAAACTGAGCAAAAAATACTCAAATCTGAGTATGTCGCATAGTCAAAATGGCTTCGAATCAAAATTACTCAAGTTTGTAACATGTGTATACTCATTTCTGAAAACATGTACACACTCAAGAATAAAACATCATGTGCTCCTATTTGAGTATGACCATGTTTCAAAAATGTGTATGAATTGACTTCTATGTGCTCATTTTAGAGCATTTCCATGTTTCAAAAATGAGTTTGAACTAATTCTAATCAGTTTTGAGTATGTCCATGTTTCAAAAAATGAGTATGAACTGACCTCTATGTGCTCAGTTTTCAGTATGTCGGTGTTTCAATATTCTGAGTATTTCTTGTATTTCAGAATTGAAAGCATTAGGTCGTCATATTTGAAACGAAAAGTTTCATAACAAAATGAAAACACCGATTTACTCAGATTTGAAAGTGTCATTTTTCTCAGTGTAATCCAGTTTATGAATGAAAAAAAGAAATTTACTTTTTAGGGGAAAAATTGCTGAATACCACTTTATTTTTTCTCACCTAATCAATACAAACACCTGACGAACAACATTGCATAGCAGAAAAGGCTTTTAATATGCTTCCGTCCTGTGCTTATCAGCAAAAATGATTTGTTAAATAAAGTAAAAGATTTGTTCTGAAACGGACGTATGGTCAAACATCGCCAGTTTCACCTATATAGTAGACAGGAGTACGAGTACATTTTCTTTTTGCTTCTCATAATGATTAAAGAACACAACTATAAGTTTCGAGATCAAGTATTTATCAGCTCTCACGATCAGGTGATTAATAGCAGTGATTAGTTACTCAGACAGAGATAAAAAACATGATCTGCAATAAGATATTTGGACTAAACACTGGAAATTACTGAATAACTTACTCTCTGACACTAATCACCTGATGATAAAACCTGATAATTAATTGATCTTCCATTCAGTTAAGCATAATAAAAGACAAACAGAAAATTTAAAAATGACTAAGAAAAACAAATTAAAATACTATAAAAGACTTGAAATTTCCAGTGTTCAATCCAAATACCTTAATGCAGAACAGGCTTTTTTCGTTACCGGGATAACTACTCACTGCAACTAATCACCTGATGATGAGAGCGGATAATTAATTGATCTCGAAACTATAAATGTGTTCTTTAATTATTATATATAGAGAAAAGAAAATCTAGCTCTGTATATTATCAATATCCAGTGAATATATACCGATGTCCACAAATTAAGGGGAAGTGACCAATTTCAGACGTTTCGTCGAAAATCTACTGAAACTCGTGAGAAAATGCCCGAAATGCCTTTGAGGATGTAAAGAAAATGTTTGACTTCATGTTTTTCAGTGAAGATTTTGTCGCGAGGACAATTAGGGGAGAGGGGGAGGCAATAATAATTTTAATAATAAAATAATATTTTCGTTCACACCAGTAACAGAAAATGTTAAAAATGGTCTGTCACTGTAGCAAATGACTATGTAGGTTCTGTTTAACATTTGTGTGCATTTGTGTAAGCATAACACGTATATTCATGAAGATGTTAACGTTCCTGTGAAAAATTCAAAAGGTTTATTTTTTTTAATAGAATGCAGAGTTTTCAAACGAATTTAACACCGCTTTCCAAAAACTTGACTAAAAATCGCAGAAATAGTATGCTGTAATTAAAATATTAATATATTGCATATTTGATGAGATATGGGTATTTGTATGAAATAAATTTTAACTGCGCATGCGCGAACTGCAGCAAAAGATTTTTTTCATGATTTCATAGTCAATACTATAGGGCAACTCATATAAAAAGACCAGTGAGATATCATGAAAACTCGAAAAGTTACAGCAATAATTTATAAATGGAGGAGTAAATCCCATAGGATTGTATGGGATTTACAGTATAGTGTAGTCAAAAATAGATAATTTTATAAAAGTGTAAAAATGTATTTAATAAATTGTAACATCACAAAATGGCTTAAAAGCAAATGGTTACTCACTGTTTCTTTTGTCTTTGCTACTTTCCGTCCATCCTTTTGATCCAGTTGGGAACATATCCTCACTTGGAACATATTCCTCTAAAACAATAGAAGAGGAAATTGTTTACACTAATTGTGCACGCAGTTAAAAAATTAAATTTTAATTTTAAGAGCTTTTCTATTTAACGCAACTTTTTTGGAACCTTGATTTTAACCAAAAATAGCATTGGAAAAAAATCTCTAAATAACGAAAACGAATATTCTCTTTAACGATTATTTTTCTGACCAAATTTTCAAAGTTTTAATGATTTTCAACTTACCAAGGAACACGTTTTCGAAAATTTGTCGTCTCGAAGGGGTTAATTAATTGTTTATATTATGGCAACGAAAAGTCAGAATGAAAAGATTTTCTCTGTAGATTTTAAACCATATGTATTTGAAAAGTGACCAAAATGATACATGCTTCAATTTAGGAATTTTCGAAAAACGCATTATTAACTAATAATTAATATTTCGAAAACGGTTGAACCTAATCAGCGTTGCCAAATCTGCTGATTTTTTTTATTCAAAAACTCTGAATTCTTTCTAGAAAGTGTAAATAGTAATTTTTATTTTATATAATAATAGACATTTTGTAAATTTACAAATCAAAATTTTCTGGTGTGAATTCAAAATTTCTGAATAACAAATGCAGTAGATTTATTAATACTGCCTAAAATATTAATGCACACATTATGTTCCGGCTTTCACAAACTAATCTTATACAACAAAAAGTAATGAAATACATAAACTAGTGTGACATTTAATGCCAAAATAACATTTCTCGTTAATATTAGACAATTCAATTTTCAATAAAATTGCTAAAAAGTTGTGTGCTCTCTCATTGTTGTATTTTATATATATATTCTGATCTTTAATATGTCATAAAATAAAGGTGTTGTCATTATTTTTTTTTTCAAGATTGGGTTCAATTTTAATATGAAGATGCCCCCTTTCACAAATCAAAATGATATTTTTCATTTTTGCTTACAACATTTAGAACTAAAGTTAGAATTAAATTTAAGCTTTGTTTTCGGGTATTGCACACTGAATTAATTAAATTTGTCATAACAGAAAACACTTTACATTTATATCTACAAAAACACGGCCATATTCTTTACCTGTTTCACTGTGTTGCCATCCCCAAGCGGAAGATGCTAAACAAAGACTGAAGAAGAGGGAAGCGATGAGAAACATACTTAAAGGATTGTTATTTTTCCTGAAAATATAACAATGACAATTAAAAAAATCCAACATATATAAAATTATTCAATAAATTCAATTTTCTTTTCATTAAAATCTGTTTTAGATACACTTCATTAACTAATAATTACCTTCAAATTTAACTCAGGATTTTTAATGATACCATAGCTGTGAACCAACCCAACCAAAAAGTTGACGCATTTTTTAGATAGTCTAAAAACGGAACAACCTGTTTTTTTAATGTCCGCATTACAATTATATATTATACAGAAGGTCGTTCGCACTTTATGCAAACGATTTTCACAATTAATTTCTGAACATATATGCCATATTCTTTGCGACAATTTTACTCTAACTGTATAGCCCTGATTCTGGATTATAACACTGGATCGAAATTTCCATCATAGTCGATTTTCCTCTTAGTACAATCATATAAATTTTCTCTGACACCTCTTGGAAAACTTTCCAAAGTCTTCCAATGTGTTGTGGACAGTGCTTTATAACGTTCGCTTTAACAAACACATAGGTGGTGATATATATATATATATATATTTATCGTAACACTGGATGAAACATGGCTTTATTTAAGTGAGTGTATAAAAAAAAAGAGCAATTCTTATCAATTAAATAAAAAAGAAAGAAATAGGTTTGTAAATGTAAAGAAAAGTTTCCAAAATGATTCATGACTGCTGCTGGATGTTGTTATAAAATTAAATTAAATGTAAAAATGTAATAAAGCATTTAGAAGTAAAATCGGTAAAGCTTCATTATCAGTAAAATATTTTAGAACCCATTTTTAAAGTATAAATTCCAGCTTTATATGAAAAAGACATTGGATCTTCATATGAACAAAGTCCTCCCATCTACTTTTTCATAACTCAACTATGATGCATATTTAGCAAAAAAAGAATCCCAAACGGAAATAAATTGTGTCCAAGTTGAAGAAATACACATAAAATCACCTGACGAACCCCATCCTCCTCCTCAATGGACTTTTTCTGCATTTGGCTTGTTTAAATGAATTCACGAACGTTCAAAAGACTTTGGAAAGTTTTCCAAGAAGTTCGGGAGAAAATTTATATGATTGTACTAAGAGAAAAATCGTCTATGATGGAAATTTCGATCCAGAGTTATAATTAGTTGAGTAAAATTTTTACAAAGAATATGGCACATATGTTCAAAAATTGATTGTGAAAATCCTTTCCATAAAGTGCGAATGACCTTCTGTATTAGTATACCAGATCATCAGATATTAGTATTAATTGTGCTGAGCAATATTAGTGCAGATTTTCCTTTCCGTATTATTTTTACCTTCAAAACATATTATTTCCTTTTAGAAAATTATTTTATATTGTCAGTAAATACATACATTATTACTAATCTCATTAAAAACATATTTAGTTATTTTAAAAAAAAAAAACACACACACACACATAGACACAGTCTGACGTCATAAAAAGGTATATTACATACCCAATATCCTGTACAAATTCTTTTACAATTTACATTTCAATTTACGTTTCATGATTTTTTTTTTTTTTTAGAAGAAGAAGAATAAAGACATAAATATGGAATGTAAATTAAAATAATAAAGTACTTTTTTATTATTATTATTAAACTTTTTATTTTTATTTTTATTTTCTACTTCTCAGTGGTTAAAATACTTCGTTATTGCAATTCCACAGCCAGTTGGCTTATTTTGGCGAGAATGATTTTGCGCATAATTAACTTCGTTGTTTTTGTAACTTGTAAGCTGTTGAAACAATAAAGATTATTTGGCGATTTATCACCTGTGGTTGGCTAACAGATAAACGCCTTAAATTAATTAATAAATTTCTAATTAATCTCTAAAAATATTCAAATGTTGTATTTTCATCGGAAACACACTTGAGTACATAATTTTTTTCTAATTCTAGACTATCTGGAACTGGATGAAGATTCTATTACAAAATTCCATTTTTACATATAAAAATCAAGTTAAATTAAAAGAAAAGTTTAAAAAAAAAAAGAACAAATATATCGTTTTCAAATATGATGAATGAATTAATATGGAAAATGATAATTTAGAGCAAGTATGAATAACTGAAAGTTATTACGATTCGAAAGATTTTAAAATCTGCCAAATTGTTTCATGTTCTAAACATAAATCGAGCACTTAAATTTTATGTATACAAGTAGATTTTACTAAGTATACCTATCATATAATAAAATTTCAGACGCCCCTGAAATTTTTTATAACGCCTGATCCTTCAAAGAAAAAAAAATCAAGATATATAAACAGGTCCATGCCCTTTTTCATCCATTTAGAAAAGGAAAAATCTACGTTTATCGGTATATTTTTAGAAAATTGTTGCTATAATACTCGCGATTTTCATGAAGCGATAGAGAAATTTTAATGGAAAAAAAGAGTAAGGATAAGAATTAAAAATATTTCATTAAAAAGGTATTAATGATATTTATTACATCTGACACTACACATAAATGCTGCTGTGAAATTCACGTAGAAATGGGAACTATTGAAAAATGTTTGTAGTAGTTTTTTTTTTCCCTATTGTACAAATAAGGATGTGAATATATGAACTCTAAGAAAACTTTTTTCTTTCAATATGTTCATTATATGTACTAGCCGATCCAACCCGTGCTACCCGGGTCACAGAACATACTGTCTGGCGTACGAAAAATAGGTACAATTTTTAATTGAAAACTAACAGATTTTTTATATTTAATATATTTTTTTATACTGACCACTAACAACACAAAAAAGCATTTTTATATGAAAAACATCAATTATGTATTCAATTAAAGTTTCGAAATTTATTCGTAGCGATATTTTCGTATTAGCCACTTGCTAAAAGTTAATAGCCGAAAAAATCACCAAAAATTTCATTATTTACTAGTCTTTTCGATGCTGGTTACTTCGCAGTGTTTATTAGCGTAGTTCAATTACATATCTGTTCAATTTACGTGTTATTTATTTTTTGTATTTATTAAATTATTTTTTTGATGAAGTTTCACTTTCGTTATGAAATGTTAGCCGGAGACAAGTGCGGAACTATTTATATTGCTTTACGTGCAAACGAATTATTAATTATCCGTAATCAATCTGCACTCAATCGAAATAAATTTTTGAAAAATCTTACTTGAAAATAAATTTAAAAGCACTAGGGGGCTCCGCCCCCTGCTCGCTACGCTCACCAACCCCCGTTCTGAGTTCATAGCCTCTTAAAACCTGGTAATGTATCCTGTTTTAAAAAGATGATGGTGATGATATCACGAACGGCGACTATCTTCTGTAATCAGGTTATAATGCTTTTTCATTTAACTGGTTATAATGCTTTTTCATTTAATTCATCTTTTTTATTTTTAATATTCATGTGTAAACACAATTTTTATGACGTAATTTTCTTTATTTTCTGCTTTCAACACGTGATCATTTAATTATTATTTTAAACTTTCATTATTGTTTTTAATAGTCTCGCGCAAATACATTTTTTATTTGAGATAAAACATAATCCTTTGCTCTTATTTAGAAATTGGCAACAATATAAAAAAATGACTTTTTCAATAAAAGATTTTTTACTCGATTTTTAAGGATTTTTTGAGTTTTTATTGTCCGACCGTGATAATTTTTTTAATTTCTGAAAGCTTGTTATATTTCGCGTCTGGTGGTATGATTTTCGAATCCGTAGGATTGCTAGAAAAAAGTAATAGCTCCTCAAAAATGTACTTAGTAAAAAAGCGATGAGAATAACCCGGAATATCTACGCAGAATTTTATTGGTCCATTTCTAAATCGTTTTTGGCTCAGTTCCCGATTACTTTTTTTTAATATAGAAGGATACGAAATCACTAAATTGAGATATTGTTTTCAAACAAATTACATTTGAAAATACATTTTTCTCCTATTCGACGGAGTAAAAATTTAAATTATACTATGTTTAAAAGTTGAAAAAAAATGTCTTTAAAGCGAAATTTATTTATCACGTCGTTGCCACCGTCGATATCACGTCAGTATTACTCACGGACATGTTTTTCTTTATAATATTCATAGAATACATTTGTGTTTTTAAGCAACCTGAAAAAGACCTTACCTACGAAAAATTCTATACTTATATACTTTCAAAATAAGTAATTGAAATACAATATTTTGTTCTGCATTCTCAAACATTTCTGTGAGGTTCCAAAACATATTCAAAAACATGTAAAAATGCCTATACAAATGTAAAAATTAATTATTTGAACAATCCCTACAAAATTATCTCTTTTAAAATATAAATATTAAAATGGGGATTTTGGGCACAAAATGTTAAAAAAATCTATTGCGTATACAAGTGTGATATATCATATATTTTTAATTTTAGCGCTGTATTTTATTCAGAACTTAAAATTAAAAGTATAATTTAAATCCTTACCATAACTAATAACTTTTCTATAAATATATTCCCAAAATTTAACAAAAATTTTAGATTTCGAATGTTTACACAATTATGTTTGACAAAAATAAGAACTAATTTCACCTCAGCATAAGAATTTGCATAAAAATGAGTAATATACAAAATTTGGAGTTTCTGTGATCATTAAATTTTGCAAACTCTCAAAGTGATTTCGCACTGAATCCATATTTGACGGTAGTCTTCTAAATAGCACAGAGAAATGAACACCTTTTTAAATAAAAATGGAACATTAAACTCAGATGTATCAGAATCACTTTAAATAAAAAATTACATATTAAACTCAGGTCTTTTTCGCAAGTGTTATGAGGAATTTTATCTAAATTACTTTTAGTATTGTTACTTAAAAGAAGGTTTAATACAGCTTTCCTATTTTTAGAACGGTCCAGTATAGTTTTACAAATTTAAATTATATATTTCTCATAAATAGTGGGAATTTTCCGATTAAAAAAAATATAAAGTATACGAACTTACCTTTGTAAAAAAAATCTATTTTTAGACGTCTCCAAACTTATTAATTTTAAAAATTTTACGAAGTTCATTTTAGCAAGAACGATCTAAAACTGCTCAGATGCTAAATAACTTTATTATAAAACATTAACTCAGTATCGCAGTGTGTTGAGAATTCTATGAACAATTTATATTAACTGCTGTTTTGGGAGACAGCGGCAATAAATAAAATCATCTTTTAAAACCCACTGTACAAGTAACATTTGACTTTTGAGTATGTTGCCTATATGCAATGCGGTGATACAAAGGGTTAATATAGATGTCGTATTTATAGAAAGGTCTAATATAGGTTAACCACATATGGCCATAAATACCTGTAAATAGGAAGCTCTATTAAAACTCTTTAAAGTAAAGCCTAACATAATATTTAGGTTTATCAAAACTTCTATAAAATAAAAAGTAACATTATTAAAATTAGATCTATTTCAAAAGTATTATAAAGACGTCCATCTACATTATTTTAGTCTTTTTTACTTTTAAGATGTTTAATATAGTGTCTTACATATATGGGACAGTCTAATGTAGGTTGAGAGCAATAAATTGCACAGAAATGCGTTTCTCCAGTAAAAAATAGACACTATCTTACCTATACTAGAGATGTTCCGGCAACTGCAGATGTCCTAGTCGAACTGAAGCGAATTCAAGAAAGATATCAACCTTTTTATACTTTCTCCGCACTCCTTATTCTTCGATCCAATTCAAACAAATTAAGTATAAAGTATTTTTACTGCTTCAGATTGTTTCAACGATAAATTAGAGATATCCTTTTTCTTTTGGAGTACTTTTGGACCCATTCTCTGGAGGTTCCCCTGTGCAACCGCATAAATCCAAAAGCTAATCCTCCTCCATGAAGTGTAAGTTTACTTACGTACTACAGTGGTTACAAAGAACATTAAAGTTAAGCTATAGTGCCGGTTGTCTTTATTTTCGGATCACTGATGTCTAAATCCACTTAACATATATCCACCTTGCAGAATAGCATATTAAATATTTAATGAGATGTTTTACGAAAGGCGTGGGGAAGCTATATATATATACCAGAAATAAATATTTTAATGCTAATATGTACAACCCTTAGACTTTTGAATAAGGAATACATAAATGTGTAGATATGTTTGTTATAGTTTATCTGTTTTTCATTAATATTGAACTGTATGATTTTCCATATCTTTATTTTTTTAAAACAAAGTTTTATCTGAGAAAAAGTTTAAATACTTATTTAAACATAATTTTAAAATTTAAAATTTTATCGTTCGTCACATAAAGGGCTCAAAATGTATAGTTTACTTATTTCTTAAGTGTGACAAATATTATACATAATTCACTATTTTTAATAAAAACTTATATAGGGTGTGCCAAAAAGGTTGAAACGCGCTTTAATTTTTAACCTGTTGGAGGTGAGCTAGCAATGTAAATTGCAAAAGTTTTCAAAATAAAGTAGGAAATAAGATTATGTTAATGACAAAGTCCTCCCTTTAGTTTTCAAAAAGTTATACCTTTTTAAATTAAAAAACCTTTTTAATGACACTCCCCTCCTCCGCAGTAGACAAAACTGGTCTATTAGAAAACTTGTCTTTTTGTTCCAAAGAGATCATTGCAAAAAAAATTGCACACCTCTATCTTTACAATTATTTGAATTATCATAAAGGGGAAAACAGTTGAATTATCCCATTTTTCCGTATCATTAAAAATACAATTCCATAAGTAAAAAATAGGGACTTCCCAAAGTGATTCTTTAGATTAAAATATGCTAAATATTTGAAAACATTGCATCACAAATACATCTAAATAAAGCATTATACATGGGCAGAGATCATGTAAATTGACAAATATAGTTTGATACCAAGAGACACCCTTAAAAAGAAGTAATCGAAAATAATTATTTATTAGAGTGTTTTTTCTCGTCTTAAGTACATAAATCAGCTCATCTAATAATACTTCTGTAAATGGTTTTGGAGTACTTCACCACTAATATTCCTACAATCATCGATTGTCGTTTGTATAAGGTCAATTGCATATTAATTGGCCATTGATTTTGAAAGTTGAGCAACTCTATTTTAAAGTTTTTGCTAAAGTTAAAGTATTTAATGGATAGCATTTGGGTTTAAAAATATTCGTAAGCAGTAATAGACATATTTTATAGTTTTGTGGTCTTGTTTCGTGTAAATTTAACATGCAATAATGGTTTTCTGTGTTAGTTATAAAAAAAGAAAAAAAAAAATCAGGGTTTTTGTATATGCTACAGTGGACTTGCATCACTTTCCAAAGCAATCATTTGTTGAAAACTTTGATGTTCTTTGAATGGAATTTATTTATAGCTAGCTGAAGTACCCAGCGTTGTCCGGGATTTTAAGAATGTTTGTGTAGAAAAATCAATTTCAAAATTAAGAGAGAAATTAAGTATAGAGAACTTCAAAATGTTAAAATATGCCAATATTTCCATAATCGGGTTTTTATTATGATTCAATACGTTCCTCAAACTCATATGACGTCACATCTACTTGCTTTCTCTATTACTCACACTATTAATCTCTTTGTATGACTCTCAAAGATTTAATAAAGTCCGTTAAACTTCCAATATGACGTCATATTAATTTTCTTTTTAATTCTCTAATGACGTCATATTAACCTGCTTTCTGTACTTACACATACTCATACTCCTTGTATTATTGAGAAAAGTTTGAAATTTTCAGTTATATTACCAATATGACGTCATATTAACCTCTTTTCCAATTGATGAAACTTTTTATTTCATTTTCATTTTCCACATGGAAATCTTTCAATAAAAAATTAATTATTGTAGAAAGAATTTTACTGTGTATTTTTAATTCTTGGCAACTGCTATAACAAAAAATGTTTAAATTTGGTAGGAAAAGAATGTTGGATTTTTTGTTTTTTTATGAATTAAAAATTAACTATACATTACTTCGATTACGGATTACTTTGGTGTCCTCGGCCGTATTTTAATACACCTATACGCAATTCTGGCTTCCAAACTGTTGATTTGTATAGAAGTGCAGACAGACAGACGGACAGACAAATTTGCATTTTTATATATTAGATTAATTTTATTTCAACATTTCATTCTTCTTTAGAAAGGTTACAATAAAACAAAAAATAAATTTAATTTTATAGTGAAAAGTAGAAAGTATAAGAAAAAATATTCAGTAATAAGTTACATGCCTATAATTATATTTCTTAATCTAGACAGTAAAATTTTTTAAGGTATTCGTGATGAAATTCTGATTGTGCTTCTTAATAGCATGCAACATAAACAATAATTGTATTCAAAGTGTACTTGCCTTACTTGATTTTTCACGGAGAATTATCCAATTTTCTTCAAATTTTGTATATAGGTTCATTGTGGTAAGGCGCTTACCTGACTAGTTTTGGAAGTTCATTGGTTAAGTATAAAGGGGGTAACGGGAGTCTAATCCCCCCTTAATTAAGATAAATGGGTTTTTCATGCAGAATTATCCGATTTGCTGCAAATTTTGTACATAAGTTCATTGTAATAAGACGCTTCCGAGATTAGTTTTGGGTGTTCATTGGTTGATTATAAGGGGGGGGGTGAATGATTTCCCTTAATATATTGTCGACTTCTTTATGTTTCGATGGGCATTATTCTTTGAAATAAGAGTGTAACATACAATTAGTGTGAATAGCCTGTGAGCTCAATGCCCTCAGTTTAACTGAGCAGTTTTCTTTTTAATTTAATTTTTACGCGTGCGTCACCTATTGTTTATTTGTTTACTTTGTTTAATAATGGCTGTGTATATGCGTACTGCATCAGAGCACCAGTAGATTACGCAATTTAAGGATTATCTTCCATTTAGATATACTGCTCAATAGAATTCACAAAAATTTTAAGTATTTTTTTTAAATATTTCATTAAGTTGTTAATATTTCTGACGTCACTTAAATGGCTGCTGGACCACAAAGTTTGTACCAAATATTGATTTATGTATTTAAGACATTTCTGGAACAGTTTTGCAAAATATGAGGAAATGCATTCATATGAATTCCCTAAACGTCTGATTCAGTGTTTCAATTTTTTTTATTATTCGTTTTTTTTTTTTTTTTTTTTTTTTTTTTTTTTTTAGTATAAGGGTCTTGATAATGACCTTGGCGAGAGAAGAAAATTTGGCAAAAAATTTCAGGCAATCTATTCCCATTTTCTTATACACAAGCAATCCTCATATATATTATTTCTGTTGTCAACATCCTTTTTTTCTATGCACATACAAAACATACAACGATGAATGAGGTATCATTCGAAAAGTGTTTGAACAAGTTTCTGGGATAGTACACCCACATTTCGTTAAAACGTGTTGCTTGATTTAAAAAAATCAGTTAATTAAAAATAAGTGCTAAAACGTATCAGGAAATAACCTAAAAGATTGCAGTGCGAAAGCTTCGCACGGGTCCTTCTGGTGTATTTGAAATATCGTTGATCCAATAAATTACTAGTAATATATTTATACTGATATTAAAAGATATTTATCATGAAGTGATCAAAACCATAAATTTTATGTTAATTTGTTATAAGATTTAGCTTTAATTATTTTTTTTTCACAAAATGGATTTGTCCCATTGTCAAAATCAACAGCTCAATTGTTGTTCCTGTTTCCTTTTTCGAGCAGCATCTCACAGATTTGCATTCCTAATTTCATATTTGATCCCCTTTCACAATGGATATTTTTTAATTAAGCGTAACTCAAATAAGCGTACGGAGGATTTTAAAGAAACAGACATGCAGTTTTTTTGTAATGATCTTGTTGCAGAAAAGAAAAAACTTTCTAACTGACCTATTTTGACTACGTCGTTCGTATTAAAATTTAAAAAGTATAATTTTGAAAATTAATGGGAACACAATTTCATTAATATAATGTTTTAACATTATTTTAAACACTTTTGCCATTTACATTACCTATTTTCTCCGACCAGCGCAAAAAATTGAAAATTTTTTGGGGAAACCCTATCTGATTTAAATGTAGCGAGCCAAAGGCAAGCTAAGATTTATATGTATTCACACCAATCTGACAATAAAATGAACATGATTTCTTGGCAACGGTTTGATCAATTACAACGTAATCCACCACAAACATAGATCTTAGTTAGACAGAGGATGTAACATAGCCATATTTTTTAAATTCAATGCGTGGCCTGAGTCATTTAACGTCCAATTTTAAATGCAATCCCGATTACGGATGCTGTCCTGATTAAGGATGACTGCCACTGAGTCTGGGTAACATTCGCAATCGGGACACCATTCATTTACCATTTCAGCAGTCCATGCGATATAGCTGTAGCAACACGGGCAGTTTCGTTATCTGTATTATCTAACATACCTATGTAAAAGAATTTACGTAAAAGGTGTATTGTAAAGTAACATACCTAAATAGGAGATCATTTGTGTATGTGTATGTTTCCGCTCGATTTCTAGGTAAATCTGTTGTTAGTGGTATGCAAATTTAGTTCTAGATAGACGAAGACAGGCCCGAGTGCACCTGAGACTCAGATCTTAGATTTTCTGATTAGATGTTATATTTAATTGTTTGGAAAAGTGCGCGTGTTTCTTCGATTTTCCAAGTTTACCGGTTATTTTGAACCCCTTATAAAAGCAACCAAAATTCAATCGTAAAAGTTTGCTTTTTATCAACCAACATCTATTATATACCTTATCCATCCAGTCTTATAGTATTTTATACCCCTGAATGGAGCAAACTTTCGATAAACGAATAATAAACTAGTCGGATTTGCCAATCTCAATACTTTCTTCTATTTAATACATATTAATATTTTGAAAAGGGTAATTTTTTTAAATTATAAATTTCAGAATTCAAACATAGCAGAGCCACCTGTTATTATGATTTACACGAAAACCTAATGAGCACCGACATATGTCAAGGTCAACAGAATATGAAGTTTGATGAAATTCCGTGCATTAATTCTTGAGATATGACTATCGCTAAAATCGTGTAAATTCTAAAAAGGGCAGCATAGCAGCGCCACCTGTTGTGCTATTTACATTAAAACCTAATCAGCAACAACTTATGTCAACGTCTAACTGAATTCAAAGTGTGATGAAATTCGGTGCGTTAGTTCTTGAGAAATAGTTATCGTAAAAATCATGAAAAATGCAGCATAGCAGCGCGTTACCAGTTGGGCTATTTACACAAAAACGTAATCGGCGTCTATTTATGTCAAAGTCTCTCAGACTATGAAGTTTGGTGAAACTCTGTGTATTAATTCTTGAGATATAGCTATCGTTAAAATCGTGAATAATGTTGCATAGCAGCGTCACCTGTAGTGTGATTTACAGCAAAATTAGCACCAATTTATATCAAGGTCTAACTAAATCTAAATTTTTATTGAATTCCGTGCATTAGTTCTTCAGATAGAGAGCCCACAAATTTTTTGTCAAATACAGACAGACAGACAGACATTTTCCGAAAACAATCAAATCGTGTTCAGAACCTTCTAAAACGTATAAATCCGTCGAAAACCGGAAGTCGAAATTTTTCATGAATCCAATACTTTCTTCTTGTAATCTTCTTGTAATCCTTTGCGTAATACGCTTTTTTTAATTAATTATTAACTCCTTAACTCACGCCCAAGATATTCATGAGCAATGTTTTTAAAATTCAGATAGTTTGATTCCCACCAGTTTATTAATATAGTGTAATTGACTTTATCCTCCCATTATTTTATCTGCCATTAAATAAGGCAAATATTTCTACTTTAAAATACTGGTGGCAATTAAGCAATCTAGATTTTAAAAACGTATCATACACTTATCGGGCGAAACGATTAAGGGGTTAAAAAATGTAAGCCTATTCTATGAAACGCTGAAGGAAAACAGAGGAAAAGAATTCCAACGTTGGTTTCCTAAGTAAACCTTTTTATCGTCGCAACCTGTTACTAAGACAACGCATTTTGACTTCGTGTTCGGGAGCTTTTTCTTATTATTATTCGACGCATCGAAAGAGGTCAGGATTGTTTGAAAAAAAAAACTACTAATGTCGCGAAATGAAATACTGTAACACGAGGTGGGGTTTCTTTGTGACACATTTTGGAGGTTTTCTCACACCAGCTGTTCTGTTTTATAAGTAACCCAAAACTACTGACTGCTGCTCAACATTGATATATTATTTTCCAATATAACGAAATATTGCGTCAATCTAAATCTTTAATATCATCTGAGAAATATAGGTTTAAAGATGTCACAAAGTCACCCCCCATCGGATGGGGCTACTTTGTGACAAGTGTGTTTTTGTCTTGAAATGAAAAAGAAAAAGTTACTTTCACAAAGTTACCCAATAAAAAGTTTATTAAAACTTTTATTTACACAATATTTACAAATTTTTGTTGACTTAACCTACGTCTTTGATCGCAAACAGCCCTTTGTTGCCCACTGGCGTTGGTGGGTCGATGATGAATAAAACCTCGTTCCTTTCATTCAAAATTTCATTCGGTGCCCATTAAAACATCATAAAATACATTCATCGGTAACATCATTAAAATACCTTGCAAAGATTTTTCCCCATAAACCATAATCTAGCGGAATACTTTTGAGTGTCCTTGTAAACGAACTATAGATGAACTTATAAACTCTTCATATTCAATACCGAACAAGCCAAAGTAAACATCAATAACATATACCAATTACATGACAATTCAAGTATATTTACGAGAGTTACAGTATGGGCAGACAGCCAGATAAACCGAATTCATACACACCTTTCAACTATGTTGGAAAGTGTTAAAATCTGCGATGATTCAGTAATAATCGATGATGAGGTAAGAAAAGAAATGCCGGACTTCCTTAAAATTAAGTCGACTGATCTGTTATCTAGGCAACAGGGCCGAGGCGAGATTGGTTTCTTCTTTAGAGAGCCAGAAAGTAAACATGACATCATTTTCACTAGAACCCAGCATTCTGCTCTTCTGAGATTAGAGTCGCAAACTAATATGTTTTGTGATATAAGCGTGATTGCATTGATATGATGAAAAAATAATAATGTGTTTTACAAATATAATTTTTATCTGATTCTTGGCAACTTATGCATTTTGAAATAAAAAATATATTATATGGAGAGAATCGTAACAAAATTGAATTTTCAATTCAGCGCTATCTTTTCATACATCATTTTGCGTAATTTAACTATTTGGAATTTATGTTTTCTACTAAATAAGTTAAGGTAATTTTTATTTTATTTGTCAAAGTTTTTAACTTAACATCTGCTTTAACATAAAATTAATAATTTTCTACTTTCTGACGGAAATAATATATATTTTTAACATTTGTGAAAAAAAAAATATAATTAAATCTATGTAAAGTAGCAATTCTACTAGTCTATATTGTAATAACTCAGAAAGTGTTTATAATTATTTTATTTCTTCATTAATTTACATATATATTTTCGTGACTGAAATTTAAAATATTTCTCTAGCAAAATAAAATATAAAAAAAAGACTATATGTGAATTCTAAATTTTAAACATTTTATTATTATTATTGATTTATAGCCGATAGTTTTACACTGTAAAAATTAGAGGTAAAACGTGCAACTGATCACCTGTATCATAGTAAAGCCTACGAATACAGTTAAAAATTATTGCACTTTGCACAGAAAAATTAACACAATAAACAGATTATCTATCATAGAAAAATTAAACATACAGTATAAATAGTTACAAACGGAATCAGCGGAAATATTTCATATAATTTAGCTTGATTTTAATAGTACATTAAAACTTTTATTATCGGTCATTTAAATGTGTGTTCCTATTATCCGTCTGCCACTAGAAATAATACATCTAAATACAGAAAAAAAAAATGCTTATAAACCGTTTTGTAGTTATTTGTCAGTTTTAATATGATATTTCTAAGCCGAACAATGAAATGACGGGAAGAGTTCCATATCCTGTGCCGGTTGGTGCGATTGGCGACAAAATCCAAACTGGCGCCAAAACCCAATTTTAGAATCTTGACAAATTTTTCAAGATGGCGAAAAACATCATTTTTAAATATTTATAAACATACATTTATTATACTGTGTTTTTGAACCATCTTAAGAAAATAAGCACAATGCTAAAACAAAATTTTATCGTCATTTTCGATATAAGAAGTATTGAAAATACATAAACAAACATAATTTATTTAATAAACCTAAGAAGCTTTTTTGTGATAAATAATGGCTATTGTCAGGGGGCCTATTGTAAATAATTGATAAACGAACAAGAGAAATTACTGAAAATAACTTGTGGGAATCTCAGGAAAAATATATCTTCTATAAATAGCAATTAAAATTATAAAAAAGAGAAGTTGTCCACATAAAAATGAAAAACAGGTACTTTTATGTTAGCTGGGTGCCAGTGATAACTCGCCAAATCTTGTTTCAACTGGCATCGTTTGCATTGCAACCCTTTACATGAGAATTTGTTATTGTATTGATATGTTTGTGTTTACATACGTTTTCATGATTATAATTAGCTATGTTTAAGTAAGTTTGGCACAGATGTCATATACGCACCACATTGGCGCGTTTTTTCCCCCGCCAATTTGGCGAAAACTTTGTTTTTGAATATTAGTTACAAATAGCATGCAATAATAGCACGTGATTTTTTTTTCAATATAAAATTAAAATAACGTAATAAATGAAATTTGTTCTATTATTTAAAAAAAGGAAATAAAAATAAATAAATGATAGTTTGATATAAATAAATATTGATATACATAATAAAAACAATTTATAGAATTAAAATAAAAAATAAAAGTAAATAAACAGCAATATAAATAAAATAACCGGGTTACCATGTGAGGCATAAAATTGCCAGTGCCGTAAGTTTTTTTAGATGTTATATTGCAGTGTTAAAATATTGGCTATTTGTTATTAGCTAATGTTAAAAGATTAGCAATCAAAAAAGGGTTGTCGAGATTCAAAACATTTTGGCGATCACTGGCGCCCGGCTAACATAGAAGTACAAAAATAATTGGTACTTTTCTATTATCCCGTCCACCAATTTTCATAACAAAAAACTATCGCCAAACTGTAAAATTAAACGCTAAAAATGCAGTTCCATTTACTTGATGTCAGAAGCATTATACGTGTTTGTTATGTCATCAAATGGTTTTTAATTCGACATTTGCCTGTTTTTTTCATTATGTTTTACTGATTTATTAGTTATTTCAGTAATTAAAATAACAATTGTGTCCTTAAACGGCGGTGCCATGATATTAAAAGAGAAAAAGCATTGAAAAAAATCTTATATTTTATTTATTTATTTATTTTGATATTCCAATGGCAACGTTCTCCAGTTTATTTGGCGTCACAGTTTGGCAATAGTTTTTAGTTATGAAAATTGGTCGAAGGGATAATAGAGAAGTACCAAAAAATCATACCCTTCATATAAATCTTTTTTTATTTTTAATAGTTTCGAATTCAGAGATAAAAAGGTAAAAATCTCGTTCACAACTGCCATTACACTTACTATATAGTATATACATACAAAAAAAAAAAAAAATATCTATAAAAAAATACGCAACAAATATATTTACATAATTTTTTTTAGTAATAAAAATATTACGTCTGAACATATTTATATTTATATTAAAATCATTAAAATTACAGACATTACATTACAATTACATAAAACATGAAAAACATATTAAAATTGGACGTTTCGGATTTACATGAAAATCCCTCATCAACAAACATTTTTCTTAACGTAAGTCAACAGTTCAAAAGCATCAACACATAGAAAATGCAACGGTCTTGCAAGAAAAGGCGAAGTCCGTCTTGTTGTGCATTGAAATGTGCTTTGTGATGCACCTGCATTGATTTCAGCTGTAATTTTCCTTGTTGTTGTCTTTCTGTTGCTGCGGGCTATGCGTGCTAATCGCCTTTCACCTCTATTGTTCACCAGCCTTTTTAGACCAGAGTATGGTCCTTATCGCTTGAAGTGTTTTTCTCATCTACCAATCTCTAAACACACGAGATACTTTTTGGCAAGGAAATCATAAAACAGTCGTCGTTTCAGAGATGCTGGCACCAGCTCTTCTTGCACCGACGTGACGATCATCGCTCGTTCAAAGTCACTTAAATCTTTAGTCTTACCCATTTTTACACTAACTCTCGTGCTAACTAAGTTGTACGAAGCTGAGAGTTCCTTATATAAGCAACTCTGCGTTTTACGTTATTCTACGTCACTGTTGGACAGGTTTACTTTCAAACAAGGGGTGCCACTAATTTTTTTACCACTCAGTGTATATCTACAACTTGGTCATATGCATCATAGAATGTCATATGAATCATATGTTACCATAACGTTATATATAAGGTAAAGCCAGGAGAGATTGCTCACATAGAGGTTTGGGTGGGGGAGGAGTAGAGTGAGCGCGAAGCGACTCCAGGTAGTTGTACAACAACAGTAGTGGAGTGTCTACTTGAAAGTGCACGTTGATTGCTTTCAGCGTCTAAGATAAAGTATTGCTATTTTGTTTTGTTTTCCCAAAGTAAGTGCTTGAATTTTCATAGCTATTCATCAGAATTTCTATACAGTGTCAGTAGTACAAAATATTTTTAACTTAAACGATTTCCATAAGCTACTAATATAGACTAACAATGTGAACATCGACGGTTCATTTTAGTAGCGGTCATGTTTAAATAAAAGGCCACGCAATCTCTCCTACCGAAATTGGAGAGTTTGCGCATCTGCTACTTAGGAGAGATGGCGCATTGTTCCCATTAGTTTCCATGCTAGGAGAGATTACGCAGCTTATTGGTAAATTTGCATAAAAAATGAAAAATGAAAATGGACTAATTTTAAGTTAAACGTGTTATTAAGTAACATAATTTTATTTTGTAATCTTCTCTGGACTGGCTTTTTCTAATACTTTAATTTTTTTCCTTTGATAAAATTTTTTTAATTGTTTTTAAAATTATTTCCATTTTCTGTTTCTTTAATCATTAGGTTGAAATATTCATTCCTAATACAATAATATTTGTTCACAAAAACCTTACAGCAATGTCATTTAAGTGTAATTATTATTGTTAACAATTTAATTGTAGTTATTATTAGTAACAATCTCTCCTACCCATGTGCGCAATCACACGAACCCTGTAAGGACAGTTTGCGCAAAATAACTTTCTTGGTTTTATTACAACTGTTCTATTAAATTGCAACATAACAACAAAATAGCAATGGAAATGCATAAAAAACAAATGAAGTAAAAATTATTCATGGATAGTTTAGCAAAAAATTTAGATTTAGATTTTTTTATTGCTATTCTTTTGAACTGTGCGCAGACTCTCCTAGCTTTACCTTATGGTATATAACATGGCAACACATCTCGGTTGCTTGACTATTAATCCTCGGGAACTGCTATAACAAAGAAGTGCCTTTTTAATTTTTATTTCTTTCCGTACGATCAGTTTATAGTTTAGCTAAAGCCAAAGCAAACAGACACAAATTATTAAAATCACTTCAATAGTTCGAGAGAAAAGAGATTTTCAATATCAACTGTTTTCCCACAGGATTTAGTAAGTTTCGTTGCTCCCTTAACACAGTCTAGAGTTGACTCTGCTTGTGTATATTTATCATAAATTTCATGAGGTTTTTTTTTTAATGATCATAAGTCCTACTTTACAGATTTCTGTATGCGAAGCATTCATTCAACATGACTCCAGGAGAACAAATTGCATCTGCTGATCCGAAAAGAGCAAAAAGGAAGCGGGTGATAAACGTGAGCACTACCGTGAAGCTCACCAGCTATGTTATAAAGAAATTCCGTGATATAGCAATAGAAGACGACAGTGATTTGGTAAGTGATATGATATATATTAAAATATAAATAGACAACGTGATAAAAAGCACAAATTAATCTTAAATGTAGGCAGCAAACAGTTGTTTCAAAGTTTCTAAAACTCCATCTTCAGTACAAAGTAAAAATACATTTAAATATTAAAAACAAATGCATGAGAATATAAAAGAGGTAGCAAGCAATTTAACTTTTTACCAAAGGAAAAATGAATGGTTTGGACATTTCGCCTTTTGATTGCTGATGCTTCCTTTCTCAAATTCTCGTGCATTTGTTTTTAATGTTTTTAATCAAGACCCCCCTTATCATACATATGATAAGGCTCCCTTAACACAATCTAGTCTTGTTTTAACCTTGCACTGAAGATACAGTTTTAGAATCTCCAAAACATCTGTCTGCTCTACATTGAAGATGATTTTGTGCTTTTTATCACGTTGTATCTTTGTATTTTAATATATTGGCACAAATTTCCATCCATTTATTTTAATTCAATATGTATGTTAGAAGACTTAAGGTTGCCCGTGACTCATTTTCTATAAGAATTTTGCAAAAGATCTTTTTTCAGTTGTGGCAATTTATTTTAAACCTCCAGTTCACAATGCGCCCCTTTTTGCTCTGTAATACTTGCAAAAAAATTGCAACAGGCAAGTTTAGGTCCGTCTGTTGTCTTCTTAGGGAACTAGTTTAGGTGTTGATATCTAATCAACATCAAGGTTTCCTTAAGTGATAATATGTGCAAGATTATATGTAAATTGGCATTGCTCAACACGTGCTGCTATAACCAGATGCTTTTTGTAACTTTCTTAAGTTAATCGTGCTCTTTTGAATCGGGAAATTTCAATATTGCGTAGATTGTGTGTTTACCATGACTTGTAAAATATGAGTACTGACACCAGAGGGTTCTCATTGACTTTTGATTAACCTTAATAATTTGGTTAATCATCAAAGAAAAATTATAGCAATCATGAATTGCAATCATGAAATTAGACGGTATTTTTAAAGCAAACATTGAATGCTTATAAAAGAGTGTTTAAAAAAACTATTTTTACTTTTTTTTTAATTATGTGCGCATAACGGAACACGGTTTCTTTATAATGATTGCAGAAACAACAAATTTTACGTTAGTTGAGATTCTTGTACATTGAGTACACAAGGGGGGCTCAATTACAGCGAGCACGGAGTTAATGGTTTTACTGTTTTTTTTTATATTTCTGTAACTGAATTCACTGGTGTTTTACCTTTTGCTAGCATATACCCCCGTCAAAAATGACGGAAAAATGTTATTTTAAGTTTAGAACGTTAAGTCAGATTATTGGCATATTTTTTCATTTAAACAGATGATATAAATTGAAATACAATACGTGTTTTAATTGGAGATCCAATATGGGAATTTCTACAATGTTGTCTTACTGTCATCTTATGCTATACGCGATCATTACAATAGTGGCAAGTCATGAAAATTCCCCCAAAAACTGTGTTTGCAAGTCAACCTCCAGAGGAAGAAAATATGGTACTACTTCCTATGCTTCTAACTGTAATTTAAACATGAATTTTTACTTTAAGTGTAAATACTGCTGCTATCTCCAACGTACTTTTCTTGCCCTGTTCAATCGGCGCCTTCTTTTCGTAATAGTTTCATTTTGAAAATCCATCATCAAAAAAAAAAAAAAAAAAAAAAAAAAGAAATTAAAAACTCTCAAAATCGACTGCAAGTTGATTAGCGCTAAATATTTGACAACAATATTTGAAGCAACAATATTTGACAGTTACCACTACAGAACAGTGAAATATATGAATCATTGATATGAATCATTATTCATATGAATAATGATGAATAATCATTAAAATTACTAACATTAATTGAAAAAATAGAAAATACTTCTTAAAATATTTATTCAATAAAATACGTTTCTTAAAGAATGTTATAATCATTTAAAAATCAGTTTGAAAGGGAAATGAATTGTTATTGATGGGATATAAGGAGAAATATTCTATGTGATTCTGAAGCCTTTACACGGTCAGTGTAGTAACATAAAGAAGCCTTAAGATATCTCTTGTCTATCCTCGCTTTCTGTTTGAAGTCCTTTTCCAAAATTAGTGGAAGACTACCATAGCTTGCCATGATATTTCAAAAAAAAAAAAAAAAAAAAAAAAAAAAAAAAAATTAACTTTGTCAGATTTCTGCCGATGGTTAGGCATAAATAACAGATTTGCTATTTTAAACATATTTTCAGTGACACGAAAATCACAAAACGTTATCATGGGAGAATATTTAGGATTAATACTTACTATTTCTATATAAGAAGAGATTTTTAACTGAGAAAATTAAACTTGAAACGATTTTCAAATGTTATTAATAGTTTTCTACAGTGTCCTTTCGGTATCGGGCTCAGGTGGGCTTGGGTTCAGATGTAACAAACTTTGTCGGAATCTCAACTCGTTGGACTCGTACACCGAAAAATGAGCCCGAACTCATCCCTAACAGCAACAGCGTATAAAAATATTTTTTTAACCTATACCAAACTTTAATAATTTTTTAATCTTCTTTCACAGCTACCATTTAAGAAAAGAAAAATATATGAAGATAAGATAAATGAAAGATTGGATGTAGGTGATGTTCAGCTATTTGTTACAGACAGCTTGTCTAACTTGATATTGAACGAAAAGGAGTGCGTTCAAAATGCACATATAATAAAACCACCATCTCTGGATTTGACCATTTTACCAAAAAATGAATGCAGTAAACAGTTGGTTAATACCAAACAGAAATCTCCTGAAAAGAGCATTAAGCATTTGAGTAATGCCAAAGAGAAATCCCCTGAAAAGAACGCTGAAACTCTTAGCTCAAAACTAGAGCTGTTACGGCATACGATCAAAACTACACATGTCATTAAAAAGAGTCGTCCCGTTGTTAATTATTTGCTAAATCCCACAATGATCGGGAGACTGATAATTCGATTCGAGAACAGTGTAAATTTCATTCGACCGAGAAGATTACAAAGCATTGTGGACATCGACAGCATAGTTCGAAGTTTCAGCATTTTCGGTAAAGTTGCAAGCATACAAGACCATTGGACACGGCCAAACGGTAAGAGTGTTTGCGATTTGTCATTTGCCTGTATTTGTTTTTAAACCTCTCGCTCACGAATTATTTGTTTAGATCGTTCTTTTAAATTTGTACAATTTAAATGTCATTCTAGACTGTGTAGTCAAAAATAACTTATAATCTTCATGTGGTCTTTTTATCAAAAAAGGATTGCATAAAACAGTTGAGTGATACCAATACAATATCAAATAAACAGAGCGCCAAAATTCTTAGTTCAAAACGGCATCTGTTACTTCATGCGCTCAAAACTACCACTGTCATTAAAAATAGTCATTGAACTCGTTATCATGGAAGAAAGAATAAAAAGGAACTGACATAATTGGTGAAACTTCAACCGTAACCTGTTCAATAGGGGCTGATTACCGCCGGAGCCAACTTCCACCAGTAAATTTGAATAGACATTTTCGCTTATTTAAACCCTTGTTCTTACAGAATTTCTATCATAATTATGGCAAAAATGTTCGTTTTTACTGGTGGAAGTTTTCCCCGGTGTTATAATCTGTTTCATTGACATTGACAAGAGAATTGTTTATATAGTCACAATGTGGCAAAATCGCATGACCTGTCTGATGTCGGGGGCAAACTTCCACTAGTAAAAAAGAATAGACATTTTTGACTTATTTATGACAGATATTTTGCATGAATAAGCGTTTAAATAAGACAAAAATTTCTATTCAAATTTACTAGTGGAAGTTTGTCCCGTCTATAATCAGGCCCTGTTGATCCGATGTAAACAAACTATATCCACCATCTTGTGACTACATCCTCATACTACACTGTATGTCCCCTCCTCTTTTTTCATAGTTCCATTCTCATTATTAAAATTTGCTCTCATTCTCGCAACGATCCTGAATCTGTTAATTCAATGCGAGAACTGTGTAAATTTATCGTTTGAGCAGATTACATTGCACTACGGACACAGACAACATTTCAGCATTTTGGCAAAGTTTGGATTTTGCAAAGAACAAAGACCATTGGATACGGCTAAAAGATGACAGTGTTTGCGATTTTTTTTTTATTATGTCTCTTTTTAAGTAAACGAATTCTAGCGTAAAGAAATTTGGAAAATACAGTCGTAACAAAAAGATTCATCCGATTCATATTCACCAACAAGGACCACCCAGATTCCCAGATTAATAAATTTTCAGCTTCTCTCTCTCTCTCTCTCTCTCTCTCTTTTTTGTTACAGTTATGTTTTTACGTGACGAAAACAGAAATTACTGTTCCAATTCTCTTTTAAGAAAAAATACTGGATAAAAACTTATTTTTGAATAGTTAATATTTCTTAATTTCAAAATGCACTTTTAATAAAATGTGCTTTTCATATAACAGTTTTATCAACAAACAAAAGGGCATTAAACAGTTGATTAATACCAAAAAGAAATCACCTGAAAAGAGCGCCAAAACTCTTATTAAATCTCATACCCTCACGAATTCCATTTTTAATGATTTGTTACTTTCCACATCGTCTGGTAATCCCATTCGAGAACTGTGTAAATTTCCTTCTTTCAAGTAGATTACAAAGAACTCCGGACATGGACAGCATTTTTAGAAGCTTCCACATTAACGGTAAAATTTCAAGAACATGCCACTGCAAAAAAAGAATTGTTGATTTTACGATATAATACTAGCTGCCTGTATTATACCGTAAAATCAACAACTTTTTTTTGCAGTGCGGGAATGGTCAAAGAATGAGCATGGCTATTTGCCTGTATTTGTTTTTAAGTCAATGAATTCTGGAGAAAAGACATGTGGCAAACATAGGTGAAGAAAAATAAATGATTCGATTCAGTGTTTTTATCATACTTTTATTTTTTCATTCAATTCCTACTATTAGCTCACACTCTCTAATATATATTTATATATCTTGTTCAAATTTTCAATCGTTAATAAAATATTTTCTATTCATCCACTCAAGTTCAAATACATTTTTCAAAACTTGTAGTTAATGACACTTGATGCTAATACAGTTTTTTTTCAAATATTAATTCATTAATTAAATTTAATTAATTAATTTTAGTTTTATATTGTTTTCATAAATGAAATGAAAGATTTTCCTCAAATTAGTAATGCCACAAAAATAAAATACCGCAATGATGATTATAAAAAAATGTTCATTAAAGATAACGTGGGACATTAATGCTGCACGGGTTTATTTTATATATTTATGATTAAAAAGTAGGAATTGACTTAAAAAAAAAAAAAATTATATTACCTGTTTATTAGTACTTCACGATTATTTAAGATTTTACACAGCAGAAGCGGAAATTTTTTTAATTGAACTGTCGCATTGAGTTGGCCCATTTCAAATAAACTATATTATAAAGCAAAAACATGTCCGAGAGTAACGCTAACGTCATATCAACGATGGCAACATCTGACCAATAAATTTAGCTTTTACAGCAATTTTTTTAAACATTGCGCAATTTCAATTTTTACACTGTCGAATAGGAAAATTGTCCTTTCGAATGCGAATTTGTTTGAAAACTGTATCTCAGTTTAGTGATTTTTATGGTTTTTAAAGTAATTTTCAAGCATGTTTTTTTCTTTATCTATCGCGTGCAGCACGATTGCGAATGCAATTTGCCCTTTTGCACTTAAAACAATATATATTGTTCAACATTTGTATCCGGCTAGTATTCCATAGCAAAATTAAACCTTCATCAATAAGTAAATAAAATAATATAAATAAAAAATAAGTTTTAGACATGTAGTCGAACAACGCACTTAAACCACTGAAATGGTCAGAATCAAAAAGACTGCTGTAAGTAGCGAAATCGTTGGCGGTTTCATCGGCTATTAACTCTGATCATGCGGCTATTATGAAAGTATTGCTTTTAATAAATTTCAAAACTTTACTTGAAAGCATAATTGATATTTTTCTTATAAAAATGCTTTTTCGTGTTGGTGAGCAATATTAAAAAATATATTAAATGTAAAAAAGGCCTATTAGACTTTTCAATTTAAAGAAAAAAGTCCTTCCGGCCTGTACCGGGAGGAAAAGGTAGCTTTCCTTTTTAGCTAATGTAGCTAATTTTAGCTAATGTTACACGAAAACAGCAAGTTAAAATGCAAAGACAACGTTTACAAAAGATTCGTTAATACTGAATTTGAATAAGAAATTCGCCAAATTATTGAGCAATAGCCAAATTGGCTTCATTTATGAAGACTAATTTTGGTCGCCAATTTTGGTGATATTTCGCCAAATGTCGCCAAGTTTGGCGAGAATTTGGTGCTAACGGATATGAATATATAGTTTTATGCGTATGATTGGGAAAATTATTAAAACAATGAAAATTTTTGTAATGTGCTGTCTTGTTTCAAAATGTCAGCCACCCTAGAATTTCAAACTGCTCTATCTCAGCCATTTTTTAAGATAGAGGTAAACCAAAAAATGCTCTGGAATCGTCGTATCAATGCTACAACACTTAATTAAAAAATAAATTTGAATTTTTAACTTTTTTATATATTTATTTTAGTTTTAAATTTTTAAGTGGCCGCCATCTTGAAACAAAATGGCGTACCAAGTTGGCCAACGAGCTCGGTCGAGACATTGGTGAGCTTAATACACACAATTAGTTTCATCAAAATTGATTTATAAATACGAGCGTTATCGTATGACATAGGTCAGATATATATATATATATATATATATATATATATTATATATATATATGTATATATGTATGGATATATCTATATATATAAATCAACATTTGAACGGAGGGTGGTTTTGGGGTCTGGGGGTCATGATCGGTGAAAATATATCGAAATTTTCCGGAACTGCTTTCCTCCGAACGGCTGCAATAGGTAGCTTTATACTGTTTTGTATTGAAAGCTTACCTAAAAATGGTTTTCACCTATATTCCAAAAGTCCAAATTGGATCCCTTAATTATCATAACGATGTAAAATGTCGATTTTTTTTTCCTTTTAAACTTAAATTCGTTCATTTTTAGGTGCGTCCGTAATTATATAAATACGTAGCACCTATTGGCGTCGTCTGGTCTGTCTGTCTGTCTGTCCGTCCGTCCACATATAACAGTGCAAAAACTACTCAACTGAATGATTTGAAATTTAATATATATAATCGATGCAGAATTTTGTCGAGTCATTTCAAATTTTATGAAAATCGAATCAAAACTTAAAAAGATATTAATAAAAGTTTTCTTTATTCTATTAAATCCTATCGTGCGTAATCTATATAATAAAAGCGCAAGTCATATGACTGAGGAAAACAAATACTGGCAAACCACTTCTTTTTTCATACGCCAAGCGGCCATTTTTATTAAAAATTATTTTTTCGAATAAAATTGCATAAAGGTTACATTTTTAGAAAGATCGCTCAAAAAAATTGTTTGCTTGAGATATGAGTTACATTAAAAAATGTATAGATTCTGATATAACTTCAGTGGAAATTAGGTTAACAGCCGAATATCTCAATCCATTAGAGCAGCCATACTCATACTCAATCTGCGGCCCGTGGGCCGCATGTGCCCCGGAGACCTGTTACGTGCGGCCCGAGACACATAATCATTAATCCCTATTTATAAAATTAATTGAGATGTTCATAAACGGTTTTTAAGACCTTCGCAGTTCCTTTATATATTTTCATGAGAAGACAAAATCTGTCCTGTTATTTATATTTACTAATTTAAAATTATGTTAAAACATCGTAAATTCCACTTCCTTAGTCAAAAGTTATTTTTACACATAGTTCTATTTGTGCTATGTGGTGTATACTATGCATTTTTTAATCTTCAACACCAAGAAACATTATTCCAGATTAATTAAATTTGTACTATATATTTCTACATTAAAAAAAAAAAAAAGGAAAAAAGTTTTTACATTGAAAAAAGGACTGATTAAGAAAATGTCCTGATTTCTTTTCTTTAAAACTTGATATTACTCCATTTTACACTAATCATATCAGGGTTGTTGCGGAAAAAATAGCAACAAAAGTTTTATACCTCTATTTCTAAACAACAATCTTCGCAGAATACTTCTACATCATTTTCAATAGAAATCTACTCCGAAGTGTATTGTTTGGAAATAGAGATGTTAAAAAAGTGTGGTAACATTTCTTCCTCGACAAACGTTCAATCCTATTAAGTATAATATTAACTTTATTACTTTGCTTCGTTATACTACTTTTGTTATTTTATTATTTTAACTATCCCTTCTTTATATTATTATACAAAGTGTGTTGCGGCCCGCGATAAAAAAAAGGTGGAGTATGGCTGCATTAGAGTAAATAATCACAGGAGATTCCTTCATTGTGAGTCATAAAAGTGTTATACCATGGAGGTAATCATTCGCAAGGCAAGACTTCCATGGTGAATTTTGCAGCACTGTCTAGTGTCGAAAAAAAAATCGCATTTGTAAACGTGACATAAGTAATAAGTTAAAAGAAAAAAATAAAGCATGCTCATTTTGCTCATAGCAGACGATATAATTCACTGAAATAATAAGGATGATTTTTTTTTACATTGTAAAACTAGATATAAAAAGAACGCACCTCATTTGTAACGTTTGACGTACAATTTCCAACTTCTTTTTTTAACCATAGCAACCATTTTCACTGCATTCCATGAAGATGTCTGATTAAAAACATTCTATCTGCCTGGAGCTTTCGCAAGTTCACGGGCAAGTGACCGCCGTTCTCATTGCCTCATTACCGCCTAGAGAAAAATCCGCCACTTTTTCTTTTGAGAAAAATTCGCCTTATTTAATCAGAGAATTCTGGAATTACATAAAGCAAAATTTTCTTTTGTCAAAAACCAATGGGAATTTGCCTAGGTGATAATCAGACTCTGGCCATTCTGAAGTTTATTAAAAAATTACCCCCATTAAAAATTCCTGGAACTTGTTATCGCAACGTTGAATGCTACTTGCTTACTTTTATTGATTGATTACATATCCTATTGCATCTACAAAGTAAACACAAAACAAAACATGTTGATAGATTTACATCCTTTCTTTCTTGAAAATCATACTTTGAATGGACTCTATACAGGGTGCGGAAAAAGCTTTGATGCATCAAAAAATATCTTTTTTATATTGAAAATATTGACAATTGATTAATGTTAAAGTGTGGTGTATCCCTTTAATTATGCATTTCAAGTGTTTATGTGAACAATAACACTGTAATGTTTGTACAAATGGTCAGAAAGAAGTAGAACATGCTCGCCGAAGGCAAAATAGGGATTTTTGATGAAGTTCTATCCAATCGTAACTTTAACTGCTGAGAACCTCACAAGATGGATGATTTCATATTGATGTGGAAGGGAAAGATCATTGTAAGAAGAGTGTTACCAATGTCTGGGTCTTTTTCGCACAGGACTTCAATATGTTGGTGCAGTATTCGAACAAATGACTTAAAATGATGGCGATTATTTTGAACATTAATACTGGATGTGCTTATCCACGCGTGTAGAATTTGCAAGTATAACACATACCTGCAAATTCTACGCGTCTAGATAAGTACATCCAGTACTCATGTTCAACATAATCGCCATGCACTTTAATATTTTACCAAATAATATGATTATAACACAGGGAATTTTCTTTTATTGGACGACCCCGTATAATATAAGAAATGCCAAAGTTTACCCTTTAATATATTCTGCGATAATCACCATCCTTTAGTAATCGTCATTTTTTAGGGTTTCGTTCGTCTCACGAAACCCTATTCGTCTCGCTTATCTGTCTGTCCGTCACAGAGTCCGTTCTCGGAAACTGTATAAGTTAGAGACTTGAAATTTTGTGTATTTACAGCTGAATACCTACTATCACACTAGAAATTAAAAAAATTAAATGTCTTCATTAACGCAATATATTAATTACTAGCGGCCCGTCCCGGCTGTGCACGGGTAGACAATGTAATTTTTTAGTACATTTGTTTTCCTGAATTTCGCGCTCCTACCAAAAACTGTTGCAGAGATATGTCGAAACGACCTAAAACTTTCGAATCCCCCTTTAACCACCTTTGAGGGGGGGGGAGGGATTTCTAAATCCACTAAAATACGTGTTTAATCATTTGTTTAATAGATTTGTTTTACTGAATTTCGCGCACCTACATAAACCAGCTGCAGAGATATGGCGAAATGTCCTAAAATTTTCTAAACCACACCCTTTTAAAACCCTTTGGGGGGGAATTTTTAAAATCACTGAAATGCGTGTTTATCTATTTTTTAGTAGATGTGTTTTCCTGAATTTCACGCTCCTACCTAAATCTGCTGCTGAGATATGGCGAAATGTCCCAAAACTTTTGAATACCACTTTAACCACCTTCTGGGGGGAATTTCCAAAATCACCGAAATACGTGTTTAACTATTTTTTTAGTAAATTTGTTTTAATTAATTTCGCCCTCCTACATAAAAGCTGAGATATGGCGAAATGACCTAAAAAATTCGACCCCCCCCCCCCCATTTAAGCACCTTCTGGGGGGAATTTCCAAAATTGCTGAAATACATGTTTTATTCATTTTTTAGTAAATTTGTTTTCCCGATTTTCGCACTCCTAACTAAAACTGCTGCTGAGATATGGCGAAATGACCTAAAACATTCGACCACCCCCCTTTAATCCCCTTCTGGGGGGAATTTCTAAAATCGCCGAAATAGGTGTTTAATCATTTTGTTATTAGATTTGTTTTCCTGATTTTCGCGCTCCTACCTATAACTGCTGTTGAGATATAGCGAAATGACCTAAAACATTCGACCACCCCCTTTAACCTCCTTCGGGGGGGGGGGGATTTCTGAAATCGCTGAAATACGTGTTTAATAATTTTTTAGTAGCTTTGTTTTCCTGATTTTCGCGCTCCTACCTATAACTGCTGCTGAGATATGGCGAAATTACCTAAAACATTCGACCACCACCCTTTAACCACCTCCGGGAGGGGAATTTCTGAAATCGCTGAAATAGGTGTTTAACCATTTTTTAGTAGATTTGTTTACCTGATTTTCGCGCTCCTACCTATAACTGCTGCTGAGATAGGGCGAAATGACCTAAAACATTTCGACCACCCCCTTTAACCCCCTCCGGGAGGGGAATTTCTGAAGTTGCTGAAAAACATGTTTAATCATTTTTTAGTAGATTTGTTTTTCTGATTTCCGCACTCCTACCTATAACTGCTGCTGAGATATTGTGAAATGACCTAAAACATTCGACCACCCCCCCTTTCCCCCTTTTCCTGATTTCCGCGCTCCTACCTATAACTGCTGCTGAGATATTGTGAAATGACCTAAAACATTCGACCATCCCCTCGGGTGGGGAATTTCTAAAATCGTTAAAATATATGTTTAATCATTTTTTTAGTAGATTGATTTTCCCGATTTACGCGCTCCTAACTATAACTGCGGCTGAGATATGGCGAGATGACCTAAAACATTCGACCACCCCCCTTTAACCCTCTTCTGGGGGGAATTTCTAAAATCGCTGAAATAGGTGTTTAACCATTTTTTAGTAGATTTGTTTTCCTGATTTCCGCGCTCCTACCTATAACTGCTGCTGAGATATGGCGAAATGACCTAAAACATTCGACCCCCCCCCCCTTTAACCCCCTTCTGGTGGGAATTTCTAAAATCGATGAAATAGGTGTTTAATCATTTTTTTAGTAGATTTATTTTCTGGAATTTCAAGCTCCTACCTATAACTGCTGCTGAGTTATGGCAAAATGACCTAAAACATTCGAACCCCCCTTTAACACCCTTCGGGGGGAATTTTCAAAAATCCCTTCTTATTGCTTGCCTAGGCCATAACAGCAATCTACAGTCCAAATTGCGTGATCCTGACTTTAGTAGTTTCGGCTGGGCGTTGATGAGTCAGTCAGTCAGTCAGTCAGTCACCGTTTCCTCTTTATATAATAGTATAGATGGGCGTTGATGAGTCAGTCAGTCAGTTAGTCAGTCACCGTTTCCTCTTTATATACAGTCCCTGGCCAAATTATTAGACGCAGTTGTTTTTATTATAATTTATTAAATATCTGGAAAGATACATGAGGAATTATCCTGAAACTTCAGGAGTGTAAACAACATAATAAACGTCATATATTTCCGCGAAGATTTTTTCCCGAAACCCCATAAGGGGCCGTCAACAAATTGAAGAAAAACGAATAGCTTTTGGATAACCCTGTAAAAACTAATGTTGCAAAAAGCATTCAAACTGTAGATTATGATTAAGTGGCTTATTGTAATAATGTGGGTTCATTTTTATGAAGATAGCATGTATAATCGAAGAGAAAGTCACGTTTTTATAAAAACAGTCCCAAATTTTACCAAGTTTTTTGCTTATAATTTGCAGAGTTTTTAATATAAAAACAAGTTATTTTCAGAAAATATGACAAACAAAATTATACACAATACCCTGCAATCAGAATTAAAAAATAATAAAAATTGTATGAAAAATGAGCAGATTTACTAAATATTGTTTCACTGCGCATGCGCGAATTCAATCAAAATATACTGTGCATAATATATTAGCTTAATGTATAGACCAACTTTTATGAAAGTCTCAAAAACATAGCTTGAAAATTCTGATAGTAGTCGTCTATAGAATAAGCTCAAAATTCGCTGTTCCCAAAAGGGAGCAAAAAGATAAGGGGCTGTATCCAAATATACTAGCTTATGAAAGTTGACATAATAAGAATGAAGTGTCTCTCATTGTATATTTGGATACAACCCCTTATCTTTTTGCTTCCTTTTGGGAACAGCGAATTTCGAACTTATTCTATCGACGACTACTATCAGAATTTTCAAGCTATGTTTTTGAGACTTTCATAAAAGTTGGTCTATACATTAAGCTAATATATTATGCACAGTATATTTTGATTGAATTCGCGCATGCGCAGTGAAACAATATTTAGTAAATCTGCTCATTTTTCATACAATTTTTATTATTTTTTAATTCTGATTGCAGGGTATTGTGTATAATTTTGTTTGTCATATTTTCTGAAAATAACTTGTTTTTATATTAAAAACTCTGCAAATTATAAGCAAAAAACTTGGTAAAATTTGGGACTGTTTTTATAAAAACGTGAATTTCTCTTCGATTATACATGCTATCTTCATAAAAATGAACCCACATTATACAATAAGCCACTTAATCATAATCTACAGTTTGAATGCTTTTTGCAACATTAGTTTTTACAGGGTTATCCAAAAGATATTCGTTTTTCTTCAATTTGTTGGCGGCCCCTTATGGTGTTTCGGGAAAAAATCTTCGCGGAAATATATGACGTTTATTATGTTGTTTACACTCCTGAAGTTTCAGGATAATTCCTCATGTATCTTTTCAGATATTTAATAAATTATAATAAAAACAATTGCGCCTAATAATTTGGCCAGAGACTGTAATAGTATAGATAACTCTAAAAACCCACTCGTTAATGGAAAAAAAAATATTCAACTAAAGCGTAGAATTTAATCAAAAAAAAAAAAAAAAAAATATTTTGAAACTCCAAAAGAGGGAGAAGGATTAAAGGATTGGAATTTTTATAGGCTATATAAAATTTTTTAAAATATTTTATTTTTAGATATGAAATTATCCATCCTTGCTTAAATTGGTCCGGGATTTCAGATTTTCGAAAAATTTTCAAATTTGGCCTATAGTTTTTATTTTAGCAAAATCCTGATGGGGGAAGCCCGTTTGATGATTGCTGTGTGACGTTTCCTAAGTTCAGATATTCGAAATATTTGAAAAAAAAGACCTTTTTTATATAAAACACGTGACTTTTTTTTAATGAAATTTTTTTGTATTTATTAACATTTTTAGTACTATTAAACGAAACCCTTTGTGCGATCTTCGATCACATTCACCCACTCTTTTATTTGTCTATGTCAACTAATCACGTTACCATAGTCATAGATAAAACAGAAAAAAATGACGATGCTTTCCATTTAATATATTCTGTAAAAGAATTATTTTTCCAGTACTATTTCTTAGCAATTAAAAAATAGAACTATTAAATCAGCTTTTCCACCAAATCGAACATTGGTATTTTTTTCTATCACGTTACAAACATGATAATTACATTTACTTTTCGAAATCTAGACAAGTATTTTAAATTAAGCTCAAATCGACTTTTTTTTTCTAGGCTCCTGGAATCGATATCCTTCTGTATGGTTGGGAGCCACTGTTACGTATAGATGTGCAGAAGACTTGCAACGCGTTGTGAAAGCATTTTCTCTAGAAAAGCCATATGTGATTTGTGTGCCACTGCTTGAACATCTGTCTCGAATCAGTAAAGTGGAGTTGGAATACCTACATCGATATAAATGTTCTAAATCTAACGGTACAAGCATCCTTATCGAAAACATCTATCCCCGAGTATCTCGAAGTAAATTACAAGTTGAATTTGAGTGCTACGGAAATATTTTAAATGTCAATTGGGTCATATCAGACGATACAAATCTACGTAGCTGCGAAGTCACTTACATCTCAACTACGATTGCAGTTGCAGCTGCACTAGCACTAGATGGTAAAACTGTGCAAAGAACAGTTCTGAGAGCTAAAATAAAAATGACTGCTAGAGAAATATTTATCCATCGAAAACTATGTGAAATGTCATAAATAAAGATCATGTTTTGCTATTTATTTCCCGGAAAGCATGTGATGTCCTAGATGAAGAATCATTGGTCTAAATTAATATGCAATAGTTGGTAATGTGTGACGTATAACAAACATTCAAAATCTTATTACATACATCAATGTAATCAATAAGTATTCAATTATTCACACAATGTATTTTGAAATTATTTTCTTTTTTACTGATGGTATGATATTAGGTACTACATTATTTTAAAAATGCAAAATCTTTTAATTTCTATATTGTCATTTTTTTAATTATATATAATTAATAAAATCAAGCTAAGCTATTTTATAAAGGTTTCTAAAATGTTGCTTTTCTCTTATTGTTTATTACTTCTAAGATTAATTTCCGATATCAGATTCTAAGTTTTTTTTGAACAATAATATACAGTCAGCCAAAAAAAGAGAGAGAATAAAGCAAGGTCTGACACATTAAAAATGTAGTAAAGCAATGGCGTTCGTATCGTTTTCAGAAATGCAGAAGGACATTCCTAGTAAAAGTTCATATAGTTTTAAAACACAAGGTCAAATTGAAGGTCGATATTTCGTTTGATTAAAGATGCGCTAAGAGAAATTCACCAGCGTAGCGGGCGTAGTTTGCTAGTGTAATAATATTTAGTGAATCAAGTTTCAGAACGAATCGTCAGTTAATTTGGTGCTGAGGTACTATCTGTGCCAGGAAGATAGATCACCAAAAATGTTAAACGGTAATCATGTTTACCATTGTCAGTGACCAATCGCTTTCAAAACAGTATTTAATGGACATTTATTAAATACATAACATTAAAATTTTTTAAATAATAACGAAGCAAACTAAGGTACAGATGTCGCAGACGCATCGGGGATTCTTTTTGGCGCCAAAATGACGATTTTTTTGCCTGGCATGGTAACTCGGTGATTTTTGCTTCATAAGGTAAAGCCAGGAGAGATGACGCGGTCGGAGAGATTGCGCACATAGAGGTTCGGGGTGAAGGAGTAGAGTGAGAGCGCAACGACTCCGGGTAGTTGTACAACAGCAGCAGTGCAGTGTCTACTTGAAAGTGCACGTTGATTGTTTTGAGCGTCTAAGATATAGCATTGCTATTTTGTTTTGTTTTCCCAAAGTAAGTGTTTGAATTTTCATAGCTATTCATCAGAATTTTTATACAATGTCAGTAGTACAAAATATTTTAAACTTAAACGATTTCTCATAAGCTACTATTCTAGACTAACAATGTGAACATCAACGGTTCGTTTTAGTAGCGGCCATGTCTAAATAAAAGGCCACGCAATCTCTCCAACCGAAATTGGATAGTTTGCGCATCTGCTACTTAAGAGAGATGGCGAATTGTTCCCATTAGTTTCCATGCTAGGAGAGATTGCGCAGCTTAGTGGTAAATTTGCATAAAAAATGGAAAATGAAAATTGTCTAATTTCAAGTTAAACGTGTTTTCAAGTAACTTAATGTTATTTTGTAATCTTATCTGGACTTGCTTTTTCTGATTCTTTAATTTTTTCCCCTTTAATTCAAATTTTTTAATCGTTTTTAAAATTATTTCCTTTTTCTGATTCTTTAATCATTAGGTTGAAATATTCACTCCTAATCCACTTTAATAAAAAGGTATGCGTTGCTGACGACTGGGATTTTTGCTAATCGTTGCCACAGAATAATCTCGGAAAATGAAACATTTGAAGTTACTGAAAAAATTAATTGCTCGAAAAGTATTTGTCAGAAAATTGTTAGACAAACTGCGTTAGAAAGGTAAAAAAATATTTTTTTATTAATATAAATTTCAAATCCACTGATTATGCCATTTTTCAAATATTGAATTTAAAAAATTACCAAATTTCACAATGGAATAGTACCATAGCGAAAACTTCACGCGTAAAAAAATAATAATAACGGCAATGTGTCAGCACGAGTCACAAATTATAGTAACCGTATTATTCTGTTAAAATATAAAAGTGAATTATGATGTCACGAGAGCATGATTTTTATTTAATTCTCGACAAATACTAGATGCTCCATTTCTTTTTAGTTGTGAATAACATAGGTTAATTCACGTTATTAAAAAATGTAGCTATAAAACATATAAATCAATGGAAAACGGTAGGTAATAAATTGCAAACGTAATAAGAAACCGTATTAAAAAAACATAACTTAGTGAAATAAGTATCCGTTTTTATGTTATTTTAGGATATTCCAGGTAAAGGTACAGATTACTTTAAAATACAAGGTTAAATTCACTGATATATTTCGTTTGATTCAAGGTTCTTTTGGAGAAACCGACCAGCGCAGCGGGCGTAGTCAGCTAGTACAATAATATCTGTTCACAAAAACCTTACAACAATGTCATTTAAGTATAATTATTATTGTTAACAATTTAATTGTAGTTATTATTAGTAACAATCTCTCCTACCCATGTGCGCAATCACGACAACCCTGTAAGGACAGATTGCGCAAAATAACTTTCTTGGTTTTATTACAACTGTTCTATTAAATTACAACATAACAACAAAATAGCAATGGAAATGCATAAAAAACAAATGAAGTAAAAATTATTCATGGATAGTTTAGCAAAAAAATAATATTTAGATTTTTTATTGTTATTCTTTTGAATTGTGTGCAGACTCTCCTAGCTTTACCTTAAAGCAATCTAGGGTTGTATGGTGAAATATGTATGTTTTATAATAAAATTAAATTTGTGTGTAAATAAATAAAATAAAATAAAATAAAAATAATTAATCAATTGAATTAAATTTATGCGTTAAATAAAAAATGTGTGAAAATAATAATAATGTGTGTGTTAAATAAAAATGCGTAGCGCCAAAGTAGCGGCATAATAAAATTTGCATTAACCACGGTGCGTCTGCGAATCTCTTCCCAAACTAAAATAATACAAAAGATTAATTTAGTACGATTTTTTAAACACATAGCGTCAGATTGACGGCTTTTATCTCAGATATTTAAGATCGTAGTTTTATTTTTGGCTGTATGTTATATCCCCCAGAATGAATATGAGGTATAGGTACTGTTTGTCGACCACAAGAATAGCTCCCGCCAAGAAGTCTGGTTTGTGGCGGTCGCTATAGTAACAAGACCTATCCATTTCGAATGGGGAATACGCGTGTGAGGAATTGGCGGAATAAAAGGTTACCCCACATCATTCTTCTTCTCAGATCAGCAGTTGCACGCGTTATCTTATTTTTGATTTAATTTTGATTTTGCTTTTTAAATTATTTGTTCCCATTTGTTTAAATAATTTTGCTAATTTGTTAAACTGAAACGATGCCCTTCCAGTTTAGGAAAGGTGAAGTCTTGAAATCGCAAGCACGTAAAATCTGACAAATGACTAAAATGACGAAAAATCTGGCTACGAAAACTTCAAAAAATGGATGTGTGTGCGAACAGTGCCATATGTATGGATAATGCTCCGTATCATACGACTGTTAAAAACCGCACTCCTACGAAATATTTCTACAAAAAAAGTTATGATAGACTGGCTAAAACACAACAAAATATACTGCGACGAATAAATGCGGAAAGCGGAACTGTTCTCTCTCATAGACGTAATCGTCCAAAGAAAATCATCTTTAAAATTGATAATTTAATAGAAAAAGAAGGACATGAAGTTCTACGACTGCCCCCCTTATCATTGCGATCGAAACGCAATAGAATTTGTGTGGTCCTCTGTGAAAAGAAAAGTAAAAGAACGAAATGTTACAAGTGACTCAAGTTAGGACAATCTAAAATCTCTACTTCAAACAGCTATCACTGAGGTTACTTCGGCAGAATGGGCAGCGCATTGCAAATATGTGGAAAACGTTGAAAATAATTACTGGGAAAAAGATGAACTGTTAGAGGATTTATTGGACGAACTGTCATTTAACATTAATACCGGCGATTCTGATTCAGAAGAAACCGAGACTTCTGAGAGTGATTTAGAGGACTTACACATGCTTGAATAAAATTCTAAAAGTTTAGAACGTATTATTATTATTAGTTTTTAGGTAGATTTCGTAAGAAATACTACCTATTACATTCTGACCTAAGTTAGAATTTTTAAAAATTTTTGCAGATCTACGCCGATCATGACTCCCAAAACACAAAACCACCCCCAGTTCAAAACTTTATATATCTATCTATCTACGTCATTTTTTTTATGGACACGATAACTGGAAAATATCTGCATAAATCTCTTCCAAACTGATACATAAAATTAAGGGTCATAAAATCTCGGAACCAAGGGTGGGGGGGGGGGATGGGAGGGCTTTTTGTGAAAACAGAAAACCCCCCATAATTTCTTAATTATGATACGTATCGAATCCGTTTAAAGTTATTATTACTTTTAGGAAAAGGGTCGAAAATTTATGTATGACAGATTTTAGATATAATTAAAAATGGCCCCAAGGGGTAGGGGAAAGGGGTGTTTTAGAAGAAAAAAATCATAACTTCGTCAATTCACAAGATATCAAATCCACTTAAATTTATTATTAATCCTCTTAATATTATCTAAAACTTTTATAGTGACAAATTTTTTATAGGAACAACCCTTATAGCAAAAAAAAAAAAAAAAAAAAAAAAAAAAACCCTGCTGGCTCCGCCTGCAAACAAGTTAGGTTTCGAAGTGGGCGGTTCCCATCTGCCGTATCATGGCAAAAAGGTCATTTTTCCGCAATTCCCAACAAACAGGCGCCCCAGGATCTGCATCTTCGAAATCTACCTGTGCCTGTAGGCCGAGCCGTCAGGGATTTTTTTTATGTTTTTAATGATAAAAAAATTTCTCCGTCCTTGCAAATTGTTTGAAAATACATGCTGAAATTTATAATAATCACTGAAGTTCGGTCATTGTATTAATAATTTAAAGTCATTGATAATTATTAATGGCTATGAAAATATTAATTTTGAAACAATTATTTAAGTTAATTTAATTTAGTTTTTACTGTAATTAATTTCATGATTAATTCATATTGATTCATATTTTATTTTCATTTGTAAAATTTAAATATTATCATATAAATAATATATGAAATAGTTTACTTTCATTCGATGAATCGATAATAATAATTACAAAAAAAAAGTAATAATAATAAAACATCGCCAACACGCCCTCAAGGCGCTTAGTAAACCAATGTGGATGCCTATCTTCTGGCTTCCCCTGTCGAAAATGGAGCGAGTCTTGTTTCCACAGCAACAGACAGGCACAGACTTTTTGGCGAGAGCTATTCTTGTGATCGACAAACAGTACTTTTCCAGTTTAGGGGCCTTGGAAAGATAGAGAAAATGAGCGTGGCGAGAGAAGGAAATTTTCATTTATATTTTCTGGCAACTTATTCGGTGTTTCATATGCACAAGCATTTTTTGCCATATTTATACAATCTATCTATCTATCTATATTATAAAGGACAAACGTGTCCGTGCGTAATGCTGACGTCATTTTGCGAATGGCAACAGATGACGATAAAATTTCGGTTTTGTGATTTTTGCTACTGCAATTTTTTTTATTTCTAATCATAGCACATTTTTAATTTTTACACCGTTATATAGGGAAAAAAATCTACTTTAAAATGGAATTTGTTTGAAAACTATATCTTAATTGTCTGATATATTATGGCTTATAAAATAATTTTCAACCATGAATTTGGAAACGCCCAATAAACAAGTGGAAGAATGTTACCATTATAAATTTTTAAATTGTTACAGGTAGTAAAATGAATCAATTTTGACATAAAAACGTCATAAGAATAGGGTGCATTTATATGAGAGTAGCGATATACCGGATACAAAATTTGATTAGTTCAGACGATTTTGGACAAAAGGAGGTTTTGTAATAATTTAAGAATTTAAAAGAAAAATTATTTATTTACACCATAAACAAACATCGGATATTTTAACAGATAATATAAACATAATATATTGTTTTATATATTGCATTTTTATGAATAAAATATAAAAATTTTATTTCACAAATTTAATAAAAGTGCATATAAAAAGTTAATATGATCAGTAAGAAACAACGTTTTAATTCACATTTCAGCAGTATTACAAAAAACTTTAACAATCATCGCGAAGTTGGAAAAAGCGAATATACATGAAATTCGTTAATATCGCGATCACTATATCGCATGCATAAGATGACGAATAATAAATAAACAAAGAAGCATCAGTGGGTGCAGCGATCTCCCTGTATTGCTAATACCCCCCCCCCCCCCCAAAAAAAAAAAAAAAAACTCTTTGAAATTCGTTAATGTTGCGATCACTTTATCGCATGTATGAACGCTTAGTACAAAAAAATAATTGGATGGATAACTATACCGCATGTATGAGCGCTTCACGCACAAAAAGAAAAAAAAAAAAAAAAAAAAAAAAAAAAAAAAAAAACACTAAATGCAGCAAACTTGACAAATAAAAATATGAAAAATCTATTAGATTTAAGAAAAAAAAATGGTTTTCGCGTTCTGTAACCCGGGAAGCCCGGGTTCAATTCCCTAGTTTATTTAATATAAATAAGCCATATAGGAACAAATATCGCAGACGCACCGGGGTCGGCGCCATTTTATTTTAGCACTATTTTGGGGTTACATATTTTTATTTAACACACATTATTTTTATTTAACACACACATTCAATTTTATTTATTAATTATTTTTATATTATTTTACTTTATTTATTTACACGCACACATATTTTACTATAAAACCCCAGGTTACAACACGAAGCAAAAATCGGCGAGTTACCACGCTAGGAAAGAAAATCGCCATTTCGGCGTTAAAAAGAAACCCCGGTGCATCTGCGACATCTGTACCGCGCATGGTTCTATTTTTATATACAAACAAAAGTAAATTGTGTATAAAAATCAATAATAATAATATATATCAATAAAATGATAAATCCAAACACTCATATATGTGCCATATACGTCATTATATACATACAGGGTGTCCCACAAGGTACGCAACGTCTAATATGTACAGATTCGGATAGAGCACGTCAATATGAGTATTTTGAATGGTAACATGTGAGGTCCCCGAATATAGCGTGATAGTGTAAGTAAGGTGTGGAGCTTGTCATATGAAAAACACAAGAAATGAGAAAAAAAACCAAGTGAAAATCAATGTTTATTGAGAACTTTCAATACAACAGATTTTCAAAATGTCCGCCGTTCGAACAAATAACATTTTGAAGTCTGGAATGGAAGTTCGCAATTATTTTCTGCAATAGGTCTCTTCCAAATTCCTTCATCTTGTTTTCAATTGCTGCTCTCAAGTCGTCTAATGTTTTGGGCTGTGTGCGATATACTGTGTCTTTCAGATGTCCCCATGAAAAAAAGTCACACAGGTTAAGATCCGGGGAGTATGGCGCCCACTCTATACCATTACCTGTTTTCGTACTGGAGTCCAACCCGATGATTCTATCGCAAAAATGTTCCGTTAAGAGGTCGAAGTTACGCTGAGTGCGGTGAGGTCTAGCACCATCTTGCATAAACCAATAATCTCTTATCTTATCCGTGTCATGCAAGAATGGGATGACACAGTCATGCAACACGTCAAAATAAGCGTCACCGGTGACATTTCTGGTGAAAAAAAAATGGTCGAATGATGCCTTCGGCAGATAACGCACACCAAACTGTGAGTCTCAGTGTGTGCAGTGGCCAAACTATTGCATGATGGGGATTTACGTTGGCCCAGAACCTCCAATTCTGTTTGTTAACATATCTTTGGAGGTGGAAGTGCGCTTCCAGATCCGAGTAAAATCCATTTCGCCATCTTCAACCTTACTAATCATCGTGTTTGCAAAATCAAACCTCCTTAAACGATCCAATGCCGTCAATGGTTGATTGATTTGGATTTTGTAAGGGAACAAAGCTGCATCCCTCCTCATTATCCGATGCACCGTGCTTTTGGGTATGTCGACTTTTTGAGCCACCTGTCATACCGAAGCTGATGGACTTTCTTCGCACACTTCTGTCACTCTCTTAACATTAACTTCGGTTCGTGCACTCATCTCTTTGGTCCACATCGCTAGCACATTTTCCAACACACTGTCGGTCTCCTTAAATTTGTCTTATGTTCGTTTAATCGTCGTGCCGCTTATTTTGTGGTGATTGCCGAATTTTTTCTTGAATTTTCTGATCACAGCCGCTGGGGATTGCAATTCATGGTAAGTCAGTACCATGAAAACACGATGCTCAATGGAATATTTGCTCATTTCAGAACCGAAACGATAACACATTTAAAACGAAACGATAACGATACAGCCCTACTTTCCTAGCGAGTAACGCCCAATTCATTCTCTTCAAACCTCTTCTCTAGCTTTATAGTATGCCGCGGAGGGATATTGCGTATTCACTGCCAGACGCGCTTTTCCTCTCATTGGTTGCCACAAATTTGTATAGTCATCCGGGGTGTCTTTCATGTTGTGCATTCATCGTACACAACGTCATTTGGAATACGCACTATCGGATTCGTCAATAACGGTCATCCTGTAATTAGACTATCACGCTATATTCGGGGACCCCACATGTTACCATTCAAAATACTCATATTGACATGTTCTATCCGAATCTGTACATATTAGACACTGCGTACCTTGTGGGACACCCTGTATTATTTACGTCTTCTATGTCATATATTATCATATACGTTTTACAGTGGAACTCCAGTTATACGTTTTGCCCGGGACCGGACAAACGAAACGTATAACTCAGTAAAATGTACAACTCAATTAATGGTTTACCGGAACAATTTTTAAAATATATCGGAAAAACTTTTATCAGCTGAGGAGTTTGCTACCTTTTATATTGAAAACAGAAGTTTCCAAGTGATACTGCACCCATGACATAAATTTTTGGAAATTGAAATGACAAGAAAAAAGTACATAAGAGAAGTACACATGAACTTATTTTATCAATTAAAGCTTCATTAAAATTATTTTTAATACACATACAGAACTTAAAAGAAACCGTTGGAATCACCTTGGCATATAAATCATTTATCAAAAGACATTTCAGTAGTTTACTGAATCTTGTTGAAATAATCACTAATCTTCTGTTGTTTCTTTTCGGCAGAGTCGACACTGAACAGCAAATTTTGCATTTCTGTTAATAATACAGCCGCCTTATGGTTATTGCTTTTACTACTGACGAACCGTTTTACTACGTCAAAAGCTTTCACATCAGCTCTAAAGTTTAAATGGGATCTTTGAAAGCAGACTCCTCGGCCGCGTCGTCAGTGTTTCCGGTTTCAAAATGGATAAATGAAAAATAAATTCATCCGGGGACGCAAAAACGTAACGCATAACTGAGGGAAATGTGTAATTCAAAACGTATAACTCAGCTAATTTTTAATGGCAAGTGGTTGGGACCGCTGAGTTGAAACGTATAAATGAGGGAAACGTACAACTCAGGTAACGTATATCTGGAGTTTCACTGTATATGCACGCAGAGATCTGTTTAGGAAGAAACATCCGTTAAAGGACTCTTCAAAAAATTTTCATCTCAAAACAGGATCCTTTACAAAACTTTTCACCTTAAAATAAAACCCTTCACAAAATCCTTTGGCTTAAAAATAGACCTTTCACAAAACTTTTCCATCTCTTAATTGAAAATTTCACAAATTTAATCATTTAAAAGTAAAATCTGACCTATCACTTCAAAATATATAAAATAAAAATATGTATTTTGTATACATATATCTTCTTTAAAATGTATAAACAAGAACCTGCATATAACGATTATTCCAAATTCATAAAATTGTGACGAGATTTTCCACAAATATAAAAAGCTGCTCGCAATTTCAAGAAAACAGGACCCTGTGAGAAAAGTCTGAACAGATCCCTGACACATGTTATGTATATGCGTTATATATGACTATAACTTGGCCATATACGTCACGAAATGTATATAAATCATGTATTATTATAATGTCATATGACACGGAAGTACGCAATATTCTTATAATGTTGGAAAGAGTTTTACAATTCCTTCTAGAAACGTATATAATAAAAAAATCCCTGACGGCTCGGCCTACAGGCACAGGTAGATTTCGAAGACGCAGACCGTGGGGCACCTGTTTGTCGGGCATTGCGGAAGAAATGACCTTTTTTGCGATGATGCTGCAGTTGGAATCGCATACTTCGAAACCAAACTTGTTTGCAGGCGGAGCCAGCAAGGATTTTTTTTTCTTTTGCTATAAGAGTTGGTCCTATAAAAAACATGTCCATATAAAAGTTTTAGATAATATTAAGAGGATTTATAATAAATTTAAGAGGATTTGAAATTTTGGAAATTGACGAAGTTATGAATTTTTTTCTTCTAACCCCCCCCCCTTAAGACAATTTTTAATTATATCAAAAATCTGTCATACATAAATTTTCTGCCCTTCTCCTAGAAGTAATAATAACTTCAAACGGATTCGATATGTATCATAGTTAAGAAATTATGGGTTTTTTCTGTTTTCACAAAAAGTCCCCCCCATCCCCCCCTGGTTAGATTTTGCCCGATTTAACGAACTTGACCGAGATTTTATGCCCCTTGATTCTATGTATCAGTTTCGAAAAGATGCGGGAGTTGGAACCGCCTACTTCGAAAAATAACTTGTTTGCAGGCGAAGCCGGCAGGGATTTTTTTTTTTTTTTTTTTTTTTTTTTTTGCTATAACGGTTGGTCCTATAAAAAACTTGTCAATATAAAAGTTTTAGATAATATTAAGAGGATTTATAATAAATTTAAGCGGATTTGAAATCTTGGGAATTGACGAAATTATGAATTTTTTTCTTCTAAAACCCCCCTTCACTCCCCCTCTTAAGGCAATTTTGAATTATATCAAAAATCTGTCATACATAAATTTTCGGCCCTTCTCCTAGAAGTAATAATAACTTCAAACGGATTCGATGTGTATCATAATTAGGAAATTATGGGGTTTTTTCTGTTTTCACAAAAAGTCCCCCCCATCCCCCCATCCCTGGTTCGATTTTGCCCGATTTAACGAACTTGACCGAGATTTTATGCCCCTTGATTTTATGCATCAGTTTCGAAAAGATGCGGGAGTTGGAACCGCCTACTTCGAAAAATAACTTGTTTGCAGGCGGAGCCGGCAGGGATTTTTTTGTTTTTAATTGTTTTTTTGCTATAACGGTTGGTCCTATAAAAAACTTGTCAATATAAAAGTTTTAGATAATATTAAGTGGATTTATAATAAATTTAAGCGGATTTGAAATCTTGGGAATTGACGAAATTATGATTTTTTTCTTCTAAAACCCCTCTTCCCTCCCCCCCCCCTTAAGGCAATTTTTAATTATATCAAAAATCTGTCATACATAAGTTTTCGGCCCTGTTCCTAGAAGTAATAATAACTTTAAACGGATTCAATAGTATCATAATTAAGAAATTATGGAGTTTTTTTCTGTTTTCACAAAAAGCCCCCCCCCCATCCCCCCCTCCTTGGTTCGATTTTGCCCATTAACGAACTTGACCGAGATTTTATGCCCCTTGATTTTATGTATCAGTTTCGAAAAGATGCGGGAGTTGGAACCGCCTACTTCGAAAAATAACTTGTTTGCAGGCGGAGCCGGCAGGGATTTTTTTTTTTTTTTTTTTTTTTTTTTTTTTTTTTTTTTTTTTTTTTGCTATAACGGTTGGTCCTATAAAAAACTTGTCAATATAAAAGTTTTAGATAATACTAAGAGGATTAATAATAAATTTACGCGGATTTGATATCTTGTGAATTGACGAAGCTATGATTTTTTTTCTTCTAAAACCCCCCTTCCCCCCCCCCTTGGGGCCATTTTTAATTATATCAAAAATCTGTTATACATAAATTTTCGGCCCTTTTCCTAGAAGTAATAATAACTTTAAACGGATTCGATACGTATAATAATAAAGAAATTATGAGGGTTTTTCTGTTTTCACAAAAAGCCCCCCCATGTCCCCCCCTTGGTTCGATTTTGCCCATTAACGAACTTGACCGAGATTTTATGACCCTTGATTTTATGTATCAGTTTGGAAGAGATTTATGCAGAATTTTTTCCAGTTATCGTGGTCAGAAAAAAGTGACATAGATAGATAGATAGATAGATAGATAGATAGATGGATAGATAGATAGATAGATAGATAGATAAAGTTTTGAACTGGGGGTGGTTTTGGGTTCTGGGAGTCATGATCGGCGTAGATCTGCAAAAATTTTTCAAAATTTCCAACTTAGGTGAGAATGTAATAGGTAGTATTTCTTACGAAATCTACCTAAAAGTTATTATCACTTTTTCACTAGAAGGCTCTGCCCCCTACGAGCTACGCTCGCCAACTCCCACCTTACGCTAATTTGCTCTGTTTTAAAAAGATTACTCAATTACTAAAAATATAATGATATTATCACGACCAGTTTTGATCATCGGTAATCGGTTTGCCATGCATTTCCCTTTGATGGGGGGAATTTTTTGGTTCCCAAGATCACATTCACAGCTGTCGCGACAGCCGATGGTTGTTTTCGCGATTGATTAAGTAAGATCTATCAAACATTTGAAAATCAGCTTGTATAAAATGGGTACGTAAAAAAGTCGCTGCCTCCCGCACTTTTATAATAACGTCTAGGGTAAAGTTTTTCTTTGACGCTGTAAGAAAATTGTTTTAAATATATTGTTTTAAATATGGCGTTGCCCCTATTTAATGCTTTTCGTACGTAATAACTTAATTATTTTAAAGTTTTCCTTATCTTTCAATATTCACTTGTAAATATATTTTCAATTGAAAAGTGTTTGGAAATATTATTATTATTTGGACTTTTTAAATATGACGTAATTTTCACCATTAAATGCTTTTCGCACGTAATAATTTGATTATTTTAAAATTGTCTTTCTTTTTTAACACTTACGTGAAAATATATTTTTCAATCGAAAAATGTTTAGAAATATTATTATTTGGAATTTTTAAAATCTGGTAACAGTAGGTAAAAAACGGCTTTTTCAAAATACGAAATAAATCTCGATTCAGATAATGAAAAAAAGTAAACTAAAAAAATTTAGACTAGATTAAAATTAATTGGACATTTCACGCCACAATATAGTCACATATATACCTGCAAAGGATGATTAAATTGCTATGCATACTTTTTGAGCCTATAAAATTTTTTTAACGAAACTATCTTAACTGATCTCAACATTAAATAGCGCTTAAAATAATTCTTCGAGTTAAAAACTTTCTTCTTCATCGTGTTAAACATGCATTTCTCTATGAGATTACCGTTTTTCATGTTTTGATATGCAATTTTTTTTAATATAAGCCGAGAAAGAGGCCCGATCATAATAAATTCAATTACGGCAGCGAGAACAGCGTTAGCTACTTTTATTTTAAAAAAGTCCTTCCGGCCTGTACCGGGAGGAAAAGGTAGCTTTCCTATATCTTCGATTTAAAATTTTAGCTAATGTTACACGAAAACAGCAAAGAAACGTTTACAAAAGATTCGTTAATACTGAATTTGAATAAGAAATTCGCCAAATTATTGAGCAATAGCCAAATTGGCTTCATTTATAAAGACTTATTTTGATCGCCAAATGTCACAAATTTTGCCAATTTTGTCGCCAATGTCGCCAATTTTGTTGCTAACGGATATGAATATATAGTTTTATGCGTATGATTGGGAAAATTATTACAACAATGAAAGAAAATAATTTGCGAGTAATCACGTTAATGTGCTGTTTTGTTTCAAAATGTCAGCCACCCTAGAATTTCAAACTGCTCTATCTCAGCCATTTTTTAAGATAGAGGTAAACCAAAAAATGCTCTGGAATCCTTGTATCAAGATCTAACACGTAAGTAAAAAATAAATTTGAATTTTTAACTTTTTGGTATATTTATTTTAGTTTTAAATTTTTAAATGGCCACCATCTTGAAACAAAATGGCGGACCAAGCTGTCCAACGAACTCGGTCGAGACATTTGTGAGCTTAATACACACAATTAGTTTCATCAAAATTTTTTTGTATATTATTATTGATTTATAAATGCGAGCGTTATCGTATGACATAGGTCAGATATATATATATATATATATATATATATATATATGGATAGATCTATATATATAAATCAACATTTGAACGGAGGGTGGTTTTGGAGTCTGGGGGTCATGATCGGTGAAAATATATCGAAATTTTCCGGAACTGCTTTCCTCCGAACGGCTGCAATAGGTAGCTTTATACTTTTTTGTATTGAAAGCTACCTAATAGAAAGATTCAGATAATTGCACGCGATATTAACAATAATGACGTTTCGTGATTTTTTAATTACGAAACTAAATGTATTGCACTAGCTGTTCTGCCATTTGCACAAGCAAAAGTACACTAATCATCTTCTAAAGAAGCTTAACTTTTACTTTGTCTGTTTTACGAGAGCAGGTTCTGCAAATATTTCCCCCTTTCTTGTTCTTGTGAAACCGTGTCCTATTAAAGCTGTTGTCACGAAAGTGAATATAGAAGCGCAGCTACAAAATCTATAAAGTCTGAAAATCTGACTCCCTCCACCGTTACAATTATTTCGCCTCCTTTCATATGTGCCTTACAATACTAATGTATTTTGATGAGTAATTTTCTGTTCTAAAATTAATTATTAACTATTCGACGTGACAATCCCAAAACTTTCTTCTATATCATACATGTTAATACTTCAAAATTCGCTATCAAATCGCCAATAAAACCAATATTTTTCGTCATTATTGGTAAGTCAATATTTGTGCGTCAGCTGCTTGCGAATCATCGGATTACCTGGATGCGAAGCACCCTTCGTTGCACGAGTAGCCTATGTACAACACGACTATTAAAAGTCATTCTGGCCTGCACAGGAGCCTGTATAGGAGGCCTGTGTAGAATAGGAGCTCTAGCCGCTACCGGTGGGAAAAGATAGCCGCCCTATTCCTTGGTTTTAAGATTTTAGCTAATTTTACTGGAAAGCGTAGAACCCGATTACACAAGATCAATATCCAGTTCTCGTCAATATTGAATTTGAATCAGAATTTCGCCAAATTAGTCAGCTATAGCCAACTTGGCTTCATTTATTTTTGTTGCCAAATTTAGCGGTATTTCGCCAAGTGTTGACAATCTTGGTGAGAATTTGACGCTGGCGAATATGAATATATAGTGCTAATCATATAACAATTGGAACGATGATTACAACAATGAAGGAAAATTTGCCAAAATCCAGGTTCACTAAAACTTATAAATTAAACCCTTTTATAGAGGAATCCTGTTGTCTTGTTTCAAAATGTCAGCCACCCTATGATAAATTTTGAGAACTAAGGCAAATAAATGCTTCTTCTATTTTATTCTTAAAATTCACTTAAAATACTTCATGACAGTAAAAGAAAGGTAGATAAGAATTATCCTACCTGTTGATTCCGCGAAGGTGTGGTAAGTATTATCCAACTTGAGAATAAATCCAATGGCACAATTTAATCACTTTTTCATATCAATGATGAGAATAAAAAACATGATATCTTGTCTGAATAAATATTTCTTCAGGATATATTTTCTAATTTAAATATTTAATTACTATTAAAAAAAAAAAAGATTAATTTACATTATTAAATTTACATCACACTATAAAAAAAAAGTTAAAACATATATTTTAAGAGAAGTGTTCAGCAGGTCTGCATTTAAAAAAGGTTACTCAGAGACTAAAGTATATTAGTTCTTGGATGAGAGAAAACACAGTCAAGTCTACGTCATATAGCCTTGAACTCTCGAGGTTACACGTGTAAGTTCTTTAATGAAAATCTCACAGAAAACAGAAAAAGTACTTTGTCAGCACACGTGTTTCGTTTCACCAGCTTGAAATCGGATGGATGAATAGTCAGGCTCACGATACTAGATGAAATGTTTATGTCAGAAATCACTTTCCTAACACCCCTGCTTGATTTCTGAAGTATAAATGTTCTTGAGATTTAAACCTGTTCTGTGTTTTGTAAAGTCAGGCTTGGGAAGGGGTTTCGTTAGAATGTCAGCTGTCATAGTTTTGGTTGGGCAATATTGTAGTTCAATTATTTCCTTTTCCTTAAGATCTTTTATACTGTTGTATTTTATATCGATATGTTTAGTTTTCGAATGATGTTTATAATTTTTAACCATGTTCATACAAGCTTGATTATCTTCAAATAAAGTTATGGGCAAATTTTGTTGTAGATCAAGGTCCTTTAGAAGATTGATTATCCAAACTGTCTCTTGTGCTGAAGTTGCTGCTGAGATGTATTCAGCCTCAGCGGATGATAAGGCAACTGAATTTTGTTTCTTAGTTGACCAGGAAATTGTTGTATTTCCTAATTTACATAAATTTCCCGTTGTTGATTTACGGTCATTTTTATGCCCTGCCCAATCGGAGTCAGCATATGTTGTTAGAATTGGCTAGTTTTCTTTACTAATAATTAGTTTTAGTTCTTGTGTTGTTTTTAAATATCTAATAACATGCTTTACTGCGTTCCAATCCTTTTCTCTGGGTTTTTCGTTTCTACGACTCAAAATGTTCACAGCGGCGGCTATGTCTGGTCTGGTTATTGTAGCTATATATAACTATGTACCAATAGCTTGCCTATATTTACTGTTATTAGTAAGTAAATTTTCCTCATCAATTATGTTTAAGTACCCGGGTTCCATCGGAGTATCACAGGGTTTCGCTTCCTTTAAATCGAATTTTTCGTCAGTTCTTTTATTTTGTTTCTTTGATCAAGTGCAAAATTTCCTTCTTTACTTCTTTTTATGTTTATCCCCAGATAATAATTTACAAGTCCTAAATTTTTGACTTCATATTCCCTTTTTAATTGTTCTATTATTTCATTTATTTCTTTAGTTTCCCCTGAAATTAACAAATCATCAACATATATAATGATATATGTTGTATTATTCTTTAATTTTCGTGTGAAGAGACATGGATCGGAGGTGCTTTGCACAAAACCAAGTTTAGTTAAACTTTCTTCTAATTTAATGTTCCATGCTCGTGCGGATTGCTTCAATCCGTAAATTGATTTTTTTAGTTTGCAAATTTTATTTTCCTCTCACGGTATTACATGCCCTTCTGGTTGTGTCATATAAACTTCCTCTTCTAAATTTCCGTGGAGGAATGCAGTTTTGATGTCTATATGATTTACATCAAGATTTTTATACGCTGCACATGCTAGAAAAGCTCTTATTGTAGTATACGTTACTACTGGAGCGAAGGTTTCAAAATAATCGGTTCCGTATTTTTGAGAAAAACCTTTGGCTACAAGACGTGCCTTATATTTTTCTATTTCATTATTTTCATTATATTTTTTGGTGAATACCCATTTATTTCCAATAACTTTTATTCCAAGTGGTGGATCAATTAGTTCCCATGTTTTGTTTTTTCTTAATGAATTAATTTCTTCATTAGTCGCTTCGTACCATTTGTTTCTATCATATGGGTTTTCGATTTTCGCTATATCTTTCGACTCTGTTGGTTCAATATTTTCTTTTTGTATTTTAGTAATATAAGAGAATCTATCGGGCGGAACTCCCCTGTTTGATCGTTGAGATCTTCTAGATTCGTTTTCGTTTAAATTTTCCTTATTGTCTGTTTGTTTATCTTCCTGCATGTCTATAAAGAATTTTGAGGAATCTCCCCCTGCTTTTTCAGTTTGTTTCTGAACTTCTAATTCTTCTCTCATATCAATGTTTGATTTTTTTTCATTTTCATTTGAATTAGAGTTTTCTATAAATTTCACAGTTCTTGCCCTTATTACTTTATTATTACCAATATAGATCCTATATCCTTTCGATCTATTATCATAACCGATAAATGTACCCTTTATTGCTTTATCATCGAGTTTTCCTCTTTGGGATTTATCGAGATAAGCATAAGCTTTGCAGCCAAATACTTTTATGTTTGATAAATCCGGTTTTTTGTTTGTCCATAGCTGGTATGGAGTTGAATTGTGTGACTTCGTTGGAAGTCTATTTATAAGATACACAGCTGTATTTAAAGCTTCGGCCCAAAATTTATTTGGAAGCTGGGCTTCCGATAATAGGCATCTTGTCATTTCGACTAAAGTCCTGTTCTTTCTTTCCGAAACACCGTTCTGAGGTGCACAATGCGGAATAGTGAACTGGTGATGAATACCTTCATATTTTAAAAAATTTTCTAATTCTTCGCTAGTGTATTCACCCCCATTGTCTGATCGGATTTCTTTAACTGTGCGACCGAATTTATTTTTCGTTATGGCTACATATTCTTTTACTTTGGCAACTACCTCACTTTTTTTCGATAAAAGAAATACCATAGTAAACCAACTATAATCATCTGTGAATGTGAGAAAATATTTCTTCCCTCCTATACTTTCTGTTTGCATCAGACCACATACATCCGTATGCACCAGATCGATCGCCTTCTTAGCTCTGTTCTCACTCTGTTTTGGATACGGTGCATTTGTGAGTTTACTCTTGATGCAACTCTCACAAATTATGTCATGTTTGCAATGTTGAATTTCTAAACCTGTTGCTAAATTGTTCGATAACAGTTGTTTAATTGAATTAACATTTCTAGGACTTAATCTCTTATGCCAAAGCTCAATGCAGTTGTTATTCTTGCATTGTTCAGCAAAATTGACATAGATTTTTTTTCTTTGGTTTGTATAGGTCAATTTCATATAAATTTTCTCTCTTTTTTCCTTCTAAGAGAGTTTTTCCATTATAGGATAAGTTACAGGTGTTATTTTCAAACATGAATTCATAACCATACTTTGTGGCTTTCGTAACCGACATTAAATTTGATTGAATATCAGGGACATATAAAACGTCTTTTAAAGTTATGTCATTTGATTGTGTCCGTAATTTTATTGTACCTGTCCCGTGCGATTTCCGTTTGCTATCGTGACAGTATTTTTGTTGTTATTGTCAATGTCAACAAATACATTTATGTCATTACAAATATGTGAACTGCTTCCAAAATCGACAATCCAAGTAGATTTAGATTCATTATGTGCGATTAATGATAATTGCTTTTGATACACTGTATTTTCTAAAGTGTTTTGATTTTCTTCGCTTTTACTCTCTTGAATTTGTGTGTTTGTTTCTGCTTTTCTTTCCGGAGTAAAATTACTTGCTTCAAAGCATAAAGACGAATTTTGTCTGTATTTTTCATTTGTTTGGTTCTTAGAATTTTTATTCTTAAGAAACCAACAATTTTGTCGCACATGGTTTTTTCTTTTGTAATTTGTGCAAAAAAGGTTTTGTTCTCTTTTTGGATATGCCCTAGTGTTTTGTTTTTGTTTATTAAAGGTTTTGTATACATTTTCATGCGATGAATTGGAGCTTTCTTGTCTCCTTTGAAATTCATCTGTAAGTTTTCCTTTTATAAATTCAGAGTTTAATTCGGTCTCTGATCGGGCCTCTAATGCCGTGATCAGAGTATCATAGCTAGGTGGAAGGGAGCACAACAAAAGTGCAGATAGATGAGAGTCCTTAATCTCTTCTCCTATAGACTTTAACTTATCAGCGGTTTCTAATATTTTAACTATATGGTCATTCATATTACCATTTTCAGCTAGTTTTATACTATACTATTTTCTCAGTAAATATAATTTACTAGATAAATTCGCGCGCTCATGTATTGTTTTTAATGCTAACCATGTAGCTTTAGCTGATGTTTCGTTTTTTATATAAATCAGTTGGGAGTCTTCTAAGCTCAAATTTATAATAGCCCTGGCTTTATTGTCTTTTTTCGTCCAATCGCCTGTTAAGGGGTTTGGCGGATCATCAGTTATCTGGTTGATTAAATCCTCTCTCATTAATAACATTTCTGATTTAAACTTCCAAACCGCGTAATTGTTGGAGTTCAGTTTATCAATGTTACATATTTCTTTCGTATTTGAAGCCATTATGTTGTATTTTTATTAATTTTATTAATACCTTGATTTAAACTTGTTTTTATTAATCCTTAAACAACAATAGTTTATTATTTAAAATATAGTTATTGATTTTATTTATCTTTCTTATTAGAGAGCGGTTTTGCCTTGTTCAATCCTCAGCGCTCATAATCTGATAAATTTTGAGAACTAAGGCAAATAAATGCTTCTTCTATTTTATTCTTAAAATTCACTTAAAATACTTCATGACAGTAAAAGAAAGGTAGATAAGATTTATCCTACCTGTTGATTCCGCGAAGGTGTGGTAAGTACACTGCTCAAAACAATTAAAGGATATTTGAAGTTTTATATAAAATAAAGATATAAACGAAATTTTTTTTGCCAAAAATAGAAGAAGAGAATCACAAATGCAATTTTTTCTGGTTTTCAAACTGTGGAGTATGCAAATTTTGAGTTCGACGTCAAAAACATCGCTTCAGCGGCAGCGAATGAAATTTGACTTTCAACTGGATAAAAGAGAATGAAGACAAGGATGATCGGCATTCAGTGATTGCTTTGTTTCGATGAGTACGATGTCTCAGCGAAGTCATTTGACAGATTCAGAAGCTTGGAGAATTGTTGGTAGGTTAGAAGGGGGCCAAACTCAAGCCGAAGTAGCGCAAGCCATTGGAGTGTCACAGAGTGTCATTTCCAGGATCTGGAACCGTTTTTTGGAGAGTGGATGTGCAGGCCGAAGACCAGGGCAAGGTCGTAGACGGGCAACAACGCCCAATGAAGATCGGTATTTAGCGTTAACAGCTCGGAGACACCGAAACATGAACGCTACTCTTCTCCAACAACACCTTCGCTCGGCTACAGGCACCACGATTTCAACTCAGACTGTCCGAAACCGGCTCCATGCTGTAGGTCTGTATGCTCGCCGACCGATGGTATGTGTTAGATTAACATCAAGGCATCGTCGCGACCGCAGGGAGTGGGCAACCGAGCATGTCAACTGGAGGAGAAATGAATGGAGCAATATTCTGTTTTCTGACGAGTCCCGTTTTTCTGTGCATCCGGATAATAGACGTATTTTCATCTGGAGGGACCGTGGCAGTAGGAATAATCCTGCGTTCGTGCACGAAAGTGTCAGATTTTGCGGTGGAGGAGTGTTGGTGTATGGTGGCATCTCCATTGACGGGCGCACTGACCTCTACATCATTCGAGATGGAGCTCTGACTGGTCGCCGATATAAGGATGAGATCCTCAGACCTATTGTAGTCCCTTACGCTGCAGCAATCGGAGATAACTTCATTTTAATGGACGATAACTGCAGGCCACATCGTGCAAACCTGGTGGAGGATTTCCTTTTCGAGGAAAGAATCGTTCGAATGGAATGGCCAGCGTGTTCTCCAGACATGAATCCAATCGAGCACGTTTGGGACGCTCTAGGAAGACGAGTTTCTGGCCGCCAACAACCCCCACAAACTCTCCAAGAACTGGAAAGAGCTCTTCTGGAAGAGTGGGGCAGAATACCCCAACTCGTCATTAATAGCCTCATTGAGTCCATGCCTCAAAGGTGTTCAACGCTGCTGGCCACCCGTGGAAACCATACCCCCTACTGAAAATGATTTTCTTTGAAGAAAACACCTTTTCTTATTCTTTTTTTCTCATATGCACAAATTGTGTTTTTTTCCTTTTGTACACAAATGCGCAATAAAATGCATTTTTTTCTGCCAAACATGTGTAATTTATTCTCATATAACCTACTATGTCTGTCGACCATGTATCAATCAGCTAAAAAGTTTCCCAGATACAAAATCCACCCAAAACTGCAATATCCTTTAATTGTTTTGAGCAGTGTATTATCCAACTTGAGAATAAATCCAATGGCACTATTTAACCACTTTTTCATATCAATGATGAGAATAAAAAACATGATATCTTGTCTGAATAAATATTTCTTCAGGATATATTTTCTAATTTAAATATTTAATTACTATTAAAAGGAAAAAAAGGTTAATTTACATTATTAAATTTACATCACACTATAAAAAAAGGTTAAAACATATATTTTAAGAGAAGTGTTCAGCAGGTCTGCATTTAAAAAAGGTTACTCAGAGACTAAAGTATATTAGTTCTTGGATGAGAGAAAATACAGTCAAGTCTACGTCATATAGCCTTGAACTCTCGAGGTTACACGTGTAAGTTCTTTAATGAGAATCTCACAGAAAACAGAAAAAGTACTTTGTCAGCACACGTGTTTCGTTTCACCAGCTTGAAATCGGATGGATGAATAGTCAGGCTCACGATACTAGATGAAATGTTTATATCAGAAATCACTTTCCTAACACCCTAAAATTTCAAACTACTATATCTCAGCTATTTTTTAAGATAGAAGCAAAACAAAAAATTGTTCCGGAAACATTGCGGACCAAGGACGAACATTTAACGTAAAAAAAAAATTTGCATTCCTAACTTTTTTGTACGTCTTTTTGAAATCTTTAAGTGGATACCACAGCGCTCCTTCAGGCGGAATATCCCCAAATTCAAGTTGTACCTGCAGGCCATAGTCAAAAACATATGCAAAAAATTTGTTTCAGTTATCTGCAAAACTTCATACACTTTTCGATGATACAATAAAAAACTGATACTGTAAAGAAAAAAAAAGAAGAAGAAAGAAAGAAAAAGGAAAAAAAAAAAGGCGAAAAAGTGAATTTTGCCTCTGCTACCCTTTAGGGGCAAAATCGTTTGTCCAATGCATGCTTGCATTGTAAAATAATATTTCATATGAAACACAATTAAAATATAAGGAATATATAGTACCGCATACCACATATGTTAATTATATCAATGCAGATCAAATTTTGATTTTTAACATAGTAACATTTAAACCTAACTTTGTAGTGAAAAAAAAACTTGTAATTTAATAAGAGAATGTGAAAAGATATTTTTCCGTTATACTAATGCATTTAATAATTTCAATTTACTTATGAAATAAAATAAGATTTTTAATTATCAAAATTTATTATAGATTTTTCAGGCATATTTTTAAAATAAGACAAAATCAGGTTTTACTTTGATGAATACTTTTAAAAGTTAAAGTTATATAATCTACTTTCATCGTTGCATTTATTTTAACTATTTCTTCATTGCTGGATAACTTTGTTTTTTTCTGTCATTTTAAATGGGATATTTTCCTACTGTGAATTAAGAAGCTAATATCCATAAACATGCAACTTCCTGTCTCTTTTCATGTTTTTCTGCTATGTAGTTGTTTCTTCATGACTGGAAAACTTTGTTCTTCAAGAAATATTAAAATTCAACTCTATTATACTATTAACTTAGACAATTTAAAACGAACAAAATTTTAATGTTTTGTGCAATCGTTAAACCATTTCAGAATTTGCATTTAATTTTTCTTATGTAACCAAACAATGAGCTGTAAGTCAAGTTCTTTAGAAACTCATTAATATATATTTTTTTTTAGAAACCTTTCGCACATTGATTATTTTTTAAATATTTTTGAATGTTTTGTCCAATTGTTGAACTATTTCAGACTTTGAATATTAGGTAAAAGAAAAAATCCTCATCATTTGTATTTGTAGAAATCATTTGCCATTCTTAAAATGTACTTTTCCATTATACAAACCTTTCAATAACAAAATCTTCATGGTGTTTGTTTGTATGAAGTCTTATGAAAATGAAACGCAGATCAACATTCCGTCATTTTTGACGGGCGTTATATACTAGTTACAATATGTTAGTGTTGTAATACCACAAGAAAACTGGATTTAAAATTGTACTGTCAAATCTCATTAATAAGTCACCCGAATAGAACGTCACTCCGCACATTACGTAATGTTGCAGATATCCCGACCATTCTCATGTAACTTTTCACATATTGTATTCCGCTTATTGCATCACTATTTTTTCAACCACTCCGCTTAAGACGTCAAATTAAGAGTACGGTAGGCAAACTCCCGTTTCTTTGCCAAAGTTATCTCCAAAAACAATTAGTTTTTGTTATGCCTGACTGTAATTGTCAGTTTAACAACATTCCATTTTTCCTTATAAAGATTGTCTGTCCTATCAACAAATTCCCGGAACACAACAATAACTTAAATTGTAGCTCATGTTTTGGAAGCAAAGAACGGGCCCGTGGTAGAATCCGACAGCGATCCTGGAGAAAAGGAACCTCCCAAACTGATTATAACAAAGAAAAAAAACTTAGAATACATTGATTAACTAAGAAGCTATATTTCGTCTTTGAAAGACACTACAGATAGCGAATATGCTATATTCCTTGGAGAAAAAAAAAATTTGATTTCAGAAAACTGCCATCAAACAAAAATAGATGTTTTATTTTATACTAGCGGCCCTCCCTCGCTTTGCTTCGGGTTAACCTTGAAAACCTTCATCTCTTTGTGTTTTCTGTAGACCTTTTTAATGTGTACAATAATTAGTACATTATTTTGATAAATCTTGTAGGGTTCAGCCTGCGTTTGCAATGTATAAGCGGAAAAAATGAAATTATTTACGACATCACATTAAAAACCTCAAAAATAACAGTATTTCTGAACTATTTAATGGATGTTACTATACATATAAACCTTCCTCTTGAATCACTCTATATATTAAAAAAAACCGCATCAAAATCCGTTGCGTAGTTTTAAAGATTTAAGCGTACATAGGGATATAGGGACAGAAAAAGCGACTTTGTTTTATACTATGTTAAGAAGAAACCAGTAACAAATGAATCCGTATTGAATTAGTACAATTAAATACTACCTAACATACTACGTAACATACTTACTTATTATACTTTCTTAATTTGTCAAACTTCATTTTACATTTAAGAGCCTACATCAGTCACGCGAAAAAACGCTCAAGCTAATGTTAAGTCTATGGGAAGGTTCTAGCGCGATTTCTCGCTCGCATTTTAATATTTTGAAATGCTTTTTTTTTTTTTTTGCATAGGATAACTGAGGTCAATCTCCAACGTTGTTAGTTTTTACTTATTCGATTTTGGTTCCAGTTATTTTATATAAGCGTACTTTCACTTTCAGAACCGGTTCCAACCGGTTCCAAAATTGAAAATGCCCGCTTATAAAAAAAACTGCAACAAAAATCGAAAAAGTAAAAACTAGAGAACCCCTTTCCCTGTCTTTCAGAATTCCATTACTGTCTCCACCAGAGCGGCATAATTGCCTCACACACACACACACAAAAAAAAAAATAATAATAATAAATAAATAAGTAAATAAATAAATAAGTGTACACTTAACATTGATGCATATAAGACTGAGGATCTTCTAGAAAATGTAACAAAATTGAAGATCTCAGACAATTTTAGAAACACAGCTGTCAGAGAAAGGTCTTCATTGCGTAATAAATTGATTATAAATCAAGGCGTATTTATAGGCAAAACGAAAAACATGTATAAGAAAATGAAGAACACCATCTGTTCTAAATCACTTCTCTGATGTTTTCAAATTTCATACATCTATAAAAATAGCTTTTTGAGTATTTCAGAATGATTATCATTGTTTAGTTTTTTTTTTTTTTTTTTTATGGTTTCGTTCATCTCACGAAACCCTATTCGTCCCGCTACGTTGTCTGACAGTCACAGAGCCAGCTCTCAGAAACTATATAACTTACAGACTTGAAATTTTGTGTACTTTCAGCTGAATACCTACTATGAAGCTGAAAATCATAAAATTAAAAAAAAAGAATCGTATTATTTTAATATAGAAAGATAAACAACCAAAAATCTAACAGCCTTTCCCTATTAAATTTAGACATTTTTCGTTATAGCAGTTGCCAACAATTAAAAATCCATAATAAAATTCTTTCTACAATAATTAATTTTCTACTGAAAGATTTCCACGTGAAAAATGAAAATGAAATAAAAAGTTTCACCAATTGAAAAAAGATTAATATGATGTCATATTGGTAATTGTTTCCTCCGTAGAACATTTTGTTATCCAGGGGGCGCTGCCGAGCGCTCAAGACGGGATGATGCGCGGAGCGGATTCCCATTCCCGCCAGTAGTGATGTTTTTGCTTGAGACGTAAGCGCAGTGTACCAACCACTGCCAGTCAATTTTGTTCTCCTTGTAAATAAATGTAATTAGTTAAGTTTTAACTCCACTTTTTATTGAGTACGAAATGATCATCTTAGTTTTCTTAACGAAATACAGTCCAACGAGATTACCTGAGCTAATGTACGGAACATGTTTTGGTCCTTCGAGCCCCAGCGCTCATTTAGAACACTGTAAAGAATCATCGCCCTTGGATTTTTGTATGTAGTTATAGATAATTATAATGGCTACTATTAAAGGTACTGTAATCCTCAATCGGAAACGCGGAAACATACGCAGCCAAGTTACACGTATATCAAATGCAATAAAATCAAAACTTGGCCAGAAAGAATTGGAACTCAAGTTAAATGCTCTTCAAACGTTAAAAAAGAAAACAGATGAGTTACGCAACGAGTCGTATTCGGTAATTTCTGATGATGATTTACCGGAATTTGAAAATTCCTTGACGGAGATAGAAGAACAGGTAGAAGTTCTCGAAGTAAGTCTTCTTGATTTAATAAAGCCTAGTGTTTCTAATGTTGAATGTCAAAATAATAATGATAGAATTAATGCTAATGAGTCAAAAATTAAATTGCCGTCAATTAATTTACCCCAATTTTCGGGACGTTACACAGAGTGATTTAATTTTAAACTACAATTCACCACCTTGATTGATAGCAATGACGAATTAAATGATGCTCAAAAATTATATTATTTACAATCGGCTTTAATAGGCCCTGTGAAACAATTGCAAAACATTGATGATTCTTATGCTTCCTTATTCGAAGCTTTAAAAAAACGATTTGAAAACAAACGGTTAATTGTAAATTCTCATATTTCTGAATTATTGAGTAACAACAAAATAAAAATTGAAAATGCGAAAGAAATACGCAATTTGGTAGATAATTTATTGAGTCATTTGAGGGCTCTGAAACAATTAGGACTAGAAAATAATAACTTATCAGAATCAATTTTAATGTATTTTGTGTTACAAAGAATCGATGATGAGTCAAGAAAGGCATTTGAAATGAGTCTTGACTGTAACGACTTGCCTGAATGGAATATTTTTATTGATTTTTTACTGAAAAGGGCTCAAGCTCTCGAAAACCTACAAAAAAGTAACACCGTTGCGAAACCTAGGTATGAAATTACTCAGAAACAAAAAAGTTTAGTATTACAGAATGACAAATTTAATTGCGCATTATGTAAACAACCTCATATGATATTTCGATGTCAAAGGTACTTAGATTTAGCGGTTCAAGAGAAATTGAACCAAGTAAGGAAGTTGAAGTTATGTTATAACTGTTTATCGTTATCTCACGCTGTTAATCGATGTAATAAATTGCATAATAAGTGTAGGATTTGTTACTCCAACCATCATAGTTCTCTTCATGGAGCTAATTTTTCGAAACCTGCTTATGAAAATAGGCAAGTTAATTGTATTGCAAATGAACCGCAGTTGAAAACGGAAGATAACGTAAATTCTAATTCAATAGAACCCACCACAAATGCGTTAACATTGAGCTGTCAAAACAATTATGATCAAAATTTGTCTTGCTCCAGTTATAATGGGTTGATTTCGACAGCTGTGATTTATTTAAGGGGAAGTAAAGATTCTCTTTTTCCTTGTATTGCGATTTTAGATACTGCGAGTAATGTCTCATTGGCCACGTTTTCTGTAGCAGATATGTTAGGGTTGCAAAAATATAAGGTCAAGTCATTAATTACTGGATTAAATGATTCTGTCTGTAAAATTAAAAGCAGAATAAATGTAGAAATTTCCAACAAGGATAGAAGTTTTAAAAAATTATCCAACATGTTTTTGGTTCCTAAAATCACTGATTTAACCCCTTCAAGCGCCGTAGACATTTCTAATCTGCACTTACCACAGAATTTAACCTACGCGAACCCAAGATTTTTTGAACCTCAGCGAATTCAAGTGTTATTAGGAGCAGATGTATATTACGAATTGTTATTAGCTGGTCAAATAAAAATTCCTAAAACTTCTATAATTTTACAAAATTCTCATTTAGGATGGATCGCGGGTGGAACAATACAAGATAGAAATGAAAGTAAATTCACGTGCCATTTAATAGAAAATCAAGATGAATTAGATTTGAAAACATTTTGGGACTTAGAGACGTTGGGAATTAAAGATGACCCAAACAGTGTTAAAAACGAGAAAATTTTAGAAAAATTTCATGAAACTGTGCGTTTTGAAAATAATAGATATGAAATCAGTCTCCCTTGGACAAGGGGTTGGAACCATTTAGAAAATAATTATAAAACCGCCGAAGCGCGACTCTCAGGTCTTATAAAAAGAATGAAACGTGATACAAAGTTATACGAACAATATTGCAATATTTTGAATGAGTATTTAGAGATGAACATAATTGAAAGTGTACCCAATTTAGAAAACCCTTCAGATAAACCAGTTTTTTACTTACCGCACCATACAGTATTTAGAGAAGATAGTGTTTATACTAAATGTCGAATAGTTTTTGACGCAAGTTCCCATGAAGCAGGACAATTGTCTTTGAACGACTGCCTTGACGCAGGAACTAATTTAAACCCTAATATTTTTCACTTATTGATTTTTTTCAGACTAAACAAAATTGCCTTTCTAGCAGATATAGAGAAGGCTTTTCTACAAATTGCCATAAACGACAAGGACAGGGATGTTCTGAGATTCTTGTTTATAGATAAGAATCCTGTTGACAGTGACGCATTTAATGTTATCGTCTACAGATTTTTACGCCTAACATTTGGCTTGAACTCAAGCCCATTTTTGCTATCTGCTACCATTAAGCATCATCTTAATAAATTCGAAACGGTATATCCGATAACGACAGAAGTACTCCACAATTGTATTTATGTGGACGACTTAATAACCGGGACAGACACAGTCGAAGATGCGGTGAACATTTCGGAACAATCTCATAAAATAATGAAGGAAGCTAGCATGAATTTACGGAAGTGGATTTCGAATAACAACCAGTTAATGGAAATATGGGATAATCGTGGATTTAGTACTATGCCACAACCTTTTGAGGATAGTACAATACATAAAGTTTTGGGGATATCGTGGCAACCCAAGCAAGACATACTTTTGATAGATATTGATAATTTGCTCGAATTTTTGCGTAATGCAAAAAATACAAAACGTTTTGTATTACAAGTTGCAGGTAGAATATTTGACCCTCTGGGTCTAATTTCTCCGTATACAATACGAATTAAATGTTTATTTCAAGAACTGTGGAGTAGGAACTTAACGTGGGATGAAGAACTGCCCTTCGATATTACAAAGACGTGGGAACAATGGTGTTCTGAACTTCCCCAGTTGAGAAATCTAAAAATTCAAAGGAACATTTTTCAGTTTCCCGATGACTCCAGTTACACCCTAACTTTGCATACCTTTGCCGATGCCAGCCCAAAAGCATTCGGTGCTTCCGTGTATCTACAAATTGATTCACTAAGTGAATCTTCCTTAAATTTGATTACATCAAAATCCAGAGTGGCACCATTGAAAAAAGTGTCACTTCCTAGACTTGAACTTCTAGCAGCATTACTTGCTGCACGCTTAACTTGTGAAGTAAAAACGGTACTAGATCGCAAGGGACCATCGTCTATGTATTTGTGGACAGATTCGCAGATTGTCTTGTACTGGATCAAAGTCTCTGCGAACAGGTGGAAGTCATTTGTGGCGAACCGTGTAAAGGAAATCCAAGCTCTGACAGACCCATCCAGGTGGTTTCACTGTGCAGGGTCCGAGAATCCTGCAGATTTGCTAACAAGAGGTGTCAAGTGTGACCTTCTCGTTCAGAGTTCCAAATGGTGGACGGGACCAGAGTTTTTGAAAGACTTAGATCTGTGTAACAACGACCAGACTTTAGTGATTCCTAACAAGGACATATATATAAACGAACTAAAAAGAGACTCCGTGAACATTATTGATGATGATTTTGTTACATTAACTATTTCTCACGATAAACCGTTAATTAATCATATTTTTGCATGTACTAATAATTTTGTAAAATTAATTCGTATAATGAGTTTTATTTTTAGATTCACCTTCAACTGTCGAACTAAATTGAAGAGAAGAAGTGGACCACTATCCCTCGACGAGGTTCGAGAGGCCGAATCGTTTCTAATTCGGTCAGCACACAGGGGGGAATTTAGGGAAGAATTAAAATGTCTCGAAAAAGGTAAGCCTGTTCACAGTAAAAGTAGATTATCTTCCTTAAACGTATTTGTAGGAGAGGATGGATTAATTAGAGTTGGCGGCCGTTTAGCACATGCAGATTTGCCGCTTAACTCAAAGTTTCCAATTGTTTTGCCTGCCAATCATAAGTTAACGGATATTATTTTAAATTACTTCCATCTCAAATACTTTCATTTAGGCCCACAAGCGTTGCTTTTCCATGTAAGACAAAAATTTTGGCCACTTAATGGCAGGAATAATTGCCGAAGCATTGTTCACAAATGTGTGACATGCTTCAAGAATAAACCTGTTGTCAGCTCCCAATTGATGGCTGATCTTCCGGGGGAACGTGTGACACCAAATTTTGTATTTTCGGTGACAGGTCTGGATTACTGTGGCCCATTTTCTATTAAATTTAAAAATCAAAGAAAGGACGTATTGAATAAAATTTATGTCGTAGTGTATGTGTGTTTATGCACCAAGGCAATACACCTGGACTTTGTTTCAGATCTCACAACTCAGGCTTTTATAGCTAGTCTAAAACGTTTCTTTGGCAGAAGGGGAAAATGTGCAAAAATCCTATCGGATAATGCAAAAACGTTCATCGGAGCTGACATAGAGTTGAAAAAATTGCATAAACTGATTAGTTTCCCAGATGAGGAATTGTGTAATTTTTTAACCCATGAAGGTGTCAAATGGGAATTTATTCCCCCCAAATCCCCGAATTTTGGTGGCCTCTGGGAGGCGGCTGTAAAATCATTCAAGTTTCATTTAAAACGGGTAATAGGTGATCAAAAATTAACCTTAGAAGAGTTTCTTACTATACTAGCGGAAATTGAGGGAGTTTTGAACTCTCGTCCCCTTACCCCGCTGTCCCCAGATTTCGAAAATTTTGAAACCTTGACACCCTCTCATTTTTTAATCGGTAGACCTATCAGTTCGATCTCCGAACCACCTTTAGATAACATTAATGAAAATAGATTAGCAAAATGGCAGAGAATCACCAAATTTAGTCAACAAATTTGGAAGACTTGGAAGCGCGATTATTTAAATAATCTGCAGCAGAGGGGGAAATGGAAATTTAAAAAGGATGATGTACAGAAAGGAACTTTAGTACTAATAAAGCAGGAAAATTTACCTTCCACCAAATGGCAGGTTGGAAGGATAGTTGAAATTTTTAAGGGAAGGGACAATATAATACGAACCGTAAACTTACGGTTACCAGACGGACGAATTTATAAGAGAAATGTCAGAGATGTCTGTATATTACCAGTTCAGTAACAGATTTCTTTTCTTTCTTTAAGCAATTTTTAAGGTATATATTATTTCTGTATGTAATGTTGAATTATAGTGCATTTATGATTGTATTATTATTGTGTATGTAAGTTGTTATATCTTATAATTTTTTCCTTTATGATAATTTTTGCAAATTTATATGTGAATGTATATTGAAATTGCATTTCAATCCCCGGGGGAGTGTTTCCTCCGTAGAACATTTTGTTATCCAGGGGGCGCTGCCGAGCGCTCAAGACGGGATGATGCGCGGAGCGGATTCCCATTCCCGCCAGTAGTGATGTTTTTGCTTGAGACGTAAGCGCAGTGTACCAACCACTGCCAGTCAATTTTGTTCTCCTTGTAAATAAATGTAATTAGTTAAGTTTTAACTCCACTTTTTATTGAGTACGAAATGATCATCTTAGTTTTCTTAACGAAATACAGTCCAACGAGATTACCTGAGCTAATGTACGGAACAGTAATAAAACGGAAATTTTCAAACATTTCTCAATAATACAAGGAGTATGAGTATGTGTAAGTACAGAAAGCAGGTTAATATGATGTCATTAGAGAAATAATAAGAAAATTAATCGGACGTCTTATTGGAAGTTTAATGGACTTTTTCAAATGTTTGAGAATAATACAAGAGAGTATTAATATGAGTAATAGAGAATAGTAAATATATGAGTTTGAGAAACGTATTGAATCATGATAAAAACCCGATGATGAAATATTGGCACATTTTAACATTTTAAAGGTCTCTATACAACATGTTTAATTTTGAAATTTATTTCTTTTTAATATCGCATTTAGTCCATATGACAGATATTATTATGACAGAGTATAATAGCGGGCTTCGCCCACTGTCGTGCCGGTTTAGATATTCGAAAAAACGAAAAAATAGACCGGTAAATTTTTACTTTATAAAAAACATGACTTTATAAAAAACATGACTCCTAAATGAAATTTATTTGGATTTATTAAAGAAAGGATAAAGTGTTTTCAAAGAAATATTAAACAAAACACTTTGTGCGATCTTCAATCACACTTACCCACTTGTTAGGGTTTCGTTCATCTCACGAAACCCTATTATTGCTCCCGCTGCGTTGTCTGTCTGTCACAGAGCCATTCCCGAAAACTATGTAACTTACAGAGTTGAAACTTCGTGTATAAATCAGAATATCAGCTGTAAAGAGCTGAAAATATTAAAATTTGAAAAATTCGTATTATTTTAATAAATAGAGATAAAAAACCAAAATTCTATTAGCTTTTTTCTATTAAATTTAAACATTTTTCGTTATAGCAGATGCCAAAAATTTAAAATCCACGATGAAATTCTTTCTACAATAATTAATTTTCTATCAGACGATTTTCACGTGAAAAATGAAAATGAAATAAAAAGTTTCACCAACTGAAAAAAAATCCCTGACGGCTCGGCCTACAGGCACAGGTAGATTTCGAAGACGCAGACCGTGGGGCGCCTGTTTGTCGGGAATTGCGGAAGAAATTACCTTTTTGCAATGATGCTGCAGTTGGAACCGTCTACTTCGAAACCTAACTTGTTTGCAGGCGGAGCCAGCAAGGATTTTTTTTTTTTTTACTGTAAGAGTTGGTCCTATAAAAAACATGTCAATATAAAAGTTTGAGATAATATTAAGAGGATTTATAATAAATTTAAGCGGATTTGAAATCTTGGGAATTGACGAACTTATGATTTTTTTCTTCTAACCCCCCCCCCCCCCCCTTAAGGCAATTTTTAATTATATCAAAAATCTGTCATACATAAATTTTCGGCCCTTCTCCTAGAAGTAATAATAACTTCAAACGGATTCGATACGTATCATAATTAAGAAATTATGGTTTTTTTTTCTGTTTTCACAAAAAGTCCCCCCCCCCCACATTGGTTCGATTTTGCCCATTAACGAACTTGACCGAGATTTTATGCCCCTTGATTTTATGTATCAGTTTCGAAAAGATGCGGGAGTTGGAATCGCCTACTTCGAAAAATAACTTGTTTGCAGGCGAAGCCGGCAGGGATTTTTTTTTTTTTTTTTTTTTTTTTTTTTGCTATAACGGTTGGTCCTATAAAAAACTTGTCAATATAAAAGTTTTAGATAATATTAAGAGGATTTATAATAAATTTAAGCGGATTTGAAATCTTGGGAATTGACGAAGTTATGAATTTTTTTCTTCTAAAACCCCCCTTCCCTCCCCCCTTAAGGCAATTTTTAATTATATCAAAAATCTGTCATACATAAGTTTTTGGCCATGTTCTTAGAAGTAATAATAACTTAAACGGATTCGATACGTATCATAATTAAGAAATTATGGGTTTTTTTCTGTTTTCACAAAAAGCCCCCCCATCCCCCCCCCCTGGTTCGATTTTGCCCATTAACGAACTTGACCGAGATTTTATGCCCCTTGATTTTATGTATCAGTTTCGAAAAGAGGCGGAAGTTGGAACCGCCTACTTCGAAAAATAATTTGTTTGCAGGCGGAGCCGGCAGGGACTTTTTTTGTTTTTAATTTTTTTTTTTGCTATAACGGTTGGTCCTATAAAAAACTTGTCAATATAAAAGTTTTAGATAGTACTAAGAGGATTAATAATAAATTTACGCGGATTTGATATATTGTGAATTGACGAAGCTATGATTTTTTTTCTTCTAAAACCCCCCCTTTCCCCCCCCCCTTGGGGCCATTTTTAATTATATCAAAAATCTGTCATACATAAATTTTCGGCCCTTTTCCTAGAAGTAATAATAACTTTAAACGGATTCGATACGTATAATAATAAAGGAATTATGAGGCTTCTGTTTTCACAAAAAGCCCCCCCCCCCATTTCCCCCTCCTTGGTTCGATTTTGCCCATTAACGAACTTGATCGAGATTTTATGTATCAGTTTGGAAGAGATTTATGCAGAATTTTTCCAGTTATCGTGGTCAGAAAAAAGTGACATAGATAGATAGATAGATAGATAGATAAACTTTTGAACTGGGGGTGGTTTTGGGTTCTGGGAGTCATGATCGGCGTAGATCTGCAAATTTTTTTCAAAATTTCCAACTTAGGTGAGAATGTAATAGGTAGTATTTCTTACGAAATCTACCTAAAAAGATAAATATGAAATAAAATTGATTGACGTCATAGTGGTAAATAAAACGGAAAATGTCTAAGATTTCTCAATAATACAAGGAGTAGGAGTATGTGGATGTACACAAAGCAGATTAATATCGTGTCATTAGAGAATTAAAAAGAAAATCTGACGTCCGATTGGAAGTTTAACGAATTTTTCAGATGTTTGAGAATAATACAAACGAGTATCAATATGAATAATAGAGAATAGTAAATATGAGTTTGAGGAATGTATTGAATCATGATAAAAACCCGATTATGGAAATATTCGCATATTTTAATATTTTGAAGGCGTCCAACATGTTTAATTTTGAAATTATATATTTTTTAAATATCGCATTTAGTCCGTATGACGGATATTATTATGCCAGAATATAATAGCGGGTTTCGCCCGCTATCTGGCTGGTTTAGATTTTCGAAAAAACGGAAAAATAGACCGGTATATTTTTACTTTATAAAAAACATGACTTTTTTTTGTTGTTGTTGCTAAATTATATTTATTTGAATTTATTAAAGAAAGGATAAAGTGTTTTGAAAGGAATATTAAACGAAACCCTTTGTGCGATCTTCGATCACACTTACCCACTTGTTTTGTTTTTTTCTAAAAACAGTTTTAAATACATTTAATGTAAAATATTGCACTAGATTCAAGATCTTTCATATTGTTTTTCCCAGTTTCTGTGCGTAATTAAAATACATGAAGAGTAAGTTGTAGAACTTTGTGTGTCGTTGTATATGCTGGTTCAACTGTCAAATATTAGTTAAATATGTATTTTAATTTAATTCGAAATTTACGTACAAAAACCACGTTGAGCGAAATAAAAAAATTTAATTAGAGGGCATTTCCATAAGGGGGTGACTGTTGTTGATCCGATAATAAAATGTAATGCATTCTCAAATCACCTGCTTGAAAAAAACATCAATATATTTTGAAATAATATTGATAATAAATCTTTTAATCCTACTGTTAGATAAAAAAACAATAGTGACTAATGAAATACTGAATTTGAAGTAGAAGATTTCTCTAGATCTCGCATGATTGATCAGGAAAAGGAAATATTTCTCGGGAAAAAAAACAAACTCGAGTAGAAAAATGATAACAAAATTAGATAAAACACTAAATGAGTGGCGGAGAGTGGTCTTCAAACAGATGTTGAATATTGAAGACCTGGAAGCACTCTTCCGAAATCACCTGAAATCTGCGTGTTTGTTCATTTATTTCGAAAAAAGATAAACATTTTCTGGAAAACATATCGTATCATCATTATTTCTTTATCTGAAAGATCTACTGACCGATAAAATTACAAAATGATAAATACAAAAACAAAGAGGAGAACTAAAATGAATACGTGATGCGTAAGAATCTACGTAAAATGCACAAATATGTTTTTTTCTCTAGAAAGATTCCACATTTTCCGAACATTCTATTTTATAAAACCTCGTGTATTTCGAAATGCTTCCACAAGTTATGCCATAGTGCGTAAGCACTTTTGCGGATCTGGATTAAAATTGTGGATGGCTCGAATTAAATTATCCTTTTAAAACATTCTAAAAATAAATAAATAAATAAATCTAATTTAACAAATTACAACGACCATTGGGAAAATGCAGAGGGATAGCGGGCAGTGTTCGGACTCTACCATAACCGTTACATTGTACTGTAAGACATTTAAATTTTTTATTAATTTTGCCCCCCTAAAATACCCCTCTCTTATAGCAGACCTATTCGCCCTACCCAACTATAACATAGCTTCCCCACGCTAGCTATTCCACCCACCTACTATAGTATGATCTCGGCAGCAGGCGGTGTTACCACCGCACCGCCGCCACCGCCTGCTGCTGACACAGAAGTCCCATTCCCTATCTACTGACTTCCCGTTTGGTATCCAAAGGTAGAATAAACCGAAATATCCAAATATGATGCCAACTTTAGGTGTTAGCATTGAAATTTTAAAAGTTCGGTACAATTTCTATTTGTAGACCATCCCCTAAGCAAAATTTAAGTATTACTATAACTCTTGTTTAGATTGATGTCTGAGCTAAAGGTATTTTGAGGAAATTAAAGTTGAAGACTATGTTTTTTTGCTTTATAACATGATTTCTCATCCGACGTCAATTTTTGAATTCGGCTTTTTTTCATATCTGATAATTTGCATCTATCCTTTTTGTAACTTTAACATTTTTGCAACGATTTTATGCATTTCTATTGCCTATTCATAGAAAAATTCTTTTAAATTTACAGAATTTCGTTAAAATTCTTGAGTAAAGTGCGTACATCATTTGGTCCATTCTCGACCGAAAGCAACAACCATTTTCCCAATGGTTAAAAATAAATAATCAGTGCTGATAAAAATATCAAATCGACGTAGTTTGCATTTATTTCAAGATATGAGGATAAGAATGAATGACAATTTTTCAAATTATTATTTTAAGAAACTGTTTAAACAATAGCATAAAAACGACGCCTTTTTCTTGCAATAAGACCAACTTTCTTTTCTTCTGTGTTTCCTTCAGCTGGTTCTATTTCTTTATCGGTTATGTAATCCCAATGATCGTGTTTGATTAACACAGCTTCGATTTGAAGCTTCAAATTATGAAAATCGTATTTCCCGAGCTTTTCAATAATCGTTAAATGAAACATAATTTTAAAGAGTCTCTCAAGGCCGGAAATAAGAATGTTTAATGAAGAGTCCTAACACAACGAAGAATACTTCTTAGTTTCACTTCATTGATTTAACATAATTAGGTACTTTTCCGTTATACCAACACCCTGCCAAAATGTATGCTAATGCGCCAATTATTTCAATCCTGACAGTGCAGAGCCAAACATTGTGACTGGCTATTTATTGAACATAAATCATTTTTATTAGTATTATTATTATTTTATTGTATCCACGCAAAAAATCTTAATTAGCTAGTTTTCGAAATGAAAATATTTCGTATTAAGATACATTTACAATTTCATGCCTTTTAAAACTGAGTTTCAATTTATTGTTTTATTGTATAATATTTATTTGTTATTTTATTTTAAGTATACATTTGTATTAATTTGATAAAATAGTTCGTGAAAGTGTGTAATTTTCAAATGTTATATTTTTAAAAAATCACTTTCGCACCAACAAATGTTAATTTTTTTTTCAAATGTTTAATTTGCGCCAACTATTACGCTTGGCAAAAATAATCTTGATATAACGAAAAAGTATCCACAATTAGTAAATTGGTAAATAATTCATACGAGTTGTATTTTGCAACTGAGTGCAAAATTGTCTATATCATGACTTGAACCAAGTTGACTTAAGTAGTCAACGCTCTACCAACTGATCTATCCTGGACAAATCCGGCAGACACAATTAACTCCGACAACCAGTTGACAAAAACATCTGGGCTATTATCTGAAACAGCACAACAGAAGAAATCACAGGAACTTGGTTCCAACAAAATTAAAATTAAATCACTCAAAAATTAACGCAATTAAAATTCTTAAACGATGAATAACAATGTAAGTCATGTTCAGATATTGCTAAGATCAGCGAGCAATATGAAAGTCTAGAGAAAATAGCGAAATTCGAAAGGTTAATTCAAAATGGAAAGATAGCCGCCAAGCCCATCATGCATAATTTTAAAAAAAAATTAATTTTCAGAAACACGTTATGATGTATTTAGTACAGGAGAAAACGATTTCTATCAACATATAAGTAGGCACACGACTTATATATGTTAACTTATTAAATGGAAAAAATTTAAATAAGTACCATAATATAAGCTTGGAAATTTAATATCACACCATTTTTTAGCCACAACTTTCGTTCACGTTTTTTTTTTTTTTTTTTTTTTTTTTTTTTTTCTGTAAAATTTTCTATTTTTTTTTTATGTAAAAAATTAAAATATTTAGAACAGAATATGTACGTGATAAAAACGAAACCAATAGCACAGGTCGTTGAGCCCATCGTTATGACATCAACGTAACCGTACTACTTTCAGATACCGGTCTACAGTTTTTAACAGATTAATGAAGCCGAGTGGTTAGTATTCTTGCTACAAAATGAAGAGTATTCAATGAGCCAATGTTCGTGGGGTTTGGTCGGGGTGACTGTTCAAAGTTTTCAGGTATAAGAACGATAATTTGGTTCACTTTCCCATCCGAAGTCCTTCCTGAAGGTATACCCATTAGGGTGGGCCGAAAAAAACTTTTTTTTTTATTATTCGCTATATCGCGGAAAACTTGGCTTTATGGTTGCTTAGTAAAATAAAATGAAAAAAAAATTAATTACATTTTAATTTTAGCGACAGAGCAGCTCAAATAAATGTATTGGAGAGCAATAGTTTTCTTTCTTTTTTTAAAGCTATAAAAGAAAAAAAACTGCTATAGTGAAAAATCTTTAAAAGAAAGATATAAAAATACATTATAATAAAAAAAGAAGCAAAATTACTTCATTTGAGGTAACGCAAAGCATTTAAAAAATCCTTAAGTTAACGCAATCAAGTTGTATCAAATTTGGCTTTTTTTCTCAAATTTTAAGCCTTTTGCGCTACCACCAGAAGTAAAATTTTATTTATTTTGTTTTTGCATCTTACTTAGCTACCCTAGACACAAGTCTTTTTCGGTATAGCGAATCAAAACAGAAAAAAAGACCCGACCCACAATCCGGCCAACATTCACTGAGTGAATACAACTTGATTGCGTTAACTTAAGGATTTTTTTAATGATTTGCTCTACCTCAAATGAAGTAATTTTGCTTCTTTTTTTATTATAATGTATTTTTATATCTTTCTTTTAAAGATTTTTCACTACTGCAGTTTTTTTTTCTTTTATAGCTTTAAAAAAAAGAAAGAAAAGTATTGCTATCCAATAAATTTATTTGAGCTGCTCTGCCGCTAAAATTAAAATGTAATTAATTTTTTTTTTCATTGTATTTTACTAAGCAACCCTAAAGCCAAGTTTTCCGCGGTATAGCGAATCAAAAAAAAAAAAAAAAAAAAAAAAAAAAAAAAAAAAAAAAAAAGTTTTTTTCGGCACACCCTAGTACCCATCCTATAGCAATATGACTAATCCAACAAAATCCGTTTAATGACATACTGAAAGAGGAAGGGCTTATTGGCTAGGAAGAAAGGTACTTCTCTATTATCCCGTCGACCACTTTTCATAACAAAAAACTATCGCCAAACCGTAAGATTCAATGCCAAAAATGCAGTCCCATTACTTGATATCAGAAACATTATACGTGTTTGTTATGTCATCAACTGATTTTTAATTCGACATTTGTGTGTATTTTTCATTATTTTTTACTGATTTATTAGTTATTTCATTCATTAAAATAACAATTGTGTCCTTAAATTCTTATATTTTATTTATTTATTTGTTTATTTATTTTGATATTCCAATGGCAACGTTCTCCCGTTTATTTGGCGTTACTGTTTGGCGATAGTTTTTTGTTATGAAAAGTGGTCGACGGGATAATAGAAAAGTACCGGAAGAAAATATTGGCTATGATTTATTTTTAAGAATCTGACTTTTTAAACAAAAAGTACAATTTTATTAAGGTTTAAATATTTTTATGGCATCCAAGTAAAGAGTCATAATAGGTGTTACAATTAATCTTAGCAAAAATATTTCATTAAGAGACTCTTTCAGTCGTGACGTCCGCAATAACGTTTTGGTTGAAAACTGACTCTAAACAAACGGTTGATATGTTTCATTTTTCATTTCATTTTATACTAAATATAAATCTCATTTCATCAAATTCTAATTCGTTCCATCACAGCACATGGTACTTTCACAATAAAATCTTAATTTCAAGTAAAATATCGGTGAAAATGACGTCCGTTCGATGCAATCGGCGGAAAACCCTTTAAGTTTATGAAGTAAAATACTTAATCTCTTTCAGACATGATGTCATAAACGCTGCAAAAAACATTCCGTTCTTCCAAAATATGTAGTCGGAATGTTTGCGAAAATTTTACTCTGTTGAAAATGGAATCATGTACGGCAAAAAAAGGTGCCCTTACATTGATGAAAATGAAAGTTTATTTCAACTTGCGTAAAAATGACATTATCGTCAGATTTTTTTTATAAAATTTCTATTGAGATTAAATTCCTACACTGTAAAAAATCTTCAGCTTTTGCTGAACCGTCACTCCACCACTTTTATAGAATATCTGCATTTTGACCAATCAAAATGCTCCATAATATAGTAAAGTAACCGTTTTCTCTAAAAGCGGTGGAGTGTGTCTGCAGCAAAAGCTGAAGATTTTTAACAGTGTAGTTATATGTCTAAAAGAAAGTATATTGATTTTCATAAAATTTTAAATGACTCAACAAAATTCTGCAACAATTATATATATTAAATTTCAAACCGTTCGGTTGGGTAGTTTTTGCGCTGTTATATGCGGATAGACGGTCCAGACGACGACTATTAGGTGCTACGTATTTATATAATTACGAACGCACCTAAAAAGCAGACTTCTTGGCTTTTGGTGCGCAATCTTAGTACGAGCAAAACGAAAGGTGTCATTAAAAATTACGTCATACTGACGAAATCATAGTAAATTGCGAGGCTAACGAAAGAGACAGGCTACCGCGGTGCATTCCACTTATCTTTTTTTACAGACCGCTAGAGTGACGTGATGCTCTTTCCGTACACCTGCATTGGTGGATTCGAGCATCACGTGACTCTCGCCGTCTGTAAAAAAAGATACGCGTAAAGCACCGCGGTAGCCTTTCTTTTTCGTTAGCCTCGAGTAAATTGTTTCAGTTTTATAGACGCGTGTTTGTTTTTAATCATGACATCACTAGCACCAAGAAGCCATTACGCCATTCTCAGCTTTTTGTATGTTTAAATGTTAATATTTTCAACAAATTCAAACAAGTTTTTAAATTGTTTAAGTTTTTTGTTTGCATTGTTCAATGGAAATCACTTTGTAATTTTATTCAATGCACGTGAATACAGGTCATGAAAACTTTCAAGTTGCAATTTTTATTTTTACCCCAATGTAATGAAAATAATAATTTACTTATTTTAATCAAAGCACGAGAATGCCAACAGCAATTCTAATTTCTAAACGTTATTCCACTGCTTTCAAAATGATAAATTTGCATCATATCAGTAAAGATGTTAAAAATCAATAAATTCATTTTGCATTTCTTAAAGACTTTACCAGTATGAAGATAGTTATTTCATAAATACATATAAGAATTACCTCTGAAGATATATCGTAAACATATTACGAATATGAGGATCTATTGTGAAATTTGCACTGAGTTATTCGATGAAACTAAAAATGTTGCCAGTACTCTTTGTGGGCATGTTTTCCATCAAAGCTGCATTCAAAACTGGTTAAAGTGTTCGCGCACCTGTCCCAAATGTAGAAATCCCGTCGAAGAAGTACACACCATCAGGCTCTTCTTCAGTGTATTGGCTAGTGAAGTTGAAAGTAATGAATATTTGGAGAATGAAGTAAACAGTTTGAAGGCTTTAGTTCATAGGAAGAACTTAGAAATAATCAAAAGACAAACAGCCGATGCACAGGTGAAAAGTCGTATTCTTGAGATTAAGATGCGTGCAATGAGATTGGAGCAACGAATAAATTACATACAACTGAGACACCTAAAAGCAATGAAGATCACAATGGATTTGTACCTGTCCCTGAAAAAAGCCATGGAGAATTTGATAAATGCGACGAGGATGATGAGAAACGTTTGGGAAAGGAATACTCTTCGCCAGAGGAAGCTCGAAAAAGAAATTTTGAAGGATGCGCAAGTACTTGAAGCGTCCCAATATGTTCCACTAGCCTGCAATGATTGCTCAAGAAACACAAACAGCTGCAATTGGAGTACCGAAAATATTGTACCGAAGTTAACCACTGAAGTTCGCCAAAGGCAATTCGAAATAAGAATCCTCAGGAATGAGCAAGAATTTGAAGGTCCACAAAATATCCCATCAGCCTGCTACGATTACTCAAGAAACACGAGAAGCCGCAACTCGGTTACGGAAAAGATGGCATCAAATTTACCCTCTGACATTCGCAGAAGACTACTCGAAATAGAAATTCTCAACAATATGCAAGAATTTGAAGATACTCAAAATATCTCGCCAGTGTGCAATCTTTGCTCAAGAAACACCAGATGCAGCACCTCTGCTATCGAAAATATTGCACCGAATTTAAGCATGTCGAGTGTTTTAAGTAACAGATATCGGAGAAGCTACAACCCATATGGTTGCACCAGGAGCAGAAATATCTTCATACAAAGAGATGAGGAGTTCAGTAGGTTGTCCGAAATGCCAGAAACAAGTTCTATGGAAATGGAAATCCACACTCACAGTAGTAGAATTCCAGCTAATAGTGAACCTGAAGATTACGAGGTTATAAATGCTTCAGCTATGGACCAAAACTGACCGAAAAGTCTGAAAAAGCCAAATTAATATTCATCAAAGATGTACGTGATTTTGTTTTTATTTTGTGAATCAGCTAAGTCAAATGTTTGACACATTTAAACTTATTTCACATTACAAAATTTAATATAAATATTTGAACGTAACTATTTGATTGATAATCTTAACAAATAACTAGATAATAAATTTTTAAAAAGACAACCAAATAAAATCTTGTATTGAGAAATTTTGAACTTTGCTTTACTGTATACATATCATAAGCCTCTGTTTATTTAGAGTAGAAATAAATTTCAATCGTTGCGTACATTTCTGAAATAAAGCTACGTTTTCCAAATTTCCTGACTTTGGAGAAAATGAAAGTTTTCCACGCACATCCATTGTAGTCTATGAACAGTCTAGACTAGGTTATGTTGAATTATAACTACTGTAACATTCCTCGTACAATTTCCCTATATTTCACGTTATTTAAATATTTCAATATTTTAAAATGTCAGTTTTAAATAAAAATCGGTACTTCTCTATTATCCCGTCGACCACTTTTCATAACAAAAAACTATCGCCAAACTGTAACGCCAAATAAACGGGAGAACGTTGCCATTGGAATATCAAAATAAATAAATAATTAAAATATAAGAATTTAAGGACACAATTGTTATTTTAATTTATGAAATAATTGATAAATCAGTTAAACATAATGAAAAATACACACAAATGTCGAATTAAAAACCATTTGATGACATAACAAACACGAAAATAACTTCTGACATCAAGTAAATGGGACTGCATTTTTGGCGTTTAATCTTACAGTTTGGCGATAGTTTTTTGTTATGAAAAGTGGTCGACGGGATAATAGAGAAGTACCAATAATTCTTAAAATTCTATTCATCAAATCTAACTTAAATTTAAGATGATTAATGAAACATTGACTTTTAAAATATCAATTTATATTTATTTTAAAATAAATTTGTATGTTAAGTTTTTAAAACGCATCAATCTGTTAAGAAAAATGGGAAGAGTTCCATATCCTGTGCCGGTAGATTTGGCGAGTTTTTTTTTTTGGCGATAAATGTTTGGATGTGGTAATTGCGATTCTCAGCCTTTGGGGTTGCTGGGAAGAGTTCCGTATCCTGTGCTGTTTCTTTTGGCGAGTTGTTTTTGCCGATAAATGTTTGATGTGATTGTTGCGATCTTCCGCCTTTGGGGTTGCTTTTTTAACTACTGTAATAGACTTTTTCTACGTGACGTCAAACGCTTTTGACACCATTTTGGATTTTTTTGCTAATCGCGCCAACCAGCACAGGATATGGAACTCTTCCCGAGTTGCTATTTTTAAACGATATTTTTTTCTGTAGATGTAATATTATGTAAATATATTTTTTGTGCGCTTTTTGCCACAGATGTCACATACGCACCACGTTCGCGCAATTTTTCCCCCCCGCCAATTTGGCGAAAAAAATAAATTGTTGTTTATTTACTTTTATTTTTTATTTTAATTCTATAAATTATTTTTATTATGTATATAAATATTTATTTATATAAAAACTATCATTTATTTATTTTTATTTCCTTTTTTTAAGTAATAGAAGCTATTTCATTTATTACGTTATTTTATTTTTATATTGAAATAAAAAATCACGTGCTATTATTGCATGCTATTTGTAACTAATATTCAAAAACAAAGTTTTCGCCAAATTAACTGGGGGGGGGGGGGGGGGGGCACGCCAACATGGTGCGCATATAACATCTGTGCCTTGATATACATAATGAAAATAATTTATAGAATTAAGATAAAAAATAAAAGTAAATAAACAACAATATAAACAAAATAACCGGGTTAGCATGTGAGGCATAAAATTGTCATTTTGTTGCAATCGCGCCAACGTGGCGCGTATATGACATCTGTGCCCATCTGAGGAATTTGTGTCTGGTTTTTATATTTTGACATTTTGGTCTCATAATTATACATGCACGTATGTACGCAGGGCCTAACTCCAATGTAGCTCGAAGAGAAGGAATCACATCTGAATGAAGCATTTAAAAATTGTCCCATTAATCAGAATTGTTCTGGGTTCAGGATGCTGATAGTGAACCTAATAACTCTACTCCCTCTCCTACTCACATACACAATGTAGATCCACTTTTCCATGTAGTATTTTATTTTTATTTCTTCCCTAATAAGTTATTCAAAGCAAATAAGAATAAAAGCGTATTTTTAAATATATATATACACTCTTTATTTTTTATTAACCATTGGGAAAATTGTTGTTGTTTTCGGTCGGACATCTTGGCGTCGTCACTTTACTTTTTTAAGCGTTTTTAAATATTTTTAACGACACTCTGTAACTTTAGAAGATTTTTCTTTGAATAGGCAATAGAAATGCATAAAATCGTTACAAAAATGTTAAAGTTATAAAAAGGATAGATGCAAACGGTCAGATATGAAAAAAAGCCGAATTCAAAAATTGATGTCGGATGAGAAATCGTCTTATAAAGCAAAAAACGTGGTCTTCAACTTTAATTTCCTCAAAATACCTTTAGCTCAGACATCTAAACAAGAATTAAAGCAATACTTAAATTTTGCTTAGGGGAAGGTCTACAAATGGAAATTGTACCAAACTTTAAAATTTTCAATGCTAACACCTAAAGTTGGCATCCTATTTGGATATTTCGATTTATTCTACCTTCGGATACCAAACGGGAAGTCAGTAGATAGGGAATGGGACTTCTGCGTCAGAAGCAGGCGGTGGCGCCCGGTAACACCGCCTGCTGCCGAGATCATACTATAGTAGGTGGGTGGAATAGCTAGCGTAGGGAAGCTATGCTATAGTAGGGTGGGGCGAATAGGTCTGCTATAAGAGGGGGTTTTTTTAGGGGGCAAAATTAATAAAAAAAATTAACAATTGGGAAAATGATTGTTGTTTTCGGTCGAAAATGGACCTCTTGACGTCGTGACTTGATTTATACTTTATTTTCTACTTTTTAGCCTTTAAAATATGTCATTGTCGCAGTTTCACTGCCAGTTGACCTATTTTAGCGAGCATGGTTTTGGCGCATAGTTGACTCCACACTGTAAAAAATAAATTCTAAAATAGAACAAAAAATGACCCAAATTGGGTTGTAAGATATCTGGGTGCAGCAATGTTCCAAATTGGAAAATACCTCTTTGTGACCCAAAATGTGTTAAAAAAGTATCCATTTTGGGTTTATGGCAGAATCCAAATTGGAATTCAGAGTTTACCCAAAATGGGTACAATGTTAACCCATTTTGGATATACTTTGAACTCCAATTTGGGATCTGTAATAAACCTAAATTAGAATTCAGAGTATACCCAAAATGGGTTAAAATTGTACCCATTTTGGGTAATCTCTGAATTCCAATCTGGGTTCTGCAATAAACTCAAAATGGACACTTTTTATGCCCATTTTAGGTCACAAACAGATACTTTCCAATTTGGAACATTACTGAACCCAGATATCTTACAAACCCAATTTGGGTCAGAAAGACACTCTTTCCAATTTGGAACGATGCTGCACCCAGATATTTTACAGCCCAATTTGGGTCATTTTTTGTTCTATTAAAAAAAAAAAAAAATTCCACAAAATATTACAAATCCTGAAAACTTATGAAGAACAAACATTAAAACTTTTTTTTTTTCTTTGGGGAGGGGGGTAATTTTCCCCCTAAATTAAAAATGACATAAAACCAAATTCAAAATTAACTGCCATAATTTTATTTTAAGGCTTTAAAAAGTAAATGCATTTTATATTATTGGAAACAATGAAAATCTTTATTAAAAATTGTTAGGATATACAAGTAGATCTTATTTAGCAATTATTTAATTTTAATTGAGATTTCAGTGCTGAAATATAATTTTAATTATCAAACTAAATATATTAACATATTTCTGCACTTACCAACAAGATCAGATATTAAGAAATTATGCTTAGATTTTTAAACAATGCCAAATTTATGAAATTGCGTAAGAAAAAAAATGTTATTAAAAATAAAAAATTTCTTTTCAAAATCATCTACTTTGCACTTAACATTTTAACAAACAGATTATATTTAAGTAAGCACAGTTTTAACATAACTGTGTGGTGGATCTGCCAAATAAACTATCAGACAAAAATTTGATTTACTTGAAAAAGTATTCTATTTTGAAGAATAAATATGGACTTGGGAAGAGTATACTTATAAAACTCCTTAAAAATGTAAAACAAAAATAAGGAAATACAAGCACCGTTTTACAACGGGAAGCCAAATACGAAAAAACCATATTTAAAATTCAAAATGATGATCAATCGCAAAAGAAAAAAAAAATTGTATTCCTCAGTGCTTAGGTCAGATATTAAGAGATTTCTTAAAATACATGAGATATAAGATGCATTCAATAAAAATCCAACTTGGCAATTTTTTTTTTTTTTTTGGAGGTGTGTTTATAATTATATAAATACATATCATGTCTATGTTTGTTTGCCCGCATATAACATCGCAAGAACTACGCAACCGAATGGTTTGAAATTTAATATATAATCGTTGCAGAAATTTATCGAGTCATTTCAAATAATCAAAACTTAAAAAGATATTAATAAAAGTTTTGTTTTCTTTATTCTATTAAATCCTATCATATGTAATCTATATCATAAAAACGCAAGTCTTGTGACTGAAGAAAACAAATATACAGCCTCACCCCATATGCCAAGCAGCTATTTCTATTCAAAATAATTTTTTCGAACAAAATTGCATAAAGTTACATTCTTAGAAAGATTGTTCAAAAAAATTGTTTGCATGAGAGATGAGTTGAATCTATACATTCAAAAATGTATAGATTCTCAGTTAACTTCAATGGAAATTAGGTTTACAGCCAAATATTTCAATCTATTAAAGTAAATAAACACAGAGATTTGTTCATCACTTATTGTTGAGTCATAGAAATAGTAAACCATGAAGAAAATCATTCGCAAAGCAAGATCTCCAGGGTGAATTTTGCAGTGCTGTCTGGTGTCAGGGAAAAAAATAGATATATTCGTATCTGTGAACATAGCATACATACATCTAAGCTCTACAGATCTGGTTCCCAGTCTGAGCAGTCCCTCTTAGGCATTCAAATAAGGGAGGGGGAAAAAAAAGACATGCTCAATTTCTCTCATAACACTTCATTTCACTGAAATAATAACAATGATTTTTTAACAATGATTTTTTTGTGAAATTTTTATAGTACAAATGCACCTCTTTTGTCATGTTTAACATGTGTTCTTATTTAGAAACTATGTAAACGAAACACATTTTCCTTTTTTTTTGGTAAAGGCAGAAGACTTTTCAGAAAATACTGTCAAAGGTGATGTTTTAAACCAAATACATGCTGCGGTGATGCGAGCAAGGAGAAAAACGTGTACGTGTTATGTGACTTGAATCGCTTATAAATCGATAAGTAATTTATTTATCAAAAAATTGAAAACTTATTTTAATTCAAAATCGCTTCAATAGTCAACCTTCCAATTTTATGCCTTTGCATTTTAAACTAAGCCAGAAAATATGTCAGAAAGTTTTGTGTTGTTGAGCAGGTCATTTGATAAAATAAAAATCATATTCACCTTTCACTACTAAAAGCTAAAACTTTGCTTTAACCAAATTTCTTTATTAAAAATCTTAAAATAATTTCAATGTAACTGAAAAACTTATTTGTTATTGGAATGTTTGAAAAGAAACACCAATTCTCTAGCTTTATAAGTTTCTAAAGCGATTAGAGTTCAGAGTTAACCAAACTTGGATTTATTAGATTTAAATAAAATAATTTTAAATCAGGTCTTTTTATATATTTTTTAAAATTTTAGTTGTTAATTAGCTTACTTTTATAAGCAATTAAGATTGAAATTATATTTAAAAAATATATATAAAACATTTCAGACTATTAGTAAGTAACCATAAAACCATTTTTATTTTCTAAACTTTTCCTTTTTTAAAAAAACAAAAAAAAAAAAAAAAAAAACATTGGAATACTGAACCATGTATTATTTACATGTGCACAAGGAAGTAACGAGATCTCTACATAAATATCAATAAAAATACTTTTGAATGATCTATATTTATTTAGTGTAATGTTTCCCATATCCTCACAGAAAGTCTCCATGTTTTTGTATAAGAAATTTTACATAAGATTTAGATATTTTTAATAGGTAATAGGCATTAACAGGGATGCAAAAATCTATGCGCCAATGGACTGATTCCCATCACTAAATTTTATTAGTATTCTTCGTCAAATTATTAGTATACTTCACAGAAATTTTATCAGTATTCTTATTAGGCAAAGAATACTAAAAATTTAGCGGTGGGAATAGGTCCATTGGGGCCTAGACTTTTGCACCCTTGTGCATTCATATTTTAACATTTTTCAGCTAAAAGCCTTTATCCTTAAATTAGGATTTTTATTTTAAAGTGATATTTCATTTAAATAAAATTCAAAAAGCATAGATTTTGATTTTTGTATCCCCCACTCCTTCAATTTATGTATTTTTGTCAAAAAATAATATTTATTACAGAATATTTTGACTTAAATTTGAATTTTTTTTAAATTTATTTATCAATAATAATAAAAAAAAAAAAAAAAAAATAGTTGATTGAAATAAATGAACCATGAAATTAACCCCCTAATGAATAGCTTGATAAACTATTTTTACAAACTACAAATTAAAAATATAATGACTTTGAACTTAGATAAAAGAAAGCTAAACTGCGAATTCAGCAACAAATACAGTTTTTAAAAATACATTTTATTTTATTGGAAACTAACTGAAAATTTAAGCTTAGTCAAATAAAAATCTAATTTGCTCAAATACATTAAACTGCAGACATTAACAATATTTGATATTTGCTATAATAACTACTATATTTGAAATTCAAAAATTTTTAAACAGTACTAATATAATAATGAATATAAAAGTATTAATTATTCATTTTTTTCTCTCAGGCTAACTGGACAGAAAAAATAAAACACACTTATACTAAAAATTACATTTATTTTCAACAAAACTAGTAATTTTTTTATGTATATTTTTTTAACAGACCACTTACAGCATTACATATTGAAATTAGTGCTAATGGCATTTCATCTCTTACAACCACAGTACTGATTAATAAGGCAGGCCTTGATGCAGCCACAAACTATGTATAAATTGCAATACATGTTAGTAAGTACAAAACTACCATAATCGAGCATTTTTCTTTAAACACTATCTTGCCGTTAAAATATAGGAATAGCACAGTGTCTTTCTTCCCATCCTCAATTGCAAGTAGTCAGAGAGAATCTCTCCTGGCCAGAACATCATTCACAGCATTGTTATCCTGTAATATTATTATTATTATTAATAATTTCTTTATTGTACTAATTTGGTAGACATAAAAATATTCTGATAGAAGATAAAAAGGACAAAGATATAACAGCTGAACAATGTTTTAAGACTTTGAATGTTTACTTTTAGTACATACAAAAAATATGAAAATTTGATACAACAAAGACAGCAATGAGTGATTAAGGAGGCGCTTTCAGCGATTAAGTATTTTTAACACTAGATCTCTGTATAGTAGCAATTTTTATGAAGGGTTGTAAAGAGAGGTGCCTATATAGTGTAGCTTTTCCAAGTCATTTATTACTTGTTTTTGTTGTTCTTTTGGTATTTTTTATGTCCATGTATTCATAGTCACTTTTTTTTTGTGGCTAAAAGTATACAAATAGTGATACAAAAAGGCTGTAAATAAATAAAATAAGTAAATATAGGATGAATTATAATTTTGATTAATTTCCCCATTGAAAATTCATGATTTAGACAGAAATATTATTTTTATTACTGGGCAGCTGTTCCCACTACACAAGACATGCATCTGTGTAAGGAAGTGATAGATAACAAACTTTGTTTCAAAGAATATGCACATAGCTTTCTTTTGAGCATTCCCCATTTTAAATTCTCACATCTGAGCTTTTTACAATGTGATGCTGCTGGGGTTGCCGCATAAATTGGTGGATAATATTTAACTTTGTGTTATTACCAAAAACCTTTTGAATTGTACTTGACAAATGTAATATTTTTCATCATGTTCTGAAATCAAAGTTATGAGATAAGGACACCCCAGACAATAATTTTTGAACACCATGTACTACTTAGAATATAAACATTTCATTGTAAAAAATTGCACGTCACTTAAAAAATATTCCTTATGAGCTTTGATAATTTTACATGGAGTGATTTTGTGAAAACAAAAATATTTTTCAACAATTCTCCCTAAAACACATATTTATCAAGAAGCTTAAACATAGAACAATGGAAAAACTTAATACACAATTTAAAACTTATATTTAATAAACTTTTTTTTTTTACTTTTACATTATATTGAACCAAATAGTTTAATTTAAAAAGTTTTAATTATTTTTCGAAGTAAAAAAAATGTGCCTGAAAATTAATAAGCATGGAATGAGAACAAAAAACAAACTAAAACATTGATGTTCATAATTATATTGCACAAATAAGAAATTGGTACAGGACATTTGTCGATTAGTAGAATTTCCTTTACAAATGCTTCAGAATGCACCTTATTCAAATTTCCCTGACACAAATATCAATATCTTATATTAATAGTTGATGCAGAATTTATGCTGCATTTATTTTTTTCACTTTGCAAAAGATTATCAATAATAACAGAAACTTAAAGAAACATCCAAAATAGGAGGGAAAAAAACTAGAAAAGTGAATTTCTGATTCTTACGCAAATGTTAGTGAAACAATAATATAACATTAATTTGTGACTTTAAATGTAATATACATAAGAATTATCATACCACCAACCCCTCCCTCCCCCCCCCCCAAAAAAAAAAAGAAAAGAAAGAAAGCTAAAATGCTAAATTAAATTGTGAGTAGACATTCATTAATTGGAAAAGGTCTTAAAATAGTAAATCCATTTATTGAATAATTAAACTTCTTTCCTTCCATCCCATTAAATATGTTTTATAGTTAAATTTGAATTGCATTCTTAATTTACTTGGTTGATATATGTAAAAGATGGAATTTTGGTTGCCAGGAGTCAATGCAGACAAAATTTAGGGCCTATTTAGGATATGGGCCTTCACAAAATTTCATTCCACAAAAACAAACTCTTCATTAATTATTTTCATTTTGCTAAGTTTTAAAATGTGCAATTGCAAACAAAAATAGTTCACCAGAAAGAAAAACTTTAGCATAAGGACATAGATAAGTTATTACAGCACAACCTCAATATCTCATATCGCTGGGGATTAATACTGTATTAATAAATTCTTTCTTCGAATTAGAGTAACTTCATTTCATCTTTCTTCACAAAAAGTTAATTTTTCATACAAAATTTAATAATTTTCATAAAATAACTTTTTTTTTACAAAATGGGCCCCAATGGAAAAAAAAAAATCTGCATTGATTACTGCATGCACTTCCTGGTGTGCTAGAATCTAGAATTATGCAAATTATGTATACACAGGTGTGTTTCGAATAACAATACAACATTTTAATATTCTTGGAACTTAATTTTAAATTAATAAATTAATTTTAAGCCATTTTTCCATTAGCCAATCACAGGTTATAAATTGCCAAATATTACTTAGGGTTATTACAACTGAAAATATAATTACTTACCTTTAGATTCTTTGTAAGCAACAGAAACTATAGCTCTGTTTAGCTCCATTACTTTTTTTTTTATACATCATCGACAATATTCCTTAACACCTCTTAGATCAGTATTCATTTTCTGAAAAAAAAAAATCACAAGTAGAAATCAGATAGTACTCTTAGCAATATTATTTACTTTCAGCAATCACATTCCATAAAAAAATAACATTCAGAAATATACAAACAAAATTGACTAAAATTGTAAGATTCTGGACCTTAACAGATCCTGTGATGTGAAAAATCCCCCCCCCCCCTCCTCCCAAGGAATTTGGGATGAAATTTCTATTAAAAATATATTCATCTTTAATATAAGATTGATATACTTGCATAATATAAATTGATATGATTTTTGGGTACTTTTCGGTTAGCCAGGCACCAGTGATATATGTACATATATATATATCTATCACTGGTGCCCAGCTAACCGAAAAGCACAGATTTTTGTTGTTGTTATGTTGTCTAACTATAATTAAACTATAATGCCAATAAATAAATGAAAAAAATGTTGCCATTAAAATCTCAGAAATAAAAAATTTGGAGAAGCATGTCTGACTAAAGTGTCAACTACCAGTAACTTAAGCAATAAAATTTACAATATAGGATAGATGTGCCAGTAATGGACACCCTTAAGGAATTTTTATAAAAATTATTTTTTAATTAATAGTTATAATTATTATAGCCCACCTTTTTAATATTATATTAATCTATCAACATTATTTAATCAATCTTCAATCTCATAGTCTCATTTCCCAATGTGAATAAAAATTTAATTGTAAATAACAAAAATGTATCAAAACACCCAAAATTCCAGCAATGGACACCCCACAAAAAATAATAGGCAATTGATTGATTTTATGATTGTATTTAAAACCAAAATTTAATGAAAGCATATTAATGAAATAAAATAGTCATTTTCAAATAAATTTAACAATTAGGATATCAATAATTAATAAAATATTTATGAGATTATAATTCACTGTTTAAATTAATTATTGTCATTATCCACAACAAATTATTAACAAACTTGACTGAGATTTTATGCCCCTTGATTTTATGTATCAGTTTCGAAAAGATGCGGGAGTTGGAACCGCCTACTTTAAAAAATAACTTGTTTGCAGGCGGAGCCGGCAGGGATTTTTTTTTTTTTTAAATTTTTTTTTTCTTTTGCTATAAGAGTTGGTCCTATAAAAAACTTCTCAATATAAAAGTTTTAGATAATATTAAGAGGATTTATAATAAATTTAAGCAGATTTGAAATCTTGGGAATTGACGAAGTCGTGAATTTTTTTCTTCTAAAACCCCCCTCCCCCCCCTTGGGGCCATTTTAATTATATCAAAAATCTGTCATACATAAATTTTCGGTCCTTCTCCTAGAAGTAATAATAACTTCAAACGGATTAGATACATATCATAATTAAGAAATTATGGGTTTTTTCTGTTTTCACAAAAAGCCACCCCCCCCCCCCCCCCCCCGGTTCGATTTTGCCCATTAACAAACTTGACCGAGATTTTATGTATCAGTTTCGAAAAGATGCGGAAGTTGGAACTGCCTACTTCGAAAAATAACTTGTTTGCAGGCGGAGCCGGCAGGGATTTTTTTTTTTTAATTTTTTGCTATAAGGGTTGGTCCTATAAAAAACTTGTCAATATAAAAGTTGTAATAGCCAAGTACTCAATACTTGGACAAAGTAACATCACGCTTTATTGTTTTGAAATAAGTTAAACATTGGATTTTGAAATCGGGGAGTTTCAGTGGAGCGGCCCTTAATATAATATTATTATGTTATGTATTATCAATTAATATGCTTAAAAAAATAGTAAAATGTTATACTACTATTTCAGATTGATTCAGACAAGCACAATCAAAATGTGGCTGGTAAACAATTATTCAGAATTAGCATAGTACCAATTATACACAATGTACTTAGTTCAGATACATGTTTAATTATTTTCTATGTTTGAAAATAAAATAAAAAATTGCAGCATTATGAAATTAAATTTGTGTAGCGTTACTGTTTTGCCAAAGTAAACGAGTACCAAATACTAGGACATGTACAAATATCAAATAATAGCATGCAAGAAAAAAAGAACATAGAAGTGAGCTCGGGGGTAACACTCTGATCAGAAATATAGCATGCTGTCCTCTAAAAAAACCCTTTTTTTTTCTATATATAGTCTAATAAAGAATGCAAAAATAAATAAATAAACATTACTACATTTTTACAGCTTGTTCTGAGTAAGATTTTAATGGTGAGCATTTTTCATTTTATTACAAAGTGGCTGTCAATTAGCGAGAATTTGAAAAAAAAAACCCACTTTTCCAAACAATAACCCATTTTACCTGATAAACCCCACAGCTAACATAATCAGCTGAAAATGAAGCATTTTATTACATATTAATGGTTTAGCATAAAAACAATTAAAAATTTATGAAGGTCATTGTAAAATTCTATTTATAACAAGAAAATCTGTAAAAATGAAACTTTTTGTCAGAATTCTGCAATTGTTAGTTTAAATTATTTTAAAACTAAATAAGCACTCCTTAAGTATTTTTATTATTCTAAATGGTGCATAAAAAACAGAAAAAAAAACTGACTTTAGTGAAATATTTGAAGTACTTGTGTGTTTTTTTTTTATGAAACATCTCACTCTGGGTATTTTTTAGAGGGCAGTATAAAAATCTTACAAAACAATAATTGCATATTGCATAACTAATTGCACACACAAAGTTAAATGCAAAAATTCTGCACTGCTATTGTCACCATGCAGCTGTTTCATCATGCATCATTTTAACAAATGTTTTACATAATTCAAAACAGCAACATTTGAAAAAAAAAAAAAAAAAAAAAAAAAAAAAGGGGAAAATTTACAACTAATAAATAATTTAACCAAGCTCAGCTACATCTGTACATGTATACCTATTAAAACAAATTTTTTTCCGCATTTAAACCATTCACAAACATTTAAAATATGTTTATGTTTCTGTCTCTGTGCATGTTACGTACGTACTGCTCTAAATCTTTTAACGTGTTCAGGCAATTAAAAATATTGCCGCGAACTCAAAATGCATTTATTTTAGCTTTAGTTGAACTCATTTAAATGAAAATGTAACTAAAGTAATCACAACGTAAGAAAAATAATACAACTTCGGAAATTTCAACATGCAAGAAGAAGCATGGCAAAACATAAACATATTTTTAACGCGATTACTTAAATTAATTAAGATTACATAAAGTAAAAAACAGATAAATACATACCTAAATAAATCCGATAGCAAATAATAGCTGTCTTGTGCAGAATCAGTATCACAAACGTCGGGTTATTGATTTCCAAACATCAGATCGCAAGTCGACCTGCCGCGTGACGCTACAAGTAAACAAAAATTTCAAGATGGCGGGGGCTGTTCAGGAAAGAAGATCAGGCGGCGCGCGGGCGATGGAGATTTAAATATAGAGTGAGTCTATACTGTGACTGAAATTGAAAGGCCTGCGTTCGTTATCATTGATTTGGACATCCAAATCAATGATAATGATCACGGTCCTTCATTTGACTAATTAGCGTATTTTAATGATATTTTGTTATATTAAGAAGTGAACTTGGTGGCCGAATGGTTAGAGCACTGCTCTTGATTCTGGAGGTTGCGGGTTCGATCCCCCAAAATTTCTGTTTGATTTTTTCTGTTTTTTTTTTTTTCATTTAAAAATGTTTAATAGGTTAACCGATTAAAAATACAAAGCAATTGCTTGGTATTTTTCATGATTAATGGAATATATTTTATAAAAGCAAAATTTGATATTATTAACAATTACTTATTTAATTAAATACGACAAATTCAGCTATTTTATGATTAAAATTTTACATTACAGTGTCTTTTAATATTTAAACATTATTATTATTATTATTTTCTTTTTAGCAAATGTAAAATAAGAAATGAAAATATAGTCAATTTGCACGAATTTCTCCATGTTTTTATAATGAGTACTTCAACAGTGAATTTTTAGTACGAATAGAATGCAAAGCATATTTTACAATGTAAAAAATATTATAAAAATAAAATGTAAACGATATACATTATTTAAACTAGAAATATCAGTACCTATTTTTGTAAAGAGGTAAAATACATGTGGTTTACCGTCTAGTTTCGTAATGAATATAAATAAAATATAGTTAGAATGTTTATAAATTTTCTACTGAATGTACAAGTATTTTAGCATTTGTTTTTCGTGTTTTATGATGTTTATTGCAATATAATAAATAATGCAATTTACATCGAAAAATGAACTTCAAGAAAAATAAATTTTTAGAAATTAATAATTATGTTTCAACAAGGTTGTTATCGAAAAATATATTTTAATAAAATGTTTAAAAGCTTTTTTTTATCAAATTTTAACAAAGATTTTATTTTACTATTACAAATAAAGAAATAAATCTTTTAACATATGTTAAAAGATTTATCGTAAATCAAGGTCGTGATACCAACATATGTTGGTATCACGACCTTGATTTATTAACATTCTATTTATCCCAAAAAATATAAAACAACTGATAAATAATTTTTAAATTAATAAAAATAGGGGAAGAAAATCGGAAATAAACGGCGAGCATTCACTTTGTATCCATACTTTTCAGGTTCATCTGTGTAGGACAACCCAAACGTCAGTAAAGTACATAACAATTTTTGGTACTTTTCGGTTAGCCGGGCGCCAGTGAAAAAAAAATATAAATATATATCTACATATATGTTTGTGTATGTATATATATATATGTGTGTCTGTGTATATATTTATATTTGTTTCACTGGTGCCCGGTTAACCAAAAAGTACCTTTTTTTTTTTTTTTTTTAGAGTTTACATTAATTTTATTGAAACCACCAATACCGTGTTTCAGGAATTCGGTGATCCGAACGTCCTCTCCCTTGTTAGTTAAAGGTGCACTGGTTATAGAAAATTTAACTTTATAATATTATATGCATTGTTTTGTACAATATATATATTTATGTAACTGCTATCAACTAAACTAATATATCAGTTTTAGTAGGTGCTGTAGTTTAAGAGACATATAAGTTGACAGCAGTTATGTAACTATATGATGTATATATATATATATATATATATATATACACATCATACTTTAGTATTCTATTATTTTTATGTTGGATCAAAGGCTTAAAAAATCAGTTTAGAATGTTAAAAATTTTAAATTTTTCAGATATCCGATCATGTTGCTACAGCTGTATCAATCAACCTACCAAACCAAGCACACAAAAAAGCCCAATCACGTGATCAAATCGCCCACAGAATTTTTGTGAGTCACCCGCGCGCAGCGCGCGCTAAAAATTTGCAGGTTATGAACGCGGATCGGGCTATCTGATCACGTGATGCTTTTCATGAATGTTTCAGGGGTTTATTATGATGAAATAAAAATAGATATTCCTATTATAAGATCCATTTTTTTTGGAGGATAAAGATGTGTAGTCGCTAGTTTCACCTAATCCGAGCCACAGAAGCTTAAAATAATGGAAATAATTAAATTATTTCAATATATTAAATTATTTAAATTTCCGATAAGACCTACTCCATAACCCTTCTCTCCATCGCGCGCGCGCCGCGCGATCTTCTTTCCTGAACACAACCGCGGGTTCATCGTTGCCATTTCTTGAAAAAGGAAAAGGAAGAATACATGGGTCTAAATTAGCGAAAGTGCGTACCCATTTTGGACTGGCGTTCATTGTAGGGAAGAATGGGAAGTAGATTATACCCATTTTGGAAGGAATTTTACAGAAAGATTTGATTTGGATATCATTTTAACCGTTTTGGGGATTTCATCATGTTTTAAACCTAAATTGGGTACAAGTCTGATTTGGAATTGTTCTGTTTTGGGGTTTAGTTTTTACAGTGCATTGTTGCTGTAACTCGTATGCAGTTGTAACCATAAAACATATTTAGTAATTTATCACTTTCGTCCAGATGACGGATTTTTTTTAATTATTTTTTTTTATAATTAAGTTCTAAAAATATTAATATGTTGTAATTTTATATCGGAAACACACTTGTGTGTATAATTTTTATAATTCTAGCATATCAGGAAAGGATTACAAAATCAATTGCAAAATCGATGCTTTATGAATCCACCTCTTTAAAAAAAATGAAGTATCAGTTTCAAATCTAATAATTTATTTTTACAAAGTGTTTCTAGAAATTTGTCAGCACAATTTTTGAAAACTCGAACAGAGTTTCTACAGATCAAACATAAGATTTCTGTTTTTATTTGAATATAAAAGTATTGTAAATCTGTGATGTTCATCTTTAATTAATCGTTAAAGCTTTAGTATAATTTTTAAAAATCTTAAAATGTATCTCAGTTCACATACATTTGTAAAAGGGAATTTAAAAGAAGACACCAGTAACGTAGGCACATACCGTATTTTAATATTTTTTAATACATTTTTTAGTACCATTATTTAGTAATATGGTGTAAATCGAACAGAGCAGTGAAATAAAGTATTAATTTCAACATAAAACACACAACAATTTATTTAAAAAAACTATAAAAAAAATTATAAATCTTTAAATTTTCAGATTCAAGGTCTGCTCTTTGTAGCTTTCCAACCAATTATTTTGCATCCACAATATCTTGGAGCTGAAATTTAAAAATGAGTTAAATCTGGCAATATATATATACTATGCTTTCTGATGTTTGACATCTCTAACGCCACGACAATGTTACCAGACAATGGAATTTTTTTTTTCAAAATAGCTACAAATTTTTTACTAATAATCTTTTCTTTATTGAATTACTGAATGTCTTTCATTAAATAAAGATAAAATAAGTATTCTGAAACAGTGATAAGATATTTTGAAATTTAAAAATATCCCCAACTGTGCAGCACTGCAGCCTCGGTTATAGTGTAAGTATGTTTGTACAAAGTGTATTTTCTGCATTAACATGAACAGCATCAAACATAAGAAAAATGACAAAGGCTTGGCGAGCCACAGATAAGTTGTCGGGCCAAACATGACACGCGGGCCACGTATTTGACATGCCTGACATAAATGAATCAAGTTAAGTAAAATTAAAAAATGTAATCTATATATTTAAAACGCTAAGCAATTTCTTTCGACAACCCGTGAGAACAAACTACTGCATCAAATTACACCATTCTTTTTTTAAATGAAAGATATTTGGACACAGATTTGTTATCGTGCATTCGTTTGTTCGAAAATTTAATTAATTAGCCGTTATTTTCAATTAAACTTTTACTGCTGCTTATGACGTCATAAAGTCGGCAACTCCCACTGTTGCAAGGCATAGTGTTTATTCTGTAAACTCTGTGGTTCGCCAATCTTTTGACTTTCGCTAACATCAACTAAGTAATATTTTAACATCTATATATTTAAAACGCGTAATTAAGTTTTTTTTTCCGATAGTCCGTGAGAACAAACTGCTGCATCACATTACATCATTCTTTTTTTTAATGAAAGATATTTGGACACAGATTTGTTATCGTACATTCGTTTGTTCGAAAATTTGATTAATTAGCCGTAATTTTAATTTTAAATTTTACTTCTCCTATGACGTCATAAAGTCAATCGCCAGAGGATGCTGCAACTTTTCATAAAATCGAAGTCTGACTCTGACCGTAACTTCAAGCTATCTGGGCAAGGTAGAATTATAAACAAAGATCGAATACGTTATAAAAATATCAATGTCACCAATTTATTTACTTTTAACATTTGCTGAAACAGTAAAACTAATACAAAAAGATTAAAATACATTAAATTACTCGTAAATTTGTTTTTAAATGTTAATACATTTTGTTTATTAAATAAAAAATACTCTTACATGGAACAGAAGCCGCAGACGCACAGGGATTGGCGCGATTTACTTTTTGCGCTATTTTGGCGAGAAAACCCAATTTTCACACATTATTTTTATTAAACACATGCAATTAATCGTATTAATTAATTAATTTTAAATTATTTTATTTTATTTATTTACACACGTATTCAATTTTATTAACACCAAGTTACCATACAAAGCAAAAATCGCTATTTTGGCGCCAAAAAGAAACCACGATGCGTCTGCGACATCTGTGCCGATTTAATCAAGATTGTTTGGTTGCACCGCATATTGGAAAATTAATTAAATCCATGATTATTGTTTCTTTCGGAGATTAAAAATAAGAAAATTTAATTCTTAACGAAATACAATTATTTGGTCGGAAATTTTTTCTTAGTTCGGGCTTAGTTAATATTCTGGTACTTCTCCATTATCCCATCGACCACTTTCCATATAAAAAACTATCACCAAATTATTCGCCAAACTGTAGCGCCCAATAAACAAATGGAAGAAGTTTTGCCATTAGAATCTCAGAAAAAAAAGAAAAAGAAATAAATTTGGAAAAGCCCAATTCACTAAAGTATCATTTATCAGTAACTTTAAACAGTAAAATTTACAATATATTAATGAAAATAGAAACAAAAATTACCTTGGAAATTTATTTAATTAAAATTACTTTTCTTAATTATCTCTCTCGACTGCTGGATAAATGTTTGTGACGTCAGTTAAAATTGATCTATTGTACGTAACTGCGCATCGCAACATTTTTTCAATGCTTTTTCGCTGTTAATATCATGTTGTCGAAGATGTAATTTCTATTTTAATTAATGACTAGATGGAACCCGTCAAAATATGACGGAAAAAAATATTATAACAATATCAGTAAAATAAGCTTCTTTATTATTTAAAAAGGGGTGCGTATGAAACAGCCTTTCAAATATTTTATTTTTAAAGTTTTTTTCCCCAGTCAAATGCAGTACTATTTCCGATGCAAACTCCCAACAAACAATCCGTAAACAACTGTGTAATGCAAATCAGTTTGACATTGTCGCCATACTCCCAACGGCAAGAAAAAAATTTCATGGACCTATGAAGTATATACAAATAGTATATCCCTACGGTCATATCATATTCAGTAAATAAAAGAACATAGTAAATAAAGAACACATCTCCCCCCCCACACACACACACCCGTGATAATGCAACCGAATGAGCTCCTATGCGCATGTGCATTGCATCTGCCCAAAAGCACCGTATAAATTTGACCTTAAAAAAGTTTTAAAATGTTTAAATTAAAAGTTTTAAAATGTCCTCTTTAATCATTGTTCGTTTCAAATCCATATCTTCTAAAACGCATCCATTGTTTTAAGCTAATCAGTTTTTATGTAAAGATGAAGAATTTGTTTACAGTAATAAATCAGTCGGCCGATGAGGGAGATTTTTAATGTTTTCAAGTGTAATTTATTTGTATTTTTTCTTCGGTTCGTTTACATAATCAGGATGATTATCCCTTTTCCATCACAGTCGAGGATATTTTTCCTCTTACACAGTTGGCAAATGTAATAAAATATAAAAATACAATTCCTAGCATATTGTGATATCTGATTGAACATATACATCAACGAATTCAACATATCAATTTTATGTTCATAAACTAAAAATAGTTTTTTTTTTTTTTTTTTTTTTTGACAGATTTTTATTTAGCGCTAAAATGCTCTATCTTATGGATAATCTGATCTTATGATTGATCATTGTTTTTATTATTATTATTATTCACTTTTTATGATGCTTGGAAATTCTATTTTCAATTGTGGCAACTTTCCCAGGGGCTATTTTACATTACTGAAGCAAACTGGTGGTCATTGATAAGATAGAATTGAAAAACTTTTCATGCTTGAAAATTATTTAAAAAATCGTTAAATTAAGCGGCAGTTTTCAAATAAATTTCAATCGAAATCTAATTTTTTTTTCTAATTGATGATGTAAGAATTGAAATTGTAAAATGTTGTAAAATGTAGTAAAAAATAGAAATTTGGAGTATTTAGAAGTGATGTAACCGCGATAAAAGCTAAAGCGATAGCGCCGTTTGTTGTCACAACCGTTGTACATTTCTAAAAATTGCCACTGTATTTTGGCTGGCGTCCAAAAGTTGAAAACCGTTTTTTTTTTTTTTACATCGAAATAGAAATTCACAGGGAAAGAAATATGCGCCAATAAGGAACTGTTAAATGAACTTATAATAAAATAATTACCAAAATAATTCCTATGAAATATTAGTCTTACATTGTTTATTCTAGCTAAAAATACAATCATTATTTCAAGATTTTTTTTCTACCATAACACTACTTTTAATCATTTTAAATTTCCTAAAATTCTTTACTTTTGTGATTTTGTTTATTAAAAAAAGAAATCTTCTAACCTATCATTAAAAAAAAAAGTAATTGGTAACATGTAATCAAAGTATGCAATCAAGATGAAGAAATCAATGACGGCTCCAATTCTAATCTTTATAATTATGAGTGGAAAAATCAGTTAAAATTAAGTCATGTTGACACAATCATAACCAATACATTTTTCTCTTCAGTTTTATCAATGTTAAAATGCATTTCGAGGTAAGCATAACGTGATTTTCACCGGCGCAAACTTTTCACACGTACTTTGTATAAGTTACTTTAACGCTGAAACACCATGCATACAAATAAAAATATATTTTGCATTTAATTGGAATGAAAAAATAGCATCAACAAAGTTATAATGCATAATGATAAAATAAACCCAATGGACAATATTCTCGTGACGTCATAATAAATATGAAGTTTTATTCGCTTTGAAAACACGCGGATAAATATTTTTAGGGAAATTTAACTTGCAAATTAAAAAATTCGGCCTAAAAGCCGCGAGCTTTTAATATTCATTATTTCTCTTAATATCATCGCAACCACGGAGTTCAGAGAGTAAACTCTATGCCTTGCAACAGTGGGCGTTTTCCGATTATGACGTCATTAGCAGAAGTAAAAGTTTAATTGAAAATTACGGCTAATTAATTAAATTTTAGAACAAACGAATGCACGATAACAAATCTGTGTCCAAATATCTTTCATTTAAAAAAAGAATGATGTAATTTGATGCAGTAGTTTGTTCTCACGGATTGTCGAAAGAAATCGCTTAGCGTTTTAAATATATAGATTTAACTAAAAAATCAGTAAAACATAAATAAAAATACATTAAACGTCGAATTAAACATCACTTGAGGAGATAACAAGCACATGTAACGCATTTGACGTAAAGTGAGTTTGACGCCACGATAATACATTTTTGGCGTTAAAATCCTATAGTTTGGCGATGGTTATTTTCTTAATGGAAAGTGGTCGACCGGATAATGGAGAAGTATCAAAATTCTTATAAATCGTATGAAATTGAAGGGCATATGTATTTAATGTGTTTAAAAATACGATTAATGTTTCTCAAACTTTGAAGCTGAAAAACAAGCGAGTACGAGGTATTATTACGTATTACGTAGGTTGCGGTACGAGCCACCATCTGGACACGGTATACGGCGGATGCCATTTTTTCAGTACAATTAAATACAAAATATATTTTTATTTGTATACATGAAGGTTAAGCATAAAAGCAAAGTATATAAAGTACGTGTGAAAAGTTTTCGCCTGTGAAAATGACGCTATGCTTATCTTGAAATGCATTTTTACATTGATAAATCTAAAGAGAAAAATTTATAGGATTATGTCAACATGACGTAATTTTAAACGATTTTTAAATTCTTCATTATGAAGAGTAGAATGTATAACGATTGTGACAACAAACGGCGCTATAGCTTTTGTTTTTATCGCGCTTACATCACTTCTAAATACCGTACAATTTCAATTTATACATCATCAATTATAAAAATGTTAACTTTCGAATGAAATTTATTTGAAAACTGCCGCTTAATTTAACAACATTTTAAACAATTTTCAAGCATTAATTATTTTTTAAATCTATCTCAACAATGGCCGCCCAGTTTGCTTCAGTAATATAAAATAGCACCTGGGAAAGTCGCCACAATTGGAAATTGATTTCCCTAACCAACATAAAAAGTGAAGAAAAAAAAAAAAAACCTCTGATAAATCATAAAATTAGATTAACCATAAGATAGAGCATTTTGCCACTAAACTGAAATCTTACAAACAAAAAAAAAACGATTTTCAATTTATGTTCAACATTAAATTGATATCATGTTGAATTCATGTTGATGTATGTGACGCATCAGAATATGCTTGGAATTGTATTTTATTATTATTTTAAAGATCCGGGGTGTATTTCACTGTATAAGAGGGAAAAGATCACGACTGTGGAAAAGGGATAACCATGATTATGGAAAGGGACCGGAAAAAACATTCAAATAAATTATACTTGAAAACATCAAAAATCTGCATCATCTGCAGATTGTATATTATTATTTTAAAAAAATTTCTCCATCTTTACATAAAAATTGATTAGCTGAAAACAATGGATGCATTTTAGAAAATATGGATTTGAAACGAACAATGATTAAAGAGGACATTTTAAAACATTTTAGTATTTAAACATTTTAAATCTTTTTTAACGTCGAATTTCGACGGTGCCTTTGAACAGATGCAATGCATATGCACATAGAAGTTCACTCGCTTGCATTATCACAAGGAGAGAGATGTGTGCTTTATTTACTGAATATGATATGGACGTAGGAATATACTATTTGTATGATACTTCATAGGTCCATGAAATTTTCTTTTTGTAGTGGTGAATATGGCGGTAATGTCGAACTTATTTGCATTAAACAGTTGTTTGCGGATTGTTTGTTTGGAGTTTGCATCGGAAATGGTACTGTATTTCACTGGGGCAAATAACTTTTAAAATAAAATATCTAAAAGACTTTTTCATACGCACCCCTTCTTAAATAATAAAGAAGCTTATTTTACTGATATTGTTATAGCAGTTTTTTCGTCAAGTTTTGACGGGTTCCATCTAGTAAGCATAAAAATTCATTAGTATGTGTTAGTTTTAATATATCCATGTAGATATATATACGTATATATATTTTTTCTCTAATAGGTTATTTTCGAAGTAAATAGGGGTAAACGTAATGCATTAGAATTTGTTTTTTATAATCTCATGGAGAGATCCTATGGAATTCCCATATCAAGCTAAAAGCAGAAATATTAAATCAATTCTGTTTAATACAAAAAAAGTTATGACACAAGGCTTGGGAACTTTAAAATTATTTTACAAATGATAGGAATGATGAAAACAGATACAATGTTTAAATGCATTTTTTTACTAGAAAAAAAATTCAACTCGGCATTTTATCTCTTCAGGAGTGCTTGAAATTCATCGAGTTTGAAATTGCATGTTAAAAACAATAACAGTGATAATAATGCACGCACACAAAAAGGGCGTTCAATTCTTTATGTTGTAATCAAATGCCTGCTTGCTAAGCGAAAACATAATCAAGAAAATTCTTTCCACAAGTAGCTTTTATCATAACTTATCACAACAATAATTCAAAATATTCTTGAAGATGATGATCCACTTGCTCAAAGGTTTGCAAACAGAAAGAAAAACAAGTTTTATCGGAATATGAATGAAACCGAAAGTTCGCCACTCTTCGTATCATGAACGATGCATGCCAGACTTACGTAAGCCTCATATCATTCTCTTATTACGTTAAGAAATCACGCTTTTTCTTCATGGGAGATTTTTAAGCATTTTGTATCATCGGGGAAGATATTAATAATGATAGCTGATGAACTCTGAATCACCTTTTGAAAATGACGCCGTGACTAACACTTCGTAAATTTGACAGCATGAGAAATGTTTTAATTAACTCTTTAAAAACATGGTTTATTTTACACTTCCAATAATTAAAATGTTGCAGGGATCTTACATCAAAATGCTTCATTTATAAGCTTCTAGCAAGTAAGGAGGTAAAATGCGTATGTGTAGTTAGCATTGAAAAATTGTTAACTCTTATATTGCATCGTAAAAATTGCGAGAAGTTGATGATTTAAAGCTAAATTAAAAAACAATCATACCTTTTCCAAATCCGGTGAGATAGTTACGTAGACGAAGCGATACGGGTTGAAACAGTGGATACAGCGTACATTTTTTTTTCTTCAGAAAAGTATGAAACATATTCACATATATAGAAAAGCATGAAACATTTTCACATATATATAAAAGCATGAAACATATTCACATACCAGCGGGGACGACCGAGCTATGCTCGGTTAAAATTACCTTTCTGTCCAACTCAATATAACAATAAATTCTCTATAGAACATATAAAAATCAGTTATATGTACCCTCATTGGTTAAATTATGTTCCCGAGAACGCTCCATGGACGCTGATTAGTTGAATCATGTATCTCGGCTTACATTGGGAATTTCTAGAAAATTCCTTCAGGTTCTAAAAGCCATTTTTTTCGCCAAATTTGACCACATTCTTTCATTTGACGCCAAGCATGTGTTTTGGCATTGGTAATCTTAAAAGTCGATTTTCCCTCCAAATCCCGCGAATGTCGCCAACTTTGCGACTTCGTTTACTACCAATTGTTTTACAACTTAATAACTGTTTCAACCTTCATTCCCATTCAAATGCATTGACCAGTAGTGACCCCAAAATGACCCACTAATCCAATTTTCTCGAACATATGACCTTTTCCAATGATCTTCTGGTACCCCAAAACGGTAGGATACAAAATTTCGTCAAATTCGTTATAGCCGTTCTTAAGATAAAATTTGCATACACACAGGCATAGACACAAGATTGACTCGTATTATAATATATGATATAGAAAAGAAGAGAGAGAAGAAGCATTGATGTTATATATGATGCCGTGACTTACGGAAAACTCTCAGAAAACATTAAATTCAAATGAGATTGTAATTCGTTATTTCAAATTTCTCTCTAATCCGGACGCTTAGTGTGTTACGTATATACATAAGCAACAAATCCGACTATTATTCGGATTGCGTCCAGAGCCCGATTATCGCGAGGGCAAACTTCCACCAGTTTTTTAGTACATAAATTTTGCCTTATTTAAACGATGAATTTCTGTCTAGAATGACACGAAAAATAATATATTATAAAATATTTGTGATTTTTTTCTTCTGCGGTAATCAGGCTCTTGTTATACCCGATCCGAACCAGATTTCAATTGACGTCGACTCTATCCGAATTCGGTTACACAATTTTTGTTGCTCCTCAAAATCGATCTCAGATTCAAGCATTTTAACGCAAAACATAATTCTGATGCGATATCCCAAACGAAAAGAAAATTAATACAGATATTTAAATGAAGTTATGAAAGAATAGTCAACAACCAGAGACGTCTCATCTTTTTACTTCCTCGGGCCACATTTGCGGAGAAAGGTTTGTCCAGGGCCGCACATACAACCTGTTAATATTAACTAATGTAGTTATTAAACAAAAATAACTAGTGCGTAATCTTTGACTTCTTTTCTAACAGGGATGTTTATAAAATTATTGAACGGATAAGCTAGGAGGATATTAATCCGGTAGCACTCACACAGGGCAGGATTGACAGTTTGGCCTCTTTTTTTATTCAGAAAACGGAATTCATACCAGAAATTCCGAGTATTATTCTTTGCTTTATTTAATGACAGACATTTCGTGATTACATAAAGTAATTTTTTTTTTTCATTTGGAATATGCGGTAGAATTCAGAATTTCTGAATTTAAAAAAAGAGACCAAATTGGCAACTCTGACGCGTTTACATTAACAGGGTACGTACTGCTTTTATTTTGCCACCAATACTTCCAAAAAATTATTGTCGCTTTATTTAATTTCATACAATTGTTACACATTTTGCAATAAAATAAGTCAAATATTACTTTTCGTAAAATATGGTGACATATGTAAAAACCGAACGCTCCTAGGGACCTAGGGTATGTATTTCAGTAACTTTACTGAAAAGTAGTTTGGCAATTCTCAGTTCAGCAAGTTAATTTTATTAATTTTGACAACCAGGTAGCTACAAACTAGCCTTAATCGAAAATATTTAAACCAACACAAGCCTTACCAATTAGTCTCCATTAGACCTAAGATAGCTAGAATAA